>CM038230.1:76632566-76955435 GCA_021442155.1 Cymbidium sinense
GATGATATTCTTATTAGAGATGAGCTCATTAAAATCATCTTCACATTATTTTGCAAGTTCTAAAAGGAATTGAATTGTATGCAAAATTTTCAAACTGTGAATTTTAGTTAAATAACATCATATTCTTGGGGCACATGATTAGTAGTGAAGAAGTTTCAGTGGATTAGAATAAAGTCAGAGCAATAGCTGAATGGCCCAGACCAACCACTGTCACAAAAGTCAGAAGTTTCTTAAGGTTGGCAGGATATTACAGGAGATTCGTTGAAGGGTTTTCACAGATTGTCATGCCACTATGTAGACTAAGAAAGGAGTCAAATTTGAATAATCAGATCAGTGTGAAGAGGCATTTCAAAAATTAAAAAATTATTTAATGACTGCACTAGTATTAACTATTCCATCAGGGACAAAAAGATTTCAAATTTATAGTGATGCATCATTAAGAGGCTTGTGATGTGTACTTATACAGAATGGAAGAGTGATTGCTTATGCTTGAAGGCAATTGAAAAATCATGAAAAGAATTATCCAACCCATGATTTAGAGCTAACAGCAGTGGTATTTGCATTAAAAATTTGGAGTCATTATTTATATGGAGCAAGATGTAAAGTTTTCACTGATCATCAAAGCTTAAAATACATCTTTACTCAGAATAAGCTAAATTTAAGACAAAGGAGATGGTTGGAACTCATTAAGAATAATGATTTGGATATTCAATATCATCCGGGGAAGGCAAATATAGTTGTTGATGCTCTAAGTAGAAAAATATATGGTAGTGCTTATTGGTTGATCTCTCAACAAGAGGAGTTGATTAAAGATTTAGAAAAACTGAAATTTTCAATTATTAAGTCTACAAATGATCATGCATTATTGTTAAATCAAATAACTATACAATCAAATTTGAAAGACAAAATATGAGATGTTTTATCTCAAGATAATGACTTTCAAAAAATTTTAAATTTGGTAAAAGTAGGTTATACAGAAGATTTTGAAATCGATGAAGAGGGATTACTGAAGTATCATGGTGGGGTTTGCATTCCAAATGTTGGAGATTTGAGAAAAGACATATTACATGAAGCACATCATTCTAATTATACAATTCATCCAAGTAGTAGCAAAATATATCAAGATCTTAAAGAAATATTTTGGTGGCTATGAATGAAAAAAAGTGTAGCTAAATTTGTTTATAAGTGTCAATCATGTCAGATGGTTAAGGTTAAACATCAGAAGCCAAGTGGACTTTTACAGCCTTTGCCAATACCTGAGTGAAAATGGGATGATATTGCTATGGATTTTGTGGTTGGCTTACCTAGATCCATGAGAGAATGCGATGCTATTTGAGTTATTATTGATAGGTTGACTAAATCTGCACACTTTATACCTATCAAACAATTTGATGCTGTTGAAGAAAATATGTTGATGAAATTATGAAGTTACGTGTGCCAAAATCTATAGTGTCGTCGGGATGGCGATTTACATCACTGATGAAAAATTAAAGAAGCTTTGGTAAGCTTCTTTCGATCTTGCATTCCATCCTCAAATTGATGGCCAGTCAGAAAGTACAATTCAAACACTTGAAGATTTGCTCAGACTTTGTACCTTTGATTTTGGGAAAAATTGAGAAATTCATTTGTCATTGATTGAGTTTCTTTCATAATCAAGTAGTATTGGTATGGCTCACTGAAGCGTGTATGGAAAGGAACACCGCTTTGTTAGGTGGAGATAGGTGAAAAAGAATCATCATTTGGTAGTAGATAAAGCCAAAAGATCCGATTGATCCGTGATAGATTAAAAGTTGTTCAAGAGATAAGAGAAATACTTTGATGTTAAATATCTAGTAGAGTTTGAAGTTGGAGAATTTGTATTTAAAGTCATTATGAAAGGTATAAACGATTTGGCAAAGTTGAAAAGTTGAGCCCATATATTGGTCCATATATATGAAATCTTGGAAAGAATTAAAATGTACCTTCACACGGGAGTGCACAATGTGTTTCATATTTCTCTTAAAGTATAAGTATATTAGGAAGCTAATAAAATTATGTTGATCCTATTGATATCAACCGATCTCACATTTATGGAGCCGAAAGAATTATAGATTATGATGTTAAGCATCTCGTGAATAGAAATTCTATTAGTCTTGTGAAAACATAGATCAGATCGAGAAGCTACGTGGGAGAAGGAATCAGAAATGCGAGGACATTATCCTCAATTGTTTAATTAAAAGTATGTTTATTTTCTATTATTGTCATTTAATTTCGAGGACGAAATTTTTTTAAGAGGGAGAGAATGTAATACCCGGAAACAGAAAAATAAATAAATAAATAAAATGAAAAATCCAACCACCACGACGGTTGGTTGCGGATTGGGAAAGTCAAAAAAGGGGGAAACCTCAATTTCAGTTTGTCGAAAATGAAACCCGAAACGCGAGCAACAAGAGAGAAAGGGAGAAGAAGGAAATTTCATGCGTGAACCTTAGTCGTCGGCCGAGGAGAAGAAGATTTAGCTCCGCGTCGATGTCGTCGACACGAGGGAGAAGAGGGAGAAGGCTCGTGAGTCCGTTCCTTAGTGAGGCGTCTCGTCAGACATCAGTTCTTGGGGGCTCTCGTCGTCGACGACCGAGAGGAAGGCCCTGCGTGCGTCGTGACATCAGTGAGTAGAGGCTTAGGGCAAACCGAGAGGTAAGTTATTTTCTTTTGGTTTTTTATAATAAAGGAAATGCATTTTTATATTATAAAAGGGAAATGTATTTGTATTATATAGGTTTTAATTTAAAGAAGAAGTAAAAATCCAAATATCCATTTTACTATATAAATGCCTACATAAGTATTTCAATATACAATATATATTTTAATGATATTAAAAGTTATGTATGTAAATCATAAATAGGTTGCATAAATATGTTGAAAGATTTATGAGAATAATTAAATTATTAAATAAAAACATATAAATGAAATGCTAGAAATAAAATGCTTATAATTTAAATGAATGTACAAAAAATATGATTAATGGTATGAATAGATGGAGAGCATAATTCTATATTTGCTTATACAAATCAAACTTAATTATTTAAACATATTTATAGAGTAAAAATGATTATGTTACATGCATATTAGTAGGATCATAATCTAAATGTAGTAATGAATAAAGTGAAATTGATAATTATAAACAATATTATTAAGAAATTTAACTTGATTTAGAAAATAGATAATGAATATTGATGAATGTGAAGCGTGATCAAAAATAAAAGTATAAAGAAAATGAAAATGAATAAAATAAAATAAATTATTTTTAATATCGATCCAATCAATATTTTATTCTATTATAAATTTCAAAGAAAATAAGCGTTAAAGAAAATGAGATTGAGAGACTCAAAATTAAAATTGGTAATTATATTCTTACATTTATGATAAAATGTCTTTAATTTCTTGTGACGAAATCATGTTTATATGTTTATGACTTTTTTAAATCATGAGTTGTGATTTATTTTTCGTTTCTTTCATAAATTATAATTCATGTGTTTTTCACGTTGACAATAACCAATATTAGATCAATTATCGTTTTATTTTATAAAGTTAATTGATTTATTGTTAGTTATGAATTAATATGCATAGCTGTATAATTGTATGCTGTGAATGTGTATGTTGAAAGTGAAGTTCACCCTTATGGATACGGGGGACGAAAATGCACAAAAAAAAAGGCCCAATGAAATTGATAAATGGTAATAGCTACTTATCCTTTGGATGAGTTTTGGTAAATATTTTTTTTGTAAAGGTTTAGACGGTGACTCCTAAAATGGATGATAAATGTAAAAGTAAAGTTACTGTTTATTTGTGTAATATTCAATTATTTTAATTGCCTAATTAATTTTAATTGTTCTTGTAGCAATTCAGAAGACCTTAGTGCGCGGATTAAAGCCGACGCGTGTATGGCGGATCGACGGCATTTATTTCATTCTTTCCATCGTCAGCGGCCTCGGTTCATTCCGGGATCGAGTCTCCTCCTTTCCCCTTCCCCAAGCGGTTTGCCTCCGTGAACCGAAACGCCGGCCGCCGTCGCCGTCGGCAGTCGGATCCGCCCTCGCTTCGCCTTGGCTTGACGGCGATTCCGCGCGTTGACGTCGTCTTCGCTCGACCTCGCCGCTTGCCGCCTGAACCTTCACACCAGAAGTCCGTCGGGTTGGAAATCCGTGAACCGACGGGTTGGAAATCCCGTGGTTGTCGAAATCCATGAACCGATCGTGGGACTTCCTCGAGACGGTATCCTTGGAGCTTGTTGAATTTCTTTCCTATTTCTTTCTTTCAGCACCATCCTTGGTGTTGAAATGCGTGATTGGGAAGTTCCGAAATCGGTTTTGGCTGCTAGGTGAGTTGTAGAATTATTGTGTATTAAAATGGGGATATCAATTTTGTTAATTTTAGTTTGTTAATTTAATCAGGTAATTAATATTGGCGTCGACATTACCTGAGTCGAGTTCAGGCTTATATGAGGAGATATCAATTTCGTAAGATTGGTGTTAATTATGAGTTTCATTTATGAGTTGCATGTATTAGAAGTATTTAGAAGAGTTATTTCATTATAGGTTGTGTACTGAGGAGGAATCGAGATCCACTTGGTATACGGGTGAGACATAATTCTAATTTAAATTCGGTTTATTACATGTATGCCATCTTCTACCACTTCGTATAAATTGTATGAATGATATATATCTAGATATTTCTGTCATATTATATGTCATTACAACTGCTCAATGATTATATGTCAGTTTTAAAATATATTGTAAATACAGTAATGTGATAAACAGAGAAATGTCAGAAAAATTGTGATAGGAAGGCTATGTTATAGAAATCTGCACAGATAGGTAAAAGTTCTGACGAGATGAGTCGTGAACAGGGGATCTTAGTATCCCCGACTCTGACATTTTGAGGTTGGAGCCGTTAAGCTCCAACCCGTGTCAAATTAGGTAGTAGTATGGTTCCGCCCTTCTTGACTTTAGTAGGAGGGTGTGACCCTTTTGTTATGAAGTCAAAACCTATCTGATTATAAATGACATTTAGAAAAATGATTTGATATACGAAATGATTTTCATTAAATAACGCTCGACATTGATACTGATGAGCTACATATTGTTTCAATTACATTATTACATTATCGCGACAGTTTACCGCTTTAAATTTAAATATACATACACGATTGTTCTCTTGTCGTTAGCTTACTTTAACTTATGATCTACGGATTGATAATTTGAAAAGGCAATTTGGGTAGTTGTTTTTGAATGTATAATTTTGGGAAGATTAAAGGCTTTTTTGCATAAAATTTTATCGATGTGTTCTTTCTGTATTTATTTACTTAAAGATTTCTCTTTAGATTGTGATATGAATTAATTAGTATATGAATTATAAATATTTGTGATGATTTGATTAGATACACCTTTCACTTTGCACGTTTGCGCGCGGTTGGAGCGTGTTGATGGAATCAAATCAGTCATCCTATTCTACACTTGATTGACCCAGAAGAAGGGTAGGGGTCATCAGGTGTGGACATGTGATACTCACTATATTTGATTGTTTGAGCAATTTCATATAACAAAACCGATATATCTTACCACCTTCTTTGTTTTTATATAACAACATAATTCAATCAATTTTATTCAATTGTTAGTTGTTTAATTTTTTTTTTCAAGTCACCATCCTAACTAAATGGCTGATAGAAGGAAGGGTTATGTTTATCGTCGTATAGAGACTTCAGGAGATAGGTAATTATATTAGTTATGTTAAATTACGTTTAAATTATATTTCATATGAATTTTGTTAATCTATATATGTGTGGACAAATTGTTAAATGATTTGTGAATTGTAGTGGCTCTTATATGATTGGCGATTTTGTTTAAGATTAGAAATATTAGGTAATGTTTTCTTTTATCCGTCCGACCGTCTGTTCCTGCCTTGATATTTCAAACTCTCGAGCCGGGTGGTGACAGATGGGTTTCAACTAGACTCTATTGAACTTGATAATGTAATCTTTGAGCTAGATTTATGATAACCGATAACCTAGACAATAGTACATAATACATTCTAAAGCTAAAGTGAATTATAACACTATAGAAAACAAATAAATAAAAAGAGTGATTTGTTGTATTTAATTTACTTGGGCAATTATACAGTTATTTCCTTATATAACTATTTAAATACAACTTTTATGAAATCAAAGTTATAATTTTCAAATTATTATAATATTATTGGTCATATATACTCAATTTATGATTGTACATTTATGATTAACATGTATATTATTACTATTTTTCAATATTTGAATTTTGTATTAGATTTATTTATCTTACTAAGTCTCATAACTCACTAGATTATTATAAATATTTTTACAGAAAAGAAAGAGTTGATGAGTAAAATCAAGCTCATTTTGTGATCATATTTAACTAAACAGCTATTGTAAGATAGAAATTTTGAGGTAATTCAATAGATGAAGTTTATGTTTTTTATTAAGAATTTTGAAGAATTTTAGATGTTTGCAAATATAATTAAATGATATGCTTTGAATTGCTTTTGTTTAATTCAAATAGTCGAGTTTACTGAATTTGTGTAAAATAGTGTATTATGTTATATGTTATTTTGGGTACATTTGGTTGACTGATGCTATCTCCCATCCTAATTTTGTTGAGTAAGATACCAAAATAGGTGTTTTAAATACATTCAATTAGCTAAATAGTACCTACCTCTATTACATCCCGCATTGGTTGGTGCAGAGGATGTCATTGGGAGGTGTGACACCCAATTTTTAAAAATAAGATATAAGTCCAAGGATTAAGCTAGTGCAACATATATATATATGTGTGTGTGTGTGTGTGTGTGTTAGAGACATAGTTTTCCCTAAACATAATGCATATTAACATTATCATCATTAGTCATATAACAGATAAATGGAGTCATCGTTATGACCCATCCTTTTTTTGCTATTATATGATATGTTAACACTATTTCTTAGGACTTTTTTTAACTATTAAAGATGACATTTTTTTATTAACTCTTTATCCATAATAATTCTTCCACATAAATTCCATCTTTTGATCTTACATATCCTATGGTTACATCTATGCATCTTAAATAACCTAGTCTTTTTTCATTATCATCTCTTCAATAAGTGTTACAAAGACAAAATAGTACTTCAAACTTGAAAATAAGCAGCTCAAATAAAATTACCACAATTTCATGCAGTTTATATAATTGTGCAAAAAATTGGGTTCTTACAATTTTCAGAAGAAAAGCCTTCAGTAAAAATAATATATTGTCCCACAAAATACACAAAGCCTATATGCATGATTGGACTATTTTCAACAACCTTTTTGATGAAGGACAATGAGAACAGCTACATAATAAGAGTATGCTTGGTTTTTTGAGATGATGATTAAGGAATATGAGAAAAAAATAAGCAGATATTTAACAAAAAGAGAAATCACAATCTTATTAATATAGTAGATCATATTATTTGAAAGAGATTCTCTCAAAAAATCCTATACAAAGAGTTCGAGATAAAAGGAAAATATAACTAGTTACTGGGCATCAAAGTTGCATATTCTAAAGAAGCATCTTGTTTCTCTACAACAATATGATAGATCACCTAAAGAAACATGACCACTTACTTACAAGGTATCTAAGACACATTCTTAACCTAATCATAGATTAAGACAAAAAAATGTAATAACAAAAGAAAAAGTACATATCAATCACTGCTTTGGAGATTAATTCATCTATCCTACACCAGACCAAATAAAATTTATTATGTAGTGCAGTAAGTTAGATCATGTATAATTCAAAGAAACACAAGTTATCTTTAAGATTCTCCACTATCTCAAGGCCACACCAAGAAGAGGAGGGATCTTGTTCAGGAAAACTCAAGAGCTTAGTCAGGAGATTTATATGAATGAAGATTATGTTGGATCAGTTATAGAGAGAAGATTCACAACAGGCTATTACATCTTCTTTAGCAAAGAACATGTTATATAGAGAAACAAGAAACAAGGTTATGCAGCATATATTGATAATACTGAGTTTAAAACCATGGTTTAAGAAATATGTCAACTTTTATAGCTGTTTATAATTCTTGATGGCTAAGGACTTATGAAACTCTATTGTGACAATAAATTTTCCATCAACCACATTGAAGTGGATAGACGTTTCATAAAAGAAACAATGAATAATGGCTTGATCAATATTATTTATATACCATCAAGGGATCATCATGCTATCATGACCAAAGAACTATCTGCTTCATGATTTCAACAAAGTACAAGCAAGCAGCGAATGGAAAATATCTACTCACAAAATTTAAGAGTATTGGAAATAGGAAATCTATGAATAACATTTTCTCGTTTAGAACAACCAAATTTAGGATGAATAATTAACCACATTTTTTATTAATTATAAATCTCCTAATATGAAACTCAATTTCATATTCATTTGCATATCTTTTAGAATCATGATTGTGACATCAAATCATCCCCTTCTATTACTCACAACCATGTGTGTGTCTACTATATATGTATATATGTATAACAACTTATTTCCCAAGTCATTGAACGTTAAAAACTGATGTAGGCGAGTTTGTGTGATTTGATTTTGTTATATAATATCTAGTACACTATATATATATATATATATCGCTGATGGTATAAAAGAAAGAAATGAAAATCTTTTTTTTTCTTAGGTAATTATAGAACAACTTATTTCTGAAGCCATTGAACGTTAAAACTGATGTAGGTGAGTTTGTGTGATTTGATTTTGTGTATAATATCCAGTGCAATTTACAATAAAAATACCTTACCTTTTAAAAAAAATCCAGGATTATGTTCAATAATAAAAATGACGTGTATCGTTCATTGGAGAAAATATCTACTAGTCTATAACAAAGACTAACCTTCAAAGCCAATATCGATCTGATACTGAGCCCAAGCAACTTTCTCGTCAGAATTAAGCTTCCCCTCAATATAATTCTGCATGCCACCACCACCTTAGACATTTAGATCAGGGAATATTGCAACAACTAATCAAACAAGCATAAAAATTTATCCCAATAATAAACTTACCAAAACAATAAGGTTTTGAAGAGGTTGAATGCTAGACCCCACAATGCTTGCTACCTAAGAAAGAAAAAGGTTGTAAGATTGTTGGAATTCTAGATTTTTAAGTTATAATTGTTAAAAATCCATGTTAGAATAGAAGGAGCCCACTTCAAAAGTGAAAAAAAAAAAGAGTCAAGATCTTAATATACTAGTAGTGGTGCTACCCATTAGCTAAGCTTTTGAGTTGATTACTGTGAATCCTCTAGTAGCCTTATGCCTCGAGGTTTAACCATCCTAAAACGTCCATGCTCAAAGCTAATGGTTCAGTTGGGATAAAATGATTCATGTGGTTTGTTGATCTCATGAGTCTTGGTGGCCTTCAACCATGGTTGAGTAATATTCAAGAGCGAGTGACTCCGATATAGATTCAACATAGTGGAATGAGCTATTGATGTATGATACAGAAAGGTGTTGAAAAGCAGCTACTTATGGAGTGATATCAGATTTGAAGAATCTCATTTCTTGAGGGCTTGTTGAGAACACATGAGAGTGAAAATAATCCTATAGTGAAAGAACTGGCCCTTAGTAATTTTCTTAAGCTTTTGGGTTAATGGCATCTATTAATTAGAGTTTTTGGGCTTAATTTGGGCCTTTGATATTCCACTCTCTTAACAAGAAGTGATAGAGCAAATGTTCGGTTGGATTCAAGTGTCGCATATTACTTGTGACTCCCATAAATCTGGGTAGCTTCTAGCATGGTGGAGCAAATTTTCAAGAGCTAGTGACTTTAACACAAGCTTCGAGGGTTGAGTATTACTTGGGTGCAATACACTTGATAGTGTTGAGATGCTTCAATTTGAGAAGATATGATGAATGACATGGACTCTCATACGAAAAAGAAAACATTAAGACACACATGAGAGTGCAAAAATAATAATGGGCTATCAACAAGACAAAAAATTGATGTCATATCTCCTGTGGTTAACGATGGATGGCTAAGTCATAGACCTACATTTGATATTGGTTGAAAACTAAGTCCTCGGTAGTGAAAATTCATTGCACTAATAGCTATGTATGTAGTTGGGCCTTTAAGTATAAAGCCTTCGTTGTGCCTTCTCCATCTGTAATACCCAAAAATTTAAAAGAAAAGGTAATTTAAATTTCACATTCTACGTGTTTTAAAAATATACCTCAATTTTCGTAAACATTGAAAATTAGTATATGTATTTTTATAAAATTCTATCTTTAATTTAGTTCATTTTGATATTATTTATATATATATATATATATATATATATATATATATATATATATATATATATATATATATACATACAATTATATAATTATTAACATATGTATTTAAATTAATTTTCATATTAATCTCAGTTGATTTAACTTATTACTGGATTACTATTTTAACTTCCCTGCCCTCACCTCCCTTACTCCAGCTTTCCACTCTTCTCCTATTTCGTTGTTCCTGGGTATAAGCTGAGTAGTGAAACCTGCAGTTGGGAGAATTCTATGGAATTCTGGATAGTGTTTTGGCTGGGAGGGACCCGTGGCTCTCTTTTGTGTTGGTTGTGTCAATGACAAACCGTGACTTCAAACTTTTGTTCAAGTATGTGTGAGTTGGAATTTGGGGCAACCATAGGTATGTGAAAAGGTTTATTGGCTACTGCTAGGTTTCCAAAGGGAAGCCGGCTTATGTTACTCCCTTTCCTCTCTTCTTTTGCTGTTGTTAGTCGCGGCACTTCCCCTCTTTTCTTCTATTGTTGTCATGTTAACTGAGAGCCTTTCTGAAGGAATTTATTTTGGGTTGGCCTTCTTCTTACATGCAACGGCTGGATTGATTTAGTGGGTTAATCAATAGTGGAGATTGATATGATTTAGGAACTAAGAGATCACATAATATTTGAAGAAGCCACTCTTAATTCTACTCCATTTTCACTTCAAGTTACCCGTTCCTTCTGTTTTTATGTTGTTGTACCGTTGTTCCAATGCACGTTTGGAACCAAAAGGGCATCACAGCGAGTAAGCCGAAGGCTGGAGGGGACTGGCATGGCTTGAATTGCTATTGTGTTTGATTCCTTGAGGAGGCCGTGAGATAGAATGGGCCTGCTGTTATTGCCGAGTATCTCTCTCTCTCTCTCTTTCTGTGTTGTTACTGTGAGATGTTGCATATGGGGGCTGTTGATTTTGCATGAAACCCTATCTTTGGGTTGCTGCTAAGCTGTGAAATTCCTCTTTTCTTTTGAATGTGTTGTGTAGTTGTGAAATTCCAACAAAAACTTCTCTGTCTAAGTCTTAAGTTGCGATCATCCTAAAATTTGTGGCATAGAGAAAAGCAGGATGAAAGAATCAGGTACAATTAACAAAACTTATTAAATGACACTCGAATACAGTTTTAAGTAAATAATGCATATATGTTTTATGATTAAAGCGTATTTTAAAATATCATTCATTATAACATATTCCCAGCCATTTTGCATAATAGGATTGGCGACTTAACTGAGTTGGTCAGTTCTATGAGTAGAATTTATGAAAAGAAGTACAATTCAAGTACAATTAAATAATATTTTCATTAATTTTATGCAAAGTGTATGTCCTACATAATTTTGATATGAAAATTATGTATTATGTTGTGTACTCACATCACCGAGCACATCGTGATATTAGCCTAACTACGGAGGTGAGAGGTGAGATGTAATTGCTAATTTAAATTCAATTTGTATAAAACTATTGTATACCACTTTTATAAATATTGTATATATGACAGATATTTTTGTCATATTTTATATAAATACAAATGGTTACTGCACAGCCTATAATTATGTTTTACTAATTTACTGTGATCATAAGCCAGTCAAGTATCTTGATGTCACATTACACAACTGGATATTGAAAATATTTCTATGCAGGTACTGCTACTTACTAAATAAAATAAAATGCATATGATAAGCTAGAAATATCATTAAAATATTATAAGTAAACTGTTTTATAATAACTTGTGCAGGTAGATAAAAGTTCTGATGAAATGAGTTTTTGATAGAAGATTTTAGAATTCTCAATTCCTGACATTGAGATTGGGCAGACCAATTAGTGTCAGGAGTTATTTGGTAAGTAGTATGATATTGGTACTGCTTTATCTATAGCTTTTGGTCAACAGACTAGATGATGATCTTTATCTTATGGAAGTTAAAACCTATGCAACTATAAATGATATTTTGAAGAAAAAGATTTGACATAAGATAACACTTGAATTCATTGAACACATGATGTGCATATATAGTTACTTCTTCTATACACTATTTACATGCAGCAACTTTACATATTAATGTTCAACTCACATACTTAACAACATGATTCACTTACAGCACATTCTACTTATAATTGTATATGCACATTGTTTTTGAAATCTTATTCTGAGATTATTTTAGCTTGTCTCACTAGGCTTTAGCTTATGATATTACATATTTATATTTTAAACAAAAATAAGGAGGGAAGTAGCTAGTTAACCATTTTGAATTATATTACAATTTTGGAAGACTGTAAAAACTTTTTGGGTACGTATAAGAATTTTATTTTGATGCTTTTAGTAGCTTTGTTTTTATATTAGAAAGTAAATTTACATGTTTCTCAAATATGTGATTTATATATGAATTGGATGTTAAGAATGTTCAAAATGTAAGAGTTTAGTCTATGATGATGTGGTGAGATTCAGATTTCACTTTCTATTATAGCTCAAACTAACCCTGAAATAGAGGGAGTTGTTTGGGGTGTGAGAATAAAAATGCCATTAAAGTATTATAGGTGGAGTGTTTTATGATAACCTATACAAATAGGCAAAAATTCTGACGAGATAAGCCTGTAATATAGGGTTTTGGAATTCTTAATTCTTGATATTGAGATTGGGCAGGCTAATTGATATCAAGGTGGGTTGTTGATAAATAGTATGGTATCGACCCTATCTTATCTATAGCTTCGGGCCAATGGGCTCGGTAACGAGCCCTTATATTATCAAAATCAAAACTAATGCAATTATAAATTGCATTTCTAAGAAAATGATTTGACATACAAATGAGCCTGAATTAATTAAATGAATGATGTACATGTATAGTTACTTCTACTGTACACTGTTTACATGCTACACCTTTACAGATTAATGTTCAACTCCGATACTTGATAGCATATTTACTTACAGTTGTATTTCAATAAGTTTTAATTGTACATACAACTTATTTTTGAAGTCTTGTCCTGAGATTATTTTAGTTTTACTTATCTGGGCATTAACTTATAATATTATATGTTGATATTTTAGATGAGAATGAGAAGGGTAGTACCCAACCATGCTTTTTGAGTTGTACAATTTTGGGTGTACAATTTTGAAAGACTATAAAAAATTTTTGTGTATGTATAATAATTTTATTTTGCTATTTTTAATAGCTCTATGTTTATGTTGGAAAGTAAATTTACACGCTTCCTAAATATGTGATTTATATATGAATTGAATGTTAGGAATGTTCAAAATATAAGAATTTGCTCGTGATAATTTCGTGAGATTCAAATTTCACTTGTTTGTCCTGAACTAACACATGTTATGATAAATCAGTGAAATCTACGTCTAATTGAGTCATTCCAATTCTGTTATACCTCAAACTAATCCTACGATAGAGAATATCGTTTGAGGTGACACCATCACTCTAAGTTTTTTGAGTTGTTAGTTGTTTCAAGCTATGCTACATCAAATGGTATAAAATCATGTATCCTTAGTAGTGTGATTGAGCTTTCATAAGGGAGAGAATGATAGAGAAACATCAAGAGAATGGGATAATAGCTAAAATCTCTCTGAAAATCCATGATAGACAATAGAATCAAGAACAAATATTTGATGAAGTTGGAAATCGAGTCATTGGTAGTGGAGATTCATTGCCCCATGGGTTTGTGGACAATTTAATTTGTATTCTATAAAGCTTTTGTTGCACCTTCTCCAATCATTTGGATGAGTGTTATCAAATGCACACTTGGAAGCATGCTTTTGAAGTAAATCAATTCAATGCGAGGTGCATGCACTTCATTTCATGATGAAGCGAATGGATGCCAAGCATAGTAGTGATGTGCATGCATCACTGTCCTCCACAGTTCAAGCCACATAGTGTGTTTCATGCTCAAGAATCATGACACATGAATAGTCCAATTTGCTGTTACTTTATGGAATTTTAGGATTCACACAAAGAGTTTATGTTTTATGATTTAGATTCACTTAAGTTTACAAGTGCTACAATGTTTCTCCTTACATATCAGATAATTTAAGCCTTCTCCTCATAACAAATACAGACATAGCTTGTTTCAATTGACCATAGTCTCACGAACAATAAGATATCAATGACAAAAAACAAGAGATTCAAATGGACCTAGAAAGACAACAATAGGGGTGTGCATTAGTTGGTCTGAACCGTAAAACCGAACTGAACCGAGCTTATTTGGTTAATCTGGTTCGGTTTTCATGTTTATTATTTGATTTTCGGTTGAAATTGTGTGTTTGTACGATTTTTGGTTTTTGGTTTGGTTTTAATTAAAAAAATTTCGGTTTAATCCGAAAAACTAAGTCTCTCTATTTTCGGCACTTTTTCGGCCCACCCGCCCAGCTTCATTATTCAGGACTTCTTGATGCTTCGGCCTTCAAGTGACCGAGTCCTCGACGTTGTATACTTCTTCGAGAGTCTCGCTTCGACTTCATTCCTTAGGAGGAGTTAGGGCATAGCCACATAAGGCATTCGGCGGCATTCCGGCCATAGTTCCGGTGATTCTGAATCTCTGATTTCCGCATTCGACTTTCGGACTTTCCTATTCACGGCTACTCCTATCTGTTTAGTTTTTGCCCTAGCGGCTAGCTCACAAGTTCTATCTTCACGTCTGATTTCGACTCTAAGTCTCTTTGAGAGGTAAGAACTAAATCTCCATGATCCCAACTCCTCTCTGTCACACCATTGTTGTTCTTTGTTGTGGTTGTTGATGGCTTGATGTTGTGAGCCTGTGTCATGGACTGTATGGCTTCATCTTTGTTGTCGTTATTGATTGTCTTCCGCCTGGACCGCTTCCTTATTCAGTTGTCTGTTTCGATTTTGAATCTTTGATGGAGCTAGGGTTTGACCGTTTGAAGAAGACCTGAAGTTGATGTTTGATGTTTCTACTTCTAGTGATTAAATTACCCCATTTTTACAATTTCAAAACTAATGCGCAAAATGTTTGCACATATTTTACCTCCTCTCTCTCTCTCTATCTCTACTGTTTGCACATATTTTACCATAGGTCCATGATATTTATGCAAGGTATATTGGTAATCGGTAATCCTATGAACCTGTTGTTTTCAAATATGGATGAGTCGATCAAGCTTATCTCTAAGCCAAGAATATGCATTAACATCACTTACAAGCAAGCACTAAGGGTAAAGATTTATGACAAATGAAATAGCATTGAATTTTGATAACATTGTTAAAAGTAGTTTGATCGTTAATGATATGAGTAGACATTATTTATAAGACAATAGTCATGACACAATGCAAAGAAGTTTAGGAACATACATAGCAAAAACATATGGTTTGAGCTATCTCAAGGATAATCGATTCTATCTAGTATTATATGGTCTTGGTGGAGAATGTAAGTCTTATGATGTTATTTTTTTTTCCTCTTAGTATTTTTTATGCAACTATGCAAGTAATATTATTGATTTATTCAGTTGGAAAAGTTGGTTTGTTTGCCTTGCTAGTTTGTTTCGGCTGTAATTCTTGGTGGTTTGGGTCTTGCATTTCTTTGGTTTTGAGCCATTTGGCTATTTGCTATAGTCTCAGGTATGTTTTTTTTTTCTGAACAGTTTACTTACATGCCAATGAAATACTGAATTTACATGCAAAAATTTTTTAGAGTTTAGGAGCAATGATAGCAATGATGAAATGATCAATGTATACATACGGTTGGTGACATTTTTTTTGTATTATTACCTCTAAGAATACCAAAACCCTTTACAATTTTATTAGTTAATAAAATTTTCCCTTTTTTTTTGTTTGTAACTTTGAAATCTTTATTTTTTTTTAATTTGCACATGTTATTCGGTTTATGAAAAACCGAACCGAATAAACGGAAGTGTAATTCAGTTTATTTGGATCGATTTAAACGATTTTTTCGTACTAATTTGATCGGTTCGGTTTTTTTATAATTTAAGTTTGGTTTATTTGGTTTGACCAAAACAACAACCGAATAAACCAAACCGATCGAATGCTCACCCCTAGACAACAAGGCATGCAAAAGACCTATCATAGACACAACTCCCAATTCTTACCCATAATGTTCTTTCATCCCTTCATATCTTCAATTCATCCACATTTACTTTTGAGCCATTTAAATGAGAAAAAGGAGAATTTTTGTTTAATCATTTACATTGACTCTTCTTAAAGATATGCAAAAAATAATGCTTAAAATTAATTTTCAAATTGATTTATAATCGGTGATAATTTTTCTTGTAGATACTTAAAATATCATACATCATTTCAAAATTATGATTCATATAAACTTGATAAATTGTATGATACTATGCAATATTCCCGGTAATATACATGCTTTAGTTAATTGAAGAACATGCTTTATTTGCACTTCATGCTTTGAAGCAATTAATCAATTTGAACATCGCATTGCAATGTTGGTATAACCATTTGGATGGTTGAACAAAATTATCCAACATCAAAGCAATCTCATATCAAAAGTGAAAATAAGAGTTGAGTTTTCAATATGCTAAGAGTGTCACTCATTTACTAACTTAAGTTTTTGCGTTAACAAGTATCCATTAATTTATCGTATTGAGCTCAACAAGAATCATTGAAATTCAAACCCCATTGACAATAACTATCGAGCTTCATATATTCCCATATTTAAACACAAAAAGGCCAACAAGCTCTCTCTCTCTCTCACTAAAGCAAAGGCCAGGGGTTCACCTCTTGATAGCAATCCTTAGATTATAGAAAGCAAGTAAGATGGTTGTAAAGTATCATGCAAAAGAAAAAGGAAAAAGATGATCAATAAAGTGTATGCTTTCCTTTCCTGTACAGATCTTTAATTAGTTTATGACTTCAATTTCTTATGCAATATGGATTCAATTAAGTATGAGGTCCAAATAATGGTAGGGTGATAAAGCAACTTGCACATTTTTTATTATTATTATTATTTTTCTATCTTCAATTTTTTATTTTATTTTTTTTTTGTGTTTTCGGGGGGGTGGTTATGTTAATTAGTTAAATATACATCATTTGTCATTTCATGCCTGCCAAAGTTAAGTTGGTTATTCTTTAATAGCATCTTGAGCAAATAGCTCCACAATCCTAAGCCTTTCGTGTTAAAATATTGATCCATAAGATTATTTGGGGAATTGTAGGGAGGGTGTTGTATTCAAGTGTAAACTATTCAAAGTTGTCACACCTATAATTAGATACTAGACATGCTACTTGGCTGTTGATCATGCTGGCTATTAATTGCATCTTAATTATATTGATGTTTTTAGTTTACTCATATTAACTAGCCAAAAAAAAAATTATAAAACCAAAATTAAGTTGAATGAAGTTTGTTTGCAGCATCACTTACATCCTACACCACCAAATTAAATTAAGATTTGTGTCAACCCTATAATCATGCTTAATGAAATAATCAATATTGACAACATTGATCTCGGATTTTTGACATAATATGATAGTCTCATTCAAATCATCTTTATTGCTAATCTCAAAGCCCTTAACATAGATTGGAAAGTCTTATTCATATCTCCAACAACAATAATCTTACGATTTACTTCTCCGTTGATCCATTCATTATTAAGTTTTTGTTGGGGGTCTCCACCTAAGATCATTTCTCTCTATTATAAAAAGATACGCTACTTGATCATATCATGCAGTTATTCAAAGCATTAAAGGCCAATCATTGTTGATGAGTTCTTGAAGCTCATCGTCAACAATTGTCCCAAATATGAGAGAAATGAAATGGTTAACAACATAGTCGGGGAACAAACCAATAATGTCAAAATATGGGATAGGGGATTATAACTACAAGGGAGCAATCAATGCAAACCTCGAAGCATAAACATAAATCTAACGGTTTGCTTCAAATCTTCAACATCATTACTCTTGAGATCTAGGCCCACCAATCTATCCATCATTACCAGGGAAATAATAATTCAACATAAATCTCAAAATTAGAATGACTTGATTCTCAATATTCCAATTGATCAAAAAAATGCCCTCAATCTAGATGCATTTTGATTTGATATAAATGTCAAAAATGAGGTGGCGCAAATATCCAATGTATACTCTACAAAAATACAAGAAAAATACTTTACCCAAGCGCCTAAAGATACAAGGGAGGTCTTGACATAATCTAACACTCTAAAATGACAATTAAGTGTTTACTAGTCTTTTCTCTTGCCATGTTCATTTACTGATTTAGGCATTAGAGTGTCATCCATTATAATCATTCCTTGAGGTAGACTCGCAATTTTTCAGTTGCATGTGCAGAAAGAGAGTCCGCACTAAAGAAAAATTTTCAGAAAACTTAACCATATTCAAGATGATTTCCAATACAAACAAATATACAAATACTAAGTTGTTATATATAAACTTTGTCTCACTGAGCATTTGCATTTCCGATTTCCTGGATAGGGTGAAAACAAAAACCATACCAAACCAATAACTAAAGCAACACGAATAAACAATACAAAGTCAATTATTCCAAGTTAACCTGAAGATTGAGAGCTTTATTCTTCAAATCTTTGGGCAGAAGAGGATGCTCGGGATATTTGTCTTCCAAATACTAACCAAAAGAAAGCAGAACACAATCCACCTCAGACTACAAGGTTTTAGACAAAATCTCAATAGCCAAGAGCCAAGATTATTTCACCAAAAAAACTGGCCTGGATAATCGTTAGAACTTACCAATGAAATCACAAAAGAATCAGCAATCACAACATCCCCGTCCACCAGCACCGGGACATATTTAACTGGATTCAACTTAACAAATTCTGCAATCCAATCGCCAGAATTAATTGCAGAAATAAATAAATGATAGGTTTGATACAGAATTCATGCTATAAAAAAACATAAAAAACGGCAGGCTTCAGACCAGGATTGGACTGCTCATTCTTCAGAAGGTTAACAGGGTTGTACTCATACTCCAGCCCTATTAAACAGAAGAATAACCAATTGATCTATAAACTAAAAACAAAAAAACACAATATTCTACGGGGGATTAAAGAAGCTTTATCAGTTTCTTGTCAACTTAGGATTTTTATCTTGTTTACAGACCTTTAAGATTCAGTGCGATGCGGACTCGATGTGAAGCAGAGCTCGACCAGTATGAGTAAAGTTGAAGCTTCGCCGAATCCGCCATTTGCACGACCTGGAAAATAGCGGATTTCAGCAGCAGGAGGAGAAACCGAGATGGCTGTTTACCTGTAAGACTTCAGAAAAACAAAACACATAGAAGTGTAATTAGTTTATATATTTAATTCAATTAAAAATTTTAATTTAATTTAAATTTTTCTTATAACTAACAGATGTATAATCATATCTAAATTATATCATAATTTTTTAATATGATATTTCAAATTTGATAAAAATACATAAAAATTAATAGTTTAGCAAAAGTCATTTCATAATCAAAAAATTTTGATTGGATTTCATCTCCAACAAAATTCTTGAATTTTTCTTTCAATTTGATAGATTCCATGAGCAACTTTTGATTAAAATTAAATTTATTATAATTTTTAAATATTAATTAATTTTAATAATTAATGCTTGTGACACATTTTTAATATATTAAGAGTTATATTTAATTATTTTTTCTTGCTCATGTGACTAGCTATTTTTTAGCTATTTGAATTTAATATTTATTTAATATAAATTATTTTTTTATTAAATATTATATTATTATATGATAAAATGATATTATAATAATATATTTTTGTGAAATAATTCAAAATGACATTCTTGCTTATAAATAACTCTCATTCTTTTTATGAAAGGATTATTTTTTTTAAATTCAAAATCTCTCTAGCAAATCTTTAAGAAAAGTTATTAGATTTTTCTTCCAAGTGTTCTCTAGATATTCCACTATCAAATCCTTAGTTCGGATGCTTCAACGTCTTCAACTAAATAATCTTTTTCAAATTACTTGAGTTTATTTATTTTGATCTTAATCTCTTTTAATTGTTCGTATTATTTTCACAATCTATTTGTTCTTTCAAATCTTTACTCTTTGGTGGATTGATCTTTGAACATAAAAGTTAAAGTTTATTTTCACAACAAAGTTTCTTCAAATTTCTTTTTTTAAATAAAAAATAAAAAATTCTTATGATAGTGTGTAGGATTTATTTTATTTTGCTAAAAATTTTATCTTATTATAAATATCTTTTAGTTTCTTAAAATATGCTCTCATTAATTTTATTTGAAAGATCATTTATCATTAGATTTATTTTAGAAGGATATTTTAAACATTTAAATTTAATTTATTATACTAAAAATATTTTTATTTTTTACTAGATCTCTCTTTTTAATTAAAAATTTATCTAGTTTACTTAGATTTATCATATACTAAGTTTATTTAAGTATTTTGTGATCATTTGTATTAATTCAAAGCATCATTTTGATTGAAATAAAGTAAATTATTTGATGGAATTTTAAGATATGCGTTAGATCTACTATATATCAAGTTTTTTTTTATCAAAATATAATTTATAAAAAGTTAAATTATTTTATTTGGTACTTGTCAATTTATTCCCATTAATATCCTTTGAAAAAATATTCTTTTATCTTGTTGAAAATTAGTGAAACTTGTTAATTTTATTGTTTGATAATTTAGGAAGAAGATTTTTGGTAGAGAGCTAATCATTTTTATTTTATTATATGCATACTAGTTATAATTTCTCTTAAAATTAAAATAATTATTTGCTGAAATTTATTTTATTATGTAATAAACTATTGCTAATTTACTTTAAAATTATTTTTACATTAGTCTATAAGTTACATTAACATAAACATCTTAGTAAGATCATTTTAAGATATTTATTTTATCATTTCTTATCAAGATTAAATGAGCATTCTATCTTACCAAATTTGTAAGTTATAAAGTGATCATTTATAGGTTGTGAGATCACTTTTTGAATTAGATAGTTTGGCATATTTGTGAAAGATATATTTTTATAAAAATTTGTTATTTTTTATTTTCTTACTTTAAAATTTTTAGTGGGGTTGTACTCGCCCCTTGTAGGATAGTACTGTTATTGTAGGGATTGTACTCTTCCCATTATAGGAAAAGACAATTTCTAAGCTATTTTTTATTTAGTATATTCCTAACTTTTGTAATATCAAATAAAAAATTTATATTTTTATTAAAATTTAAAATTTAAAGTTTTAAGTAACATCCAATTCACCCCCTCCCCATCTTAGGTGTCATTGTGACTCACTGTGGTGTTTTAATTTAGAGTGATAGGGACATCACATAGATCTTAGGGGGTTCATATTAAAGTGATTGAGTGCAAACATTGAATATATACCGATAGATAGATCTTAATATCTCTTAATAAGAATAATCTTCATATAGGATCTTTGCTCTGCATAAACTAGAGTGTTAAATCTTTGTTCCTTAAATCACAAAGTGAGAATTTTGAGAATTCTCAATTAAATTAGCCAATTAATATCTCCAAAGATTTCAAAGTTAGATTATCGAAGGATTGGTTGTTATTAAAAATTAAATGAGAAGAGTTCAAATAAGAAGACTTATTTACATATTTCACAAGAAGAAAAGTAGGGAGCATCCAAGATACTAGGAAGCCTAGTGAATGATCTAATCTACCCTATGATGAGGCTTTATATTTTTGAAAGAGAGAAAATTTATTTATTTAGTTAAAATTTCATTAGAATGTTAGGACTTAAATTTCAACAACACAATATTGTGAAAATGCCTAAGAGGTGAGGACTTATACTTGTAGCAAAAGAGAAACAGGAAGCCTCTAAACATATATTTAGAGTGCTCTAGCACAAGCAAAGATCTCAACCTAATTCTACTCGAGGGAATGAGATATATTAGTTCACATCCACAAGAGAAAGTGGACTGATTCCGACTCTTCTAGACTTACAACCACTTGGAGTGGCTACCAGCTAATACCTCCTACGATTTTAAAATTGTGTGAGCTATTCATATGTAAATGCAAGATAGCTAGACTATTGTTAATTAAGAAAGAGTCTAAAATCCTAAACTCACTCCCTAATAGACTAGATCATGATTGGTGTGCAAATTATGACCTATGCTAATATAATAAAATCTATATATTTTTATTTCATTTTTGACTCATCATTTTAGACTCAAGCTTGGGAGAGCTTATGATTAAATGTATGATGATAGTATATTATACGATAAATCATCTAGAAAGGGTGTTCTCCACTACAAAGGATTGCCCTCACAAGTCAAGCCTGCCCCTATCGTGCAAGCGTGAAGATTCCCTATCTTCATGAGCGAGATAATATGCATATATGCAATGTAAGAACATATAACATCTAACTAAGGGGTTCCTAAATTTTTATTATCTTTATTAACATCTTAATCTTTACGGTGAGGTTATGAGTTGATTAACTTTTAACTTAAGTTATTAAATTGGAGTATAAAATTCAACTTTATCCTGAAGAACCTAACATATCTAGGTCACACATCAAACATACACACTTTAAGAAATCTATGAAAAGCATGTCACTTCTATTGTGCAAAGTAAATACAATAATCAAACATTTAAATTTTTTAAAAGAATAAAAGCCATGCGTTGTCGTAACTGGAAAGAAAGAAATTAGAAAATCCTTATACAACCTGGATTATAATTAAAATTAGAATGAAAGAAAAAGCTATGGGGTCTTTAATGCTACTTCATCTTCACTTCTTGGGTTTGAATCCTCCGAAATTCACAAGGCATCCCATATATATGCCTTCTAGCCACTGCTCATCCTAAACCCCATAGCACTAATTCTAATCTTATTGCAAAAGTATATTTTTATAAAAAATTAAATCTAACTACACCTGTAAAATAGAGATTAGTATAACACACATTCAAACTAAGTAGTTGTATTCCACATATTTGAACTCAGTACCCTGCCTTGGGTAACCAAGCCTACCTATCTTATTGAATCATACTTAGGGAATTAAAAATGACTGCAAGCAAGAAGAATATATATTTTCATTATTATAATTGTCCCTTAAGCACGATCCCCTAAAGAGAATGTCATTAATCTAATATCGCCCGAACATCCATACTACGCATAAACAATCCTAACATCAAGTCTAAATATTATATCACAAAACAAAATATATCACCGCAACATACACTAGTCTAACCTAATACTAAGATCGATGACTTGGTATTCTAATGTGTGTGCTAAGGCTTAGTGTGGTATGTCTTGATTGGGCTTTAGAATTAAGATTTTTTTTTAAGTTTAGGATTGTTTAAATTACCCATTAAGGGTGGTTTCACTTTGAGTCTTTTAGTAAATTGATTGAGTTTTAACTTATGTATTTTTATTTTGTTGACTTCTTACTTAAGATCTAATTATTATAAGGAGAAGAAAGAAACTTAACTCTTTTATCCCTAGCCTAATTTGATTTCTAAAGGTAGATCATCATTGCCTTAACTTTCTTAATATACCATTCATGAATTTTATTTAACCTAAGTTTAGATTAGTCTTAATGAATCATATCTAAACATGAGAGGCATCTTAAGATGATTGAAATTGAGTTAACATCACATAAATAATACTTCACTACTTCCTTTCATTATCAATAATATCCACATTCTTTTATTTTTAATTTATTTAATATTTGATTTAGTGTATATATATATATACATGTAATGTACTCATATTTTTACACAATTAATGAGTGTTGATGCATGGATTTGATAGAAAAAAAGGGATTTCATCTCATATTTAAGCATATGCAAACATATATAAGGAATTTAAGCAAGTATGTGTCGTTGTTAAACCAGGGAACTGATATTATCTAAGACCTCCTTGGGGCTACTTAAAACCTCGTGATCTTGGGATGTCCAGATTATATACTTTCCAATTCAAATACACATAAGCATATACATAAACATAGAAATAAAATCATGAAAAGATTGTGTATAGATATCTTTTACTTATATAAAGCTTAATGAAAAAAAAGGTTTTACTTTATGTTATAATATATGCATACACATAAATAAAATTAAGCAAGTACGTGCTATTATTAAACCAAGGAAGTGAGATTATCTAAGACCTCCTTGGTAGGGGTGTGCATTATTTGGTTTTAAACAAAAAACCAAACCGAACCAAAGTTTTAGAGTAAATTGGTTCGGTTTTGAACTTAGTCATTTTGATTTTGGTTTTAATTAATGAAAACTTAGGTTTTTGGTTTTTGGATCAGTTTGTTAAATAAAATTTTGGATGAAACCAAATAAACCAAAGTAATTATATGTAATATGATATTATTAATTTATGTATAATAGGCTTATCTATTATACACTTATTTTTATTTATTTTTGAATACTTAGTAAGTGCTTTTTTGGAGGATCATTATCCAATTTTCTAAAATATTTTGGTTTCATAATATGGTAATATGGTTCCATCAACTTCTAAGTTCAAAACATCGTTCAGGTAAGTAAAAATTAGTTTTAAAATAAATTTTAGCTTATGAAGTAGTTAATTGCATTTTGATTATGTCTATATTGTTTTGCTTATTGCTTGTTCATTATACAATAAAAAATTATGCAAATATTTTTTAAATGTAGCCAACTTCGATTTATCCAAAACCAAACCAAAATAACCAAACCAAATTATTATTCGATTTATTTGGTTTTGCATTTTATTTGGTCAGTTTGGTTCAATATTTTCAGGAATCCAAAACTAATCAGTTTTAAAAATTTATTATCCAATCCATCCAAATCAACCAAATGCACACCCCTACTTCTTGGGGCTATTTAAATCCTCGTATTTCTAGGATGTTCAGACTATATACTTACCAATTCAAATACATGAAAATATAAGTATGAACATAGGAATAAAACCATCGATTGCCATCTTTTGATTAAGAGTAAATGAAATTTTCATTTTTACATAATTAATTATTTATAATAAGCATTAATTTAAGCTTCAAATTATTTAATTCATAACTAACATATAATTTTAAAATAATTTAAAATTTATTAATGATTATAGTCACACCATATAATAATGTTTGTTCACCTCATGCAATTTAAATGTAATCATATTATTTTAACTTTAAAACATGAATACATGAAGCACATGGTATGCACATGATAATTGAAAGAAATAATTGAATATCCAACAAAACATATTTGTTTTCATTAGAACCTAAGGACAATCAAGTTAGATAATCATCCCTTAAGTCTAATCAAAGTTTCTTTAATGTTTAATTTTAATATTCAAGTTTTTGAAATCTAAAAAGGAGAAAGCAATACTTAGAATTCACCCAATCTTATGTTGGTTATTTAATATGTTAAAGGGAGAAAACTAAATATATTTTATGGATTAATTAAGTTCAATCTATTAATTATATCAATTTGATCACCCTTTTCAAGCTTCTTTAATTTAATTAATCACCTAAACATAAGCTTTTAATGATATGCTTTTAAAAAATAAAATTTACAATGCATCAAAAGAGATCTAATGCAATTAGGTTCATGCTTAAGAATTAATTAAATTAAAGAAGGAAAATATTTAAGATAAATACTCTTATGATTTTCCTACACCAATCAGAAAATTATAATTTCTATAATGAATTTATGTTATTAAACACATAAAGGGATTAATGGGTGGCATTTGAGTCAATTAAATTGAATTCATTTACATTTCATTATTAAATTTTTCTTAGTTTACCCTTAACTATTAAACATATTAATTAAACCCTTTAAAAAAATACATTTAGAAGCAATTAGGAAAGGGGTCCTAATTAATTTATATGTTACTCCACTATTTACATTAATTACTTAATTTTACTGCTCATTAATTTTAATAATTATTAAATCATTTAAAGAGGACAATTAGGATTTAACATTTGGAATTTTCCAAACCATCTGATAAATAATTCTAAGAAAAATATGAGAAGTAGAAGACATTCTCTATAATCAACATGCCAAATTTAGAAATAATTAGCAAAGTAATTTGGCTTTAATTAAGGTAATTAGCCTAAGCAGAATCGCATTCGCCCACTTAGAAAAGTAGTTCGTGATAGGAAGAATAAATCGATGACCCTCAAAAGAGGGAGGCTCGATCAGACCCACTATGTCAGTGCTCCAACATTTGAATGGCTAGGAGGCCACTGTTGGATGTAGAATGTAGGGTGGTTGATGTAGGACAACACCATGCACTTGACATTGATGGATACGCTTGGCCACATCCATACAATTTGCGATCATCGTAGGCCAGAAATATCTTAGTCTCATGATATTGGCTTTCATCTTCGGACTGGATTGGTGTGCTCCGCATAATCCTAAGTGTACCTCAGTCACGATCTTACGGGCTTCATGCTGGTCTAAATAACATAACCACATATGATCAAAGGACCATCGGTATAGGGTGCCATTGACAAGAGCAAAGGAAAGTTCTCTCTGCTTGACTTGATGGGCTTGCAACTTCCCTTGACGTAGTTTGCCTTGATTTAGATAGTCAATAAATGGTTGCCTTCAATCTAGTTCCTTGTCCTCTTTGGTAATGACAACCTTCCTTTCAAGTGAGTATTTTTTTTATGAATTCAGTATCAATAAGGGATAAGACTTGTCTATTTTTGAACTCTTATTGATATGGACTCATCTTCTGGACATGCCAACTCCATGGCGAGCTTGGCTAAAGCATCTGCTAAGGCTTTTTCTCCTTGAAGAATCTTGTAAATAGTAACCTCTGAGATTTGGGCCAACAACTCCAAAGTGTACTTGTGGTAGTGATGGAGCTTGGGCTTTAAAATTTTATACGACCTAGGGAATTGGTTGATGGCTAGATGAGAATCCTCATAAATATTGAGTTCTGGATACTTAGAGTAATGACTAACTCCAGACCGACAATCAGAGCCTCATATTCAGCTTCATTGTCAGTGCATGGATTTAGATAGATATATGAGAATCTCATGACATCATGGTTTGGAGTTAGGAGAACAATTTCTACCCCTACCTTTTCTGGAAGAGTAGATTGTGGTTCTTCTCATCTTTAAGAGGAAGTCGTACCATCGAAATACATTTCCTAGTGGTGAATGCTAGGGTCCCCTAAGTTTATGATTTATTCATCGGGGAGGTCATCACTAAGCAGAGAATCAACAGGAAGTGGGTGTGCCGCTAAGAAATCTGCAAGTGATTATCATTATATTGCACGAAGGGGTATGAAAGTAATGTCAAATTGTAAGAGAATCATGGTCCAATGTGTCAACCGTCTAGATAGTGTTGGCTTTATCATGAGATATTATAGTGGATTGACCTTAGAGATCAAGTTCATGTTATGAGAAAGCATGTAATATTGTAGCTTTTGAAATGCAAAGATTAAAGTTAGGTAATGCTTATCAATGGATGGATAATTCGCCTCAGCAGGAATTAGACGATGACTGAGATAGTAGAAAGTGTTCTCTTTTCCTTCGTCATTGGCTTGGGCCAACGAAGCACCAAGGGAGTCATCTAATATAGCGATGTAGTGGATCAACAGCTTGCCCGGGATAGGAGCTACTAAAATTGATGGCGTCATCAGGTACTACTTGATTTCTTCGAAGATAAGCTGACACTTGTCATCCCACTTGAACTTGGCATCCTTTTTGATAAGTGTTGAGAATGGTTGACATCTCTCTGATAGGTTGGATATGAAGCATCTTAGATACGCCAACCACCCTTATAATGATCTGAGTTGAGTTAGGCTTTTAGAGGTGGCATTTCTAATATTTTTTTGATCTTCTTCGATCAATCTCTATTCCTCAGTATCAGACAACAAAACCAAGGAATTTCCCTGAAGCTATTTTGAATGCACACTTTCATTTTGAGGTTGTATTACCTTAATCATTCAAAAACTACTCTCAAGTCAAAGAGGTGATCTTTCTTTTCTTTGCTTTTGACTACGAGATCATCAAAGTAGCATGCGACTTGAAGATGAATGAGTTCATCAAAGATTCGAGTCATGGCTCACTGGTACGTAGCACTAACATTTTAAGATCGAAAGGCATGACCTTATAACAATATATTCTTATCGGGATTCAAAAAGTAATATTTTTCTCATCTTTAGGGGGCCATCTTTTTTGGTTATATCCAGATGAGCCATCCATGAAGGAGAAGACTACATGAGATGAGGCAATGTCCACCATCAATTTTGGCATCGGTAGTGAAAAATAATCTTTTGGACATGCCTTATTTAGATCCCTAAAATTGACGCATATGTGAATTTGACCATTCTTCATTTTAACTAGAATAACATTGACCACCAGATAGAATATTTTTCTTTCTTAATAAAATCAACATCGATCAATTTCTTGACTTCAAAAATGATAGGTTTTTTAATGTCTAATCACATGCGTTCAGGAGCTTGCTTGACAGGGATAGAATCAGACTGCATTGCTTGCTTATGAATCGCTATGTCAGGAGCTAACCCGGGCATCTATTCATAACTCTATGCAAAACAATCCTTAAACTAGCCTAACTAAGTCATTGGTTTCAGTTTCACTCAATAAAGAACTAATGTTTGTTGAGCGTGGATATTCTTTAGTTCCTGAGTTGATTTCTTTGAGCTCATCGATGGTTGACCTGATCTCCTCTTTAAATTCTAACGATGCACCTTTGACTTGAAACTCATCTAGATCATCTAAAGTTTCTAAGCACAACTCCTCATAAGAGTTAATGTAATTTGAAAAAAAAACCTATCAGATTCCAAATGGTTGGTGATGACTACACAGTAGCATCATCATCAATGGGACTTACTGTGTCCAATCCTAGTCCCAGTCTAGAGTGTATGCATTCGTTGTCCCATAACCTTTTGAAGTAGTCTGACCTGTGTTTAGACTAAGTATATGGAATCAATCCTTTCTTAGATAAATTAAGAATACAATGCGAGTACCAATCAAAAGGTAATTATATTAAATTTTTACACAAATCATCCTCAAGTTCTACATCATATTCTTTACTTGAGGATGATGCTCCAAGAAAGAACCTCTGCACCTTCACATTTGACTGTAATTTAGGGGCTTCCTTAACTATAAAACTCTCAACTTTTTGTAAGAAAAGTGGGTTAGAGCTAAGGTTCCCAACTGCTGCCCAACATTCTCACATGATGATGACTTAGATACATTTATACTTTGCTTGGGAGCCCGGTCTTCACCATCGTCTGGCTCAAGTGTCACCTCTAAGGGGATCTGCTATCTAGAAGAGCTGGTCGGTGTGCTAACCATATAGGACTGATTCTCTAAACTATATTCTAAGTCTATATAAATAGTAGATGTACTCTTGGTAGCTGAGACATATCTTCTATTGGGTGGCCAATAAGAAGGTCTTCCACCCCTGGGGCTACATCTAGACTTGCCTCTTTCCTTATATAGTGGATGCCGGGTCATCCTACCCATGTGCTCGAATGGAGTGATGGACTGTGGGTGAAACCTAATCTCAGGTGTCACTCCTAAAATGTCCTTCGAGTTGTGGGCATCCTCTCTGGTAGCAGTCAGCTGAAATAAGCAAATCTTAAGATCAAGTAGGGCCTTAATTAGAGATTCTCTCATCTCTTTAGATAAGACAAGGCTGTCGTATATGCTTAGCTTAGCTGAAAACTTTCTAAGATGAGCAAGGAATTGTAATAAACTTTAGGCTTGCCTTCCATAAGCATATCCATGAGTGGAGCATCCTGTGGAGGGGCAATCTGTTCGCTGGAACCAATGACTTATTTACCCTTATTCGGAGGTGCTATCTGACTTGTTTACTCTTGAAGGATGGTGGCACAAAGCCCTTGCAATATTGAACTACATTGAATTCATCCGGGTAAGATCTACCCTTTGGAGTGGATGAGCTCCCCTGGCTTGCGCCAACACTTCCTTCACTTGTTGTTCCACCATCTGCTTGATGTCTTTCTCATGCATGGAGGTACTATCTATGACCTTCCTAGGCAAACTACCACTGTCCTGATCCATAGGAGAGGTAGTCTTAGGGTGATCTAAGACATGTAAAAGCTTAGGCCGATTGACCTCCTTGGGACTAGGCAGTGAAATTGGAGTTTGGTTCTAGAGTGCTATAATGATGTTAACAAATCCTTAACCCTCTTCTCTATCACGTTGATCTGCTCGTCCTTCTGCTTGAGCTACTAAAGGAGGTGTTAGGTTGAATGAATTGCATCGTCTTCTTCAACCACAACACCTTCCCGACTCTAATGGTCTCTATAAAGGGATCCTTGAGTATCAACCATATGACTTTTGTTGAGTCCTCTAATAGGTCATCCTCATCAAGGTCAAAATCTACTCTACCCTCTTCATGATCATAATGATCACTCGTAAGAATATGCCTTTTCTCAATAAAGTAGTGATGTATGATGTTTTTCAAGGAATGGTCGCATTTTGCTCCTCACAAAACGTAGACTTGATGACCGTTGTAGGGCTGTTCAGAGCTATGTACCATACACTGCATACTAATGGGGTACTCTCCCTAGGGGAATCAACTACCATGGGGACTGCACTAGTATCCCCTCCTTCCTCTACTACTGGATGTGGTGGTGGAGTGACTATGATGCTTTTTGGTCTCCACTCCTTCTTTGTCACTGTTGAAGTGGAAGGTCTAATGAGAGAGCTCGACCTCACCTCAATAGGTGGAGTAGATGGAGCGGGATCTTTAGGCCATAGCTGGATCACCAATGGAGAGGTCCTCTCTCGAGATGTTGATTTTTGTACTTTGGTGGGGTCTATGGAAGGAGGAACTTGAACATATGATGATGGGCAGCGAGTGGAGCAGTGTGATGGTGGGGATACTGGCTGCCTCTCCACCAGAGCTCTCCTTCTATAGCTAGTGGTGCCCATAAGAACTATCCGATGATGGCTCCAATGGCCCAGATGGGAAATATCATCAAGGCCACAGCAGGACCTCCTCCTACTTTTGTCTATCTCGCTACAACTCTAATTTCGTGGCTTTCTCTCGATATCCTTAACACTCCTAGGGATCATAGTCATCAAATCAAGCAATGTGGCAGACTCCGAGCATCCATGGGCTCTGCTGACCCGGTGAAGAACTAATCATAGACCGCATGGGCCTTTTTCCTCTCCCTAGCTTGTATCTTAAATCATGCTGGTGGTGGAGGTAATGCAGTAATCCTCCAATAGTCCTCCTCTTCATCTAAAATTGAGAGGGGGGTGAAACCTGCTGCCACTTAGAAATGGAGGAGTCTCACTAGGGGAACCCTCCTCTGCTACATGAGAGGCATCATTGATCTGCCTAACTACTCGCTTGTACTGCTGCTTGATCTTTCTATTCTTATTGTGGCACTGTGTCTTGGTGAAAGGGGTAGAACAAGAACTAAAACCTATCTCAAAGGTAGGGGAGATTATCTCGAAGTCCAAGATAGCCTTTCCTTCAGAATAGGGGAAACCAATGAGAAGGTGCTAGCCCTCGCTAGACTATTGGGGACTAAATAAGCCGAAGCTTGGCACCGACTCTTACCACTTGCAGAAGATGGATGGGACTAACACATGTGTAGGAATCTTAACATCCTTTCTTTTCAGTGAGGGAAACTCAGACTCAGACCAGAGATCAAATCGCAGAAGTGGCGTCTTGCCTGCCACCTCCACCTTGTTGACAATAATGAGGGCTGGTCCCTCACATGTGACTTTGAGATCCTCAAATCTAAGTCTGAACTAGATCACAGAAACGGCGGTGAGTATGGCCTGATCGAAGGTTAAATCCACAATGAAAGCAAAAGAGAAGATCAACTTTCCTGAAGACATGACTGAAGCTGATTAAAAGTAGGAAGGGACTAACTGGACTGGTATCTCTGCATTAGTTGAAATAGAACTGAGTCAGGCCCTTACTTTGATAACTATCTTCAATTATTGATTCTTTATTTGACTTGTAATTTGAACCCACACTTAACAAATTTAGGTATGCTAAGTGGGGTTCGTTGATTTGGAAAGATTTTAGAATATGAGGAGAGACTTTGCCATGAATTATTGATTTTGATTTGGAACCCACATTCAACAAATTTAGGTTTGTTGAGTGGGGTTCATTTATTTAGAGAGACTTTTGAGATGTATTTGTTATTTATCATTTGTTTGATGTTTGAATATGGAATCTTTACTTAGCAAATTTAGGTATGCTAAATAAGATTCAAATATATGTATGAAAATTTTTGAAAACATTTTGTTTGTGATAATTATCTACTTATATATTTGATGTGGTGGTTTGATTTGAAAATGGGACCCTTACTTAACAAATTTAGGCATGTTAAGTAAGGCTCAAAAGCGTTTGAGATTTTGATTTGAAAATGAGACCATTAACAAATTTAGGTATGTTAAGTAGGGTACAAATGTATTTGATATGTTGATTATTTTGATTTGATTTTGAAAAGGGGAACTCTTATTCAACAACTGTATGTATGTTAAATAATGTTCAATTTGTTTTGATTTTTGAAGATGGAACTCTCATTTGATAAATTTGGGTGTGTCAAATGGAGTTCAAATGACTCTTGATTTTTTATGATTTTGAAAAGAGGAACTCTATTTAACAAATGTAGGTATGTTAAATAGAGTTCAATTTATTTTGATTTTAAAAATAGAACTCTCACTTGACAAATTTGAGTATGTAAAATGGAGTTCAAGTGTGTTTTAATTTTTGTGTGTGATGCTGCTTTTGAAAAGGGGAATCTTACTTAATAAATTTGGATATTTTAAGTGAAGTTCAATTATATGTTTTGATCTTGATTTGTGTTTTGATTTTGAAAATGAAACTCCAATTAACAAATTTAGGTATGTTAAATGGAGTTAGTTAATTTTGAAGAAACTCTCATTTAATAAATTTTGGGTATGTTAAATGGAGTTGGTTGATTGATTGATTTTATTTTGAAAAAATGTGCTTTTGAAAATTTTTTGAAAGGATCTTGATGGTGTAAATTTGATTTTGGAAAGGACCCTCATTTAACAAATTTAAGTATGATAAATGAGGTTTGATTATTTTTATTATCTGAAAAGAGATTTGAAAATTTTATATTTGCAAACTTTATGCTATGTTAGGTGAATTTCAAAATGATTATGTTTGGGAAAAGTGTTTTTTGGAAATATTTTTCAAAAGACTTATTTTACTTTGAATTTTATTGAAACTTTTCTTAAACGTGGGATGAACCTTGCCTCACCAAGCTAGTGGTAAAGGGGTTCTAAATTTAGTCATCTCTTTTCATTAGTTAATTTATTTTTACCTATTAGGGGGACCCAATAGAGGTTTTAAGACCTACACGGAGTGAGGTCCTAAAACTTAAAGGATGTTAGCTAGCTTTGCTTAAGGATGAAATAAGTTAAGTGCCAATAGAAAGAAAGATAGTCTTGGGCTTATACAAAATATGAATTCACTATCGATGCTTGGAGATAATAATTATCTACTAAAGATGGAGAGAGGAACACCCCCCCCCCAGCGAAGTCATCAGAAAAATCTGTGGTGTTTATTTTTTTGGATGTGAGACACTACACAGATCTTAAAGGGTACTTATTGAAGTGATCGGATACGACATTAAGGAATGATGCACTATCTCAAAATATAGAAATCATCACCCTATAATTGGCCTAATCACCTAGTAAGGACTCCTAAGGCATGATGGGTCTTTGAATGTACCAAAGATCCTTCCCCTACTTTACATGAAAAAGTAAAGTAGAATTTATATTAAGCTCGATTTGTTAAGTTCCTTATGGAGGCAAGCCTCTATAGTTAATTGTATCCTAAGAAATATAATTCTCTAAGAATACTCTCGATTAAAGTAGACAATTAAAATCTCCAAAGATTTCAAGGCTAGATTATCAAAGGATTGGTTGTATTAGAAACTCAATTGAGAAAGTTCAAGGAGAAGACTTATTTTAAAAGCCAAATGGAGTGAGTAAAGATTGCTCATGATACTAGGAGGCTTAGTGAGCATTCTAATCTATCATATAGTTGAGCTTTATATATTTGATATTGAAGAGATTTATATGTTTGAGTTAAAATTTATTAGATTGTTAGGGTTTATAATCTAACAATACAAAATTATAGAAATGCCTAAGAGGTGAGGATCTGCTTGTAGCCCAAAGGAAATAGCTACATCGAATCCTAAATCTAGGGAGTTCTAACACAAGTTAAAACATGACCTAAGTTTAAGCGAAAATGGGCATAAGGTTTATCTCCACAAGTGAGAATAAACTGCCTGACTTCTGGACTTATAACTGCCTGGAGTGGTAGCCAACTAACTCCTCCTACGCATTAACTCCATGTGGTCCGGTCATATGAATTTACAAGATAATTGGACTATTATTTATTGAGAATGAGACTAAAGCCCTAAACTCACTCCCTAAGAGACTAGAGCATGAGTGGTATGAGCATATGACCGTATCCAATGCAATATCTTTTTAAATTTTATTTAATTTTTAACACTTCATTTGGACAAAGGCTTTGGGATTTGATGCCTACATGCATAATGAAATAACGTTGTTGGCTAAATTAGTGTGAAATGAGTGTTTCCAACACAAGAGGTGCCCTCAAAGGTCAAGCATTCCCCTATTATGCAAGGATGGAAACCCCCTATTTACAAGAGTGAAATAATATGCATGCATGATGTGAGACATACAATATTTAGCTATAGGGTTGCTAAATATTTTAATTATCTTGATTATAATCTAGGCTTTATGGTGATGTTATGAGTTGTAAAAAATTTTAGTTATATGTAATTAGTTGGGTAGAAAATTAATTTTATCCTAAGAGCCTGATTGCATCCAGACCACACATCAAGACATCAAGCATTTAAGAAACTAAAAAAAGTATGCCATTTCTAATGCACAAACTAAACAAATCATCAAACATTTTTATAAACTAATACAAAAGAATAAGAGGTCGGTGTGGTCGGGTACCAGCGTACAACCCGAAAAAGGAAAGATGAGTAGCCGAGCTCTACCCTTATACAACCTGAAATATGAAAGAATAGTTATAATTTATAAATGAATAAATGTTATGGGGCTCTTCACTTAGCTTAGGTGTTGATTTAGGTTTAATTGACCAATTGAAGATAATTGTAGGCTTTGGTTTCAATTAATTTTGATTTGATTTTGATTTATGCCAATTTGACCTTTTAGGTCAATTTAGGCTAAGTGGGTTAATTGGGTTCAATTGGTCAAATTAGGTTATTGGAGCTTTGATCAAGTTCAACGATCAATTTGGAATGAACTTGAGCCATTGGTTGTAATCAATTTAGTTTATATTTTGATTTGGCCCAATTTGGCCTTTTAGGCCAATCTGGGTCAACTTGGGTCGACAGGGCTAATTAGATTTGGTTTGGCTCAATTGAAGGTTAAGTCTTGTTCAAATACTAATTTTGGGTTGGTATGAACTATTGGTTTCAAAGGATTTAGCTTAGGTTGCAATTTGGCTAGTTTGGGTTCATATGGGTTAAGAGGATCAAATGAACAAGTTGACTTGGTTTGACCTAATTTGTGACAATCGATTAACTTAGGGTGATCAACAATCATGATATGAGATTTAGGTAATTTGGTTCAATCTAATTTTGATTGGATTAAAGTTTGACTAAAAAGGGTTCTTTAGGTTATTTTGGGTCAAGTGAACCTAAGTGGGTTAATTGACTTGATTTTGGTTTGATTTAGATTTAGTTGAGTTTATATATGAGCTTAGGATTTATATATAAATTCAATTGCAATTTATTTGGGTTTGGATGAATTTTGGTTCATTTGGATATTTCAAGTCAAAATGGCTAAGTTGGGTTTGACTTGGGTTGATTTTGGTTTGGCTTGATGATTGTATATTTTATTTATATTTGGGATGATGATTGAAGAAATAATTGATTCATGAGAAAATCAAATGATTTTGGTTTGAATTGAACGAGAATTTGGCTAAGTCCATGGAATTGGCTTAAAGGGCTTAGATTTGGATTTAGTTTTAGTCATGTGATTTTAGATTTGATTTATATTTAGGAAGATAATTGAAGGAATAATTGATCCATGAGAAAATCAATTGAATTTGATTTAACTTGGATGAGATTTTTGCTAAGTTCATGAAATTGAGTCAAATGACTTGGGTTTGGATTTGATTTGATTTGATGTTGGTTTGGATCATGATTTGAAGTTGAGTTTGGGTTTGAATTTGATAGATTGATTGAAGGGTTGAATTGTTCCTTAAGAAAAATCAATTGAGTTTGAATTAATTTAGATTTGATTAGGGCTAAGTCTATAAAATAAAATCATAGGGCTTAGAAAGGATTTTGAATTCGGATTTGATTATAGATTTCAATCATTTGATTTGGATTGAATTTGAGGGTTGGTTTGAGAAGATGAACATAAGTTGGGTTTGGGTTACATGTTAGGTGAATCCCCTAATCCCTAATGTATAGCCTAATCCTATGATTAACCCTTCAAGTCTCTAAGCTTAGATTAAGTATTCACCTAATCACTAGAAGTGTCTTATGACTGAGGAAGTCCTAGGTTTAAGAAGAGAAGATTGAGGACTCACTCAAAAAGTGAGGTCAATAATATATATATATATATATATATATATATATATATATATATATATATATATATATATATATATATACATACATACATACATATATAAGAGAATGAGCCCCAATACATAAATTGGAGGAGCATCGAGGCATTAAAGTTATCTTCAATAGATTATATTATGGTTTGTTCAATCATCCACTTTGATGAAAAGAGGCCAAAGAATAGGAAGTCTAGTATAATATTAGTGTTGATGTCAAAATTTAGAGTTGATGTTAACAACATACATCATTCTAATAAGCAATGATATGAATCAATAATATTAACATTGGAGAATGATGCAACAACAGGTGTTGGTGTACCCAAGTGGAAGAAGTTAAAAAAGTAATTAACCATAGTGCTCAGGCAACCATATTGGGGTGATGATGGTCAAAAAAATTATAATCAAACGATGATAATTGGATGTCCATAGTCAAAAAATGGTAGCCATCAATGGTGATTAGGTGACCATGGTATAACAAAGGTGATTGGGTGAGCATAGTGTGGTGAAAAATTTATATATTTTTCATCTTCATTCTATCTTTTAGAATGGATAAAATGAAGACAAAAATATATCACTTTTATTGGGACACCACGTAGATCCGTAGATGTTCTTATTAGGGTGATCGAGTATGGCATTCAGGAAAGGTGTACTATCTCAAGAGATAGAAGTCACCACCTTATAATGGACCTGATCGCCAGAATAAGGACTCTTAAGGACTATGAGTCTTCATATGCATCATAGATTCTTCCCTTACTTTACATAGAAAAGTAAAGCAGGGTTTATTTTAAACCAGGTGCGTTAAGTTCCCTATGGAGGCAAGCCCCTATAGTTAATTACATCCTAAGAAATTAGATTCGTTAGGAATACTATCGATTAAAGTAAATGATCATTGCCTCCAAATATGTCAAAGATAGGACTATCAATCAATTGGTTTATTTTTAGAAGATCAAGTGGGATTAATCAAGAGGAGGGAGTTATTATCAAAGTTAAAGGAAGATAAGTAGGGGATGCTTATGAAACTAGGAAGCCTAGTAAGCATCCCAAACTATCTTATGGTTATGCTTTATATTTTTGAAATTGAAGTGATTTATTTATTTGAGTTGAATTTTCATTAGAAATCTAGGGCTTATAATTCCACAACACAAGATTAGGAAAATACCTAAGAGGTGAAGATTTATGCTTGTAGCCTACGAAGGGAAGTAGTAACCTCTGAACCTAAATCTAGGGAGCTTTGGCAAGGGCCAAAGCACGACCTAAATCTAAGGCAAAAATGAGTATTTGGTTTACCTCCACAAGAGACCCGACTGTTGGACTTACAACCGCTTAGGGGTGGCCGCCAACTAACTCCTTCTATGATTTTAAATACATGTAGGCAAGTCATATGCTTTTGTAAGATAGTTAAGCTGTTGTTTATTTAGAAAGAGACTAAGTCCTTAAACACAATCCCTAAAAGACTAAATCATGTAAGGCATGATTAATGACTTAAATCTAATGCAAATCTTTGTTATATTTTATTTTCATTTTGGATAATTGATTTGACACATGCTATGAGATTCATATGTCTAATGCATGAGAAATTAGATTATGGGCCAAAATCAGCAAGAGAGGTGTCTTTCCACCATGGCTCTCAAAGGTCAAGATAAGTTCTCTAGCAAAGGTGGAAGCCCTCCATAAAAGAGTGAATTAAGATGTTTTTTATGCATGATGTGAAAATATATAACATCCAGCTAAGGGGTTACTAAATCTTTTTTCTTGTTTTATAACCTAGGCTTTAGATGAAGTTATGAGTTATTTATTTTTAATTTGAATAGATTAGTTGAATAGAAAATTTATTTTCCTAAGAGCCTAATCGTCATCCAGGCCATTCATCAATCAATGAAGAAACTAAGAAAACATGTCATCTTAATGCACAAGCTAAACAAACATCAAATAATTTATAAAGCTAGCGTAAAAAAATAAGAGGCCTTTTGTGGTCAGGCTCCACCGTACAAACCCGAAAACAAATTGGGTAGCTAAGCTTTACTCTTATACAACCCGGATTACAAATGAGTTAATTATAATCAAAATGAGAAATCATGTTATGGGGGTCTTCATTCTTCATTTCTTCTTTCCTTTTTTCTTCTTTCTTCTTTTTTATTTTGGTTGGTTGGAATGTGATTGCTCCAAAGGATTTGCATGGTACATAAGACATAGTCTTATAACTAATGTTTATTCTAATCCCCCATAACAATCATTCCAAATCCTAATTGCAAAAATTACATGAAAATGGGAAAAGGTAAATCTAACTAAAACTTACAAAATAGAGATTAGCTAAACAAACCACACAATCCTAAGCATGTATATGGATAAATTGGACTTAGCACCCCACACATGGGTAACCAAGTCCACCTAGCCTATTTTGGATTATGCTTAGGGGTATAAGCAACCTGCACAGCAAAAGCATTTATATTTTTTTTATTACAATGCCCTTTAAGCATAATCCTTTGCATACGATAATGGTTAGACTAAGAACGTCCTACCATTTAGTCTATGACATACACCCTAAGATCCAGGCTAAAATATCACATCATAAAATAAAAGCAAACATCAAACTATGCACCGCCCTAACATATGACTAGAAATGGTGACTTAGCCTAATGTGTGTGTCATTTAAGGTTTGTGTGGTGTGTCTTAGCTAGGCTTTAGGTTAGAATTTTCAAAGTATGAGGATTTTAACTTAGAGGGTGATTTCATTTAAGTAATTTAGTTGATTTGGTTGATTTTATTTTTATATTTTGATTTGGTTTAAATGAACCTACAATTAATTACTAAGTGTTGTAAAAAGAGGAAAAGAGAGGAGAATTTCTCTTTCCTCCCTACCTTAAGTAATTTCTAAGGTAGATTCATTAATGATTTTTATTTAGTGAAAATTTTATTATATGTTTTAATTAATTATAAGTTTAGATTTTCCCTAAACAAACCTATTAAAATAGAAAGGTATTTTAAGATTAAGTAAAGTGAATTACTATCACAAAACACACAATACTTTATTTCTTTCCAACATGTGTAATATGCATATGGGTGAATCCTAAGCATATCTATACATGCAAGTGAAAATGTTAGCACACATTAATGATGAATGCTAAGGGATGTTGCTTAAGAATATTTTGAAATGTTTCATGTGTGCACGATTTTGTTAAGTATAAAAGAGGGGTTCTTTTATCTATTATTCATATGCACATTTACATGTATGAAATACATAAGTGAGTATGACGCCATTGTTCTATAGCATGGGTGTAAGGTACAAGACCTACTTGGGACTACTTAAAGCCTCACAACCCTGGGATTTCCAGATTAATATACTAATTTTCTTAAATACATGTGCATGTACAAAAGCAAATGAATGGAAGAATAATCATGCAAAAAGTTTATGTTTGCTTATTTTGATTTTGATTTTTTAATTTACATGTGTAAAATGTGAAGGTTCCTCTTAAAAGATAACATAGTAATGAATAGGAATGGATTTAAGCAAGTGTTATGTTCTTTTCAAATGAACTATACACTTTGTAAATCCTATTCAAGACTATATTAAAAGAGAAGAGAAGGAAAAGTCACATAATACACATTTTCTATTATACTCACATGCAAGCTTATAAGTAATTATAAGTAGCATACCTTTCATTTGTAATTTTTGATTTCTAAATTTTTAAAATAATTTTATATTTAATAGTGATAATAGCCATTCATATTCTTAATTTAGCCAAAACATGCAATTTGACATAAAGGAAATATTTTATTTTTAATTTTATTTTTTTAAAAGACATGAATGCATGATTTCATATGATATGCACATTTAGCATGCTAGGAAAGAAATAAAGTGATGTAAGCATGTAACTTCACTCACCCTAATTAATTCCTAAAGATAATCTTATTGAATAAGATTATTTAAAGTGAATCAAAATTATTTAAAGAAATTTTTAGTTTTGTTTTGAGTTTGATTTAAATTAAGGAAATGTGAGAAGGTTTGCCTGTCCTAACCCATCTCCCACATGTGTATGATATTTTAGTTCAATTTCTAGAACTATTAGATTGATTTTATATTTTGTTTAGGTTAAGATGTATATTATGTCCATTAATTACCCCTTACCTATACGAATTTAACATATCTAACCAAATAATTATGAGCTAATGTATGACATAAAACCACAAAGAATTTAAATCAGTAATGCACCTAAGAAAGAAAGGGGCCTTATGCATTTGACTCATAATTAATGATTAATTAAGCTAAAGGGTTTAATTTAAGTACTTTCATAACCCTTCCCACACATATGAGTTAGATATGGTTTCCTTAAGCTACTTAGGTTATTGAACACCTAAATATCTACCCAAGAAAGGATTGATTAAGTGATTAAGTTTCTCGATTAGTTTTTGATTTTGAGTTTGGTTAATTAAGCTATTTAATGAAATGATTAAATCATTAATCCATTTATAATTGAATTAAATTCTTATTCAAATGAAATAGATTTAGGGGAAAAGATTTGGAAATGGCATCCTAATCTCATTCCCTATGTCTATTAACTATTCCAAGATGATTACCAAGATTAATTAATGTATTTATCATCATTTAATAGGTTAATTAATCATTTAATTGATTAAGAGAGTTATTAGGAGTGAATCAAACAATTATCCTAATTAAACCATTAATAAATCCTAAAAAAAATAGGGGATGCAGAAGTCATCCCACTAAACATATGTGAGAAGTTTGAAATTAATCAATGAAATAATTAGGGAGTAATTAACATAATTACATTTCTAATAAAATCCAAATTGCATGTAGTTTACAATTCAAAATCAATTAAACTTAATTTTATATTATTCCCCTTTGAAATATTTTCAAAATTCATTTGAGTTTGTATTTTACTGATTTTTTCTACATTTCATTATGTAATTTAGAAGTTTCTGTGATTATAACTTAATTAAATAGCCTAATTATATAACTAATCCCGCCAGTGCACCCCTACGAGAATTTGTAGCTGAAGGAAGATCAATGTCCATGTACCACATGCGGCTTTCATGTGGCGGATTGATTATTTAAGTTATCACGCTACCATTAGCCCGCTACTCTTTCCCGACCTTGATCAAAGATGGGATGGTCAAGATCGCGATAAAGAGGTTAGGATCTCTCACTTATTTGTCAGATCGTCCATCCAAAACACATGAGATGGATCGTCCATGATTCATCCCTGAGCTCGCCTATGGTAGATGGAAACCGTCCATCTTCCATGGCTTGATCTGAGCTTGATCGAGCTCAAATTGAGCTAGGGTTGATCACACGCCATCAAAAGGCAAAGAGCAAGACATCCAATGGTTGAATTCACTTGGGATGAAACTTTCTTTTACAAAGGACCAAAGAAATCTACACTTAGGCTCTGTTTTGATCCATACCTCGCTGGAGGCTATCTGGCGCTCCCAACTGTCGAGGTAGCTTCATTTAGTGGAGACAAAACCCTGTTGAAAGTTTGAAGGCTTGAGATTGAGTAGATCTTCCTATTGGCCAAAGTCGGCTTCAAGTGCTTGTGGGTTTGATAAAACTCTCCCTTCCCGTGCCTTGGAAGCTTTGATGAAGGCTTGGGTGAGCCTGATTGGGTCCTCTGAGGGTGCTTGCAAGAGGAATTGGATTGAAATTGAGTGATGGATGAGTTGGAAAATTCCTTTAGCTCCCTTATTTTTGGCTTGAGGAAAATCGAGAATGGAGAAATCCCAAGAGCTAGAGGATGCTTGGAGAAGATTGAAAATGCTTGCTCTAGGTTCCTATGGCTCAATTGACTATGAATGAATGCAAATAAGGTGAAATTATGGGGAGTATATCTCCCCCTAGAAGGATCGGACGGTTGAGCTTGCACATACCATTTTGACCAAATTGATCCCATAGAGTGAGTTGGTTAGGCCATTTTCAGTGGCATGTGATTCAGTTTTGGCCTTGGAGTGGAGTGGTGAAGCCTCCATGTGCTTGAAATGAGAGTGGGAGTGATTCCATGTGGAGAAATTCCTATTGGGTGGTCAGTTTTGGCTTTGGGTTGGGTTTGGCTGACCCCAACCCATTGGGTCATGTGCACCACACTCATTAGTGTCCACTTGGTCCACTAAGAGGGTGCCAAGTGGCCATGAAAAGGATATGACCAAATTTCAAGTGGAATTGGCCATAGGTTACCCCTTGACCTAGGGGTAAAATGGTCATTTGTCTTTGATTTTAAATTAGGTAGATTTGGAATATTTTGAAATTAGGTTGGTCCAAATTTCAAAGAATTTGGAGTAAATTTGATATCATTTGGCTCATGTTGACTCATTTAGGTTAAAATGGGTCAACTTGGGTCAAGTTGACCAATTGGTCAAATTGGGTCAAACCAAGGGTTGGGTCAAGTTCAAACAATGATCATGAATTGATTTTGATCAATGGTTTCAATCAATTTGGCCTATGGTGGATTTTAGCTAATTTAAGTTTCATGGTTGGTTGGTCAATTAAGTTTTTGATTTGGTGATTGATCATCTTATGATGATTGTTGCTCATGTGAGGCTTGACGCTTAGTTCAATCAATTTGGTAGGATTAGAATTTGGCTCAAAGGGTACTTTAGGTCACTTTGGTTTAAGTGAACTTAAGTGGGTCAATTGACTTGATCAAGGCTTGAATCAAGTTTGGTGAACTCACATATGGACTTATGATTGAAATAAATTCATTTGCAGTGATTTGAGTCAAATGAGTTTTGATTCATTTGACAATTTCAAGTTCAAAGGGTGAACATGGGTTTGATTTTTTGAATTTAGTTTTGATTTGATGATTGAAGTTTATGTTTATATTTGGATTCATGATTGAAGGATTGATTGAATCATGAAGAAAAATCAAGGGTTTGGCTTGATTTGCATTTGATTTGGCTAAGCTCAAGAATTTGACTTAAAAGGGTTTAGGTTGAATTTTGATTGAATTTGGTTTTGGGTATTTGAATTTATATTTCATTTATATTTGTGAATATAAATGAGAATATAAATGGGTTAGGATAAAATCTTTTGAATTTGAATTGATTTGGGTTTGATTTGGGCTATGTCCATAAGATGAAATCAAATTGACTTTGGAAGGATTTTTGGAATTGATTTGAATGATTTAGATTTGGTTTTGGTTATTTGAATTTGAATTTTATTTATATTTGTGAATATAAATGAGAGTATAAATGGGTTATGAGAAAATTTCTTGAGTTTGAATTTATTTGGATTTGATTTGGGCTAAGTCCATAAGATGAAATCAAAGTGACTTAGGAAAGATTTTAGATTTGGATTTAAGTTTTTGGGTTTAGTTTTGGTTATTTGAATTTATATTTCATTTATATTTGTGAATATAAATGAGAATATAAATGGTTTATGAGAAAATCTTTTGAATTTGGTTTTTTGAAGTTGATTTGGAAGAAGAAAGCGACGATTTGGTTCAAATTATAGGGTAGGCAAGTTTTCCTAACACCCCTAAGGCATGACTATCCCTATGGCTAACTCTTTTAAGTCTCTAGAGTTAGGTTAAGTGTTCACCTAGTCACTAGAAGTGTCTTAAGACTAAGGAACTCTTAATGTCTAAGAGGAATCCTATGTCTAAGATGGAGAGGTTGAAAGCTCACTTTAATAGTGAGGTCAACACATAACCAGGTTAAGATTTTTGGGGGATCATTGTCAGGCGACATTGGTCATGCAACATTATTAAGCAAAGATGGTCAAGTAATTATAATTGTTCGATGGTGATGATATTAGATGACTATGGTAGGGGGACCATCAATAGGTGATGGTAGTTGAAGGATAATAATCAAGAGATGAAGGATGGGCGACTATAATAGGTCATTATAAGACAATAGAATAATGCTTATTCTTGGTGGATGAAAGATTGTTGTCAAGCGATGATGGTCAAATGACCATAGTAAAGAAACAATAGTTAGGTGACCATAATCAGATGATAATGGTGGTTGTGTGACTATATTCAAGCTGTGGTGGTCAAGTGATCATAGTTGGCATTTTATGGTTAGGCAACTGTAGTCAACTGACAATGGTTAGGTGATCGCATTCGAGGGATAATAGTGAAGTGATAATAATCAAATGATTGCAACCAAGTAAATGTAGTCAGGATACAGTAGTTGAGTGATAGTAGCTGAGTATCAAATATTTGGGGACTATAGTCAATTATTTAAAGAAAGGAAATAATTACAAATCATTGAAAAATAAAAAGTAGTAATTGGGTGTTGCTGGCCAAGTGACTATAGATGGGTGAGAGAGTTTAGGGGGACCTTAGTTATGCGCCAGAGGTAAGGGAACCATGATAAAGCATTAGAGGTCAAGCGATCGTAATTGGTCTTCAAAAGTCAGGAGACTATAGTTTGTAATAGATATAAAGAGGCCTTAGTTTAGCATCAAATTTCAAGCAACCATAGCTAGGGTGATAGTTTAACGGTGAAGGTTGGGTGACATTGGTGAATCGATATGACCGATAGTGTGGTGGTTCCACATTTGGACAATGAATAATAGCTTATGTGTTGGTTGGAAATGGTTATAATAATGGTTGGTTTAATAGTCTATGTGATTGGCGAGACAATCCAATTTGGTAGTTAGTGGTAGTGGACCGATAGTGATGGTCGGGTGATGGTCCAACAGAGAAGATCGATTGATGATAATTTGACAATAGTGGTCAATGAGAGTAGTTTAATGATTAATGATTACAATCTGACATAATTATCAGGCAATGGCTATCTGATGTTGTGGCCAGTTGTAATGGTTTGACAATGAAACTTGAATAAAACTCCAGGATTCTCAACTCCTTTGAGCTCTCTCTCTCTCTCTCTTCCAGCTAACATTCAACCTCTCCTAACAAGCTATGAAATGTTGATACTCTTAAAAGTAGTGACATGTAGCGTTCAACACATATTGGACACCAACATGCCTCTGATATGTGTTAAACACATCTTTGCCATGTTAGATTAAAAAAATTTGCGCATGTATCATTAAATTTAAATTATAGTTTAAACTATTTTAAATATTAAATTAGAAACTTACAACCTATGTCTCGTGAATATTAACTTAGCCCAGCTCTTCGATCTGAGTCTCCTACCCATCTCCTTCATCATAAGTCATGGCTACGGTTTCTCATATAATTGTGGAACATCATTGATCATTGCCACCAATGCCTTTACTATTGCTATTAGTGCTAAAGCTCCATGTTTTCACATCTTTCGACACTATTTTTCTTAATGCTTTCATATTATTCATAAACTTTTAATCCTTTAAAAATTAATATTAATATTAGACTTAAATATCTTATCATTTTTTTATACTTAATACTTTATTTATTTTATTTACACTAAATATATTATTTAAAAGCATTAAGATGTAAATTTTATAATGTTATATTCTACACATGTTCATATTCTATATTTTCCATAATAGACTTATCATATGTCTTTGTCCATGTCTATATCCTTGTGCCTGTGTTTGTGCATCATTGCCAATAAGGCTCTTCACATATGTGAAGTTTCTATTGGGAACACTATGTAAATCTTGGCGGTTTTTATTTAGGTGATTAAATACATCATTAATAAATAATATACCATCTCTAAATATAGAAGTATCTCTCTATAATGAATTTGATCACTTAATAAGGGCTCCGAAGGCCAATGGTCTACATATTCTAGATATTTTTTCCTTGAACTATATATAGATGTAGAACATAATTTATTTTAATACTAGGCTCTTAGTTTCTTATGAGTGCAAGCCCCTATAATTAATTACATCTTATAAGAGGGGAGACTTTTCTAAGTACTCTCAATTAAAAAAATTAATCTTCATCTCTATGAATTGTAAAGTTTGTACTCAATGATGAGTTAAATTAGAAATCAAATGGGATCGATTCAAAATAAAAGAGCTCTTTTTAGTGGCCAAATTGGAATAAATAGGAAATATCTTAGATACTAGGAAGCCTAATAAGTATTTCTAATTATCCTATCATTATGCTATATAGCTCTGAAAATGAAGTTATTTAAAATTTGAGTTGATATTATATTAAAAAGTTAGAACTTAAATTCTAACAATACAAGACTATAAAAATGCTTAAGTGATTAAGATTTATTCCAATAGAGTGCTTTAGATTTAATTCTAAAATAACTTCTGACATAAGTCAAAAGCTTGACCAAAATTAATAGGAAAATTATGATATAATAGCTATTTCTTACCAAAGAAGGAGAGCCTATCCTGACTTTTGTAGACTTATTTGGCATTTGATATGTATTGCTAGTTAACACCTCTTATGATTTAAATCCAAGAGTTCAACCTAATGAATGCAAGGAGGCTAAGATCTTAGGCTTACTCCCTAACCCTAAGATCATGAATGACATGTCTTGCTCCTAGCAACTGTAATAAAATTTTTATTTTTGAATATTTTTAGACTCACAATTTTATTTAATAGGCTTAGATATGTAGATATGCATATATGCATGCTAAAATCAAGTTTCAGGCCAATCAGCTAGAAAGGTATTCTCTTAATGTACTATCATTAACAATTTGACACTCCCCCTGATCTTGCAATGAGTGAAGACACTTAATTCAAAAAATGAAGACATATACTTCATGATTATGCTTCACAAACATATGACATTTAAGTAATTTTTATTGATTATGCCTAGGCTTTAGATGTAGTTATGAATTACATTCATTTTATTTAAGTTGATATAATTTAATAAGATAGAAAATTAATTGTGGCCTACGAGCCTACTGCATCCAGGCTTTTTACAATTTCATAACAAAATCACATTAAGAACTTATAAAAAACATGTTATTTTAGTGTGCACCCAAAGCAAATATACCAAACAAGAAAATTAAATTTAATTAAAAGGCCAGTGTGGTAGCTTCCGTTGTGCATCCTTGAAGAAGAAAAATGAGCAGCTGATCTCTGCTGTTATACAGCCCGACTTAAAACTAAAGTTTTAATCTATGAGGGTTTTTAGTTCACCTATAGTTATCAAGCTCATGTGTTTTAATGAGCTATGTTTATGGACTTGAGCACAACAACACTTACAAGCAAAATAGAATTTATACTTTTGTTTTATTAAAATAGTCCCTTTAAGCACAACCCTCTACAGAAAAATATTAGTCTAATAAAAATATGTCCTAGCATCCAAAGTTAGCATGCAAACAATCATAGACATCCAAACTTAAATATCACATCGCAAAAAAAAACATCATATCACAATAATACACTGATCTAACCTAATTTTAGGATCAATAACTTAATATTCTAGTGTGTGAAGAAAGACTAATGGGTATGACTAAATTAGGCTTCTTTAGGTTTAAACTTTATTTTAAGTTTAAATTTTAATTTAATTTACCATTATGTGGTTTCAATTTATGTTTTTAAATGATTTAAAGATTTATTTTAAATTGTTTATCTTAAAATTAACTTTAAGATTTTAAAGAGTGAAAAATAAAATAAGCCTTGCTTGAGGTAGGACTTAATCTAATCGACACCCTAATCCTAATAGAGTGAAATTTTTTATCAAAGGATAAAGACTCACTATAAAGGTCTAACTTAATAATCTATTTTGATGGCTTTAATTACTCTTTTTAATTACTAATTTTTTTTAGAAATAGTTTCTTTTGATTTAAATGTGCCTTTATAATTATATATTTATAAGTATGTGTCATTGTTAGACCACGATATGCATTTTAATGTCTTCTTCAAATCAATAGCCCTATGATCTCAAGTTTCTAGACTATATACCTTATGATTGTATATTTATAAATAAATAAAATTTAAATATGTTATTCATTTTGATTTTTTACCTATTTAATTGATTTTGTTTATTAACTTATTTATTTATTTTGATTAAGTAAATTAATTATTTACTTTGATTAATATTCAATTTAAATTTGATCATGTTTAATTAATTTAATTAATTGAATTGATTATAATTTAACACCTGTTTGGAGTTCGATTTGATTAACTTAATTGAATTTGATGAAGATTTAATTCAATATTTTATATGTAGTTTGATTTATTTAATTAATGTCTCTTTAATGATTAATTTGATCTGTTTTGTTTAAGTGACATGAACAAGTTAGGTTCATTATAATTGCTTTGCTTTTTTGTGTGTTTAATTATTGATATTCAATCTAAATTGATTCATATAGTTCAATATGATTAAGTTTATTTTAATTTAAATTCCAATTATTGTTTAATTTAGTTCTTTTTAAAAAAAATTAACTAATTATTTGTTAAGTTTGTTAGATTTTGTTGTTTGCATTGATAAGTTAATTTGTTTAATATTTATAATTTATAATTAGGCTAATTAATTTTAGCCTAATTTAGATGATTTAAGCATAATTAAAGTTATTTTGTAATTCTTGAGTTTATTACTTAATTAAATGATTTTGCAATGATTTTGATTAATACCTTTTAATTTAATGATCTATTTGGACTTAAATATTTATGGATCTAACTTACTTAAGGAATTAAATCTAACCTAGGCAATTCTAAACTCTTTTAGTGTATGTTAAGTGTAATTGATTAAATATTTATTTATTTAATAAAAGTTCAATTATTCCTAGGTATTAACTAAATTTTGATAATTCCAATTCTAATATATTTATTTGAATGCTATGCTTAAAGAATAGTTAATTTTTAATTTCAACCTTAAAGTTTTAATTAATTTAAATTTATTAATTTTTATTAAATCTTAAGTATATAATTTTAAGCTTTCATTGAATTTATAGGGTTTAAAGAATTTTCCTAAGTCCTCTCATGTCAATCAAAATATTTCAAGTCAATGTTGGGTATTTTCTTAATTTTTATTATTTTGTATTAATTATTTTCTTAAATTATCCTAAATAGCTCCAAAAATCACAACTTACGATCCAGAGCTTATTTTAAGCTAAAATTTTTATGGTGAATAAGATTTTATGTTATTTTTAATCTCTAAAAATTTTATTTTAATTAGATTAATAGTTTAAGAATAATTAAGGGGCTTATTATTTCTAATAAAGTCTTAATTAATCTCAAAAAACTAAGTATCATTTGGGGCCTTTTTATTTTTTTTATTCCTCTCTAGAATGTGAATCTAAAGATGAGTTATTTGTATTTTTTTTGAATTATTGGTTGATCTATTATGAATTATTGAAGTTATGCCTAATTAAATAAATAAATTAATACTAATTAACACTTAATTAAGTGATTTTAAGGTTTATTATATTCTTGTTCTTCTAGGGTTTACTGATGTTAATTATAATGATTTAAACTATTTTCATAATTTTTCTTAATAAGTTGAATCAAATCAAATCAACAGTAGAATTTAAACCATCAGTTAGCATTCTTGAATTTTAATTGTATAACTTTTATTGGGTTTCATTATAATGATTTAAACCATTGGTTACCATTCTTGAATTTTAGTTAATTAATTTTCATTAATTTAGGATTTGAATTTTAAAAGTTATATAACTTATAATCCATTAATCATTTAAGCTTGAATTTTCTAAGTTAGATGATTCTTAACATTAATTTCAATCCTTGAAAATTTTCAGATTAATTGGAGCATTAGTTTAGGTTTATTTAAGATTCCATTATTTTCCCTAAAACTTAAATTAAATCAAAATTGAGATTTTTTGATTTAATGGATTCCTCTTAATAAGCTGAATTCGAAAAGCCCTTCTTTGTAATTTTTGATTAAGTGGTTTATTTTCTATAGTTTTTAAAATTTTCTAGCATTTTCTATTAATTTTTAAATAAGAAAATCAGAATTTTCTACTTGTCCAAGTCGGCATCTGACGCCGCAACGCTTTACACATTTCAAGAGACCATTGGCTACATGCGAGATCCATGTGGCTCCGACACATAAAATGATGGAGATTAGCGAGATTGTAAGATTAATCTCGGTTGTCTAATTGAAGATCAAATGATTAAGAGTAATCTTGTTATCTTACAAGTACTAAATCTAGTGCATTTTAATCTCGACCATTGATTCAAATTAAATCAAATCAACCGCTAAGGCTTCGTTTCCTACCTCGTTGGCAAGAGATGGAGCTTGTGGATGAACCATTGCAAAATTCCAATGATTCTCGTCAAAATTTTTAGAAATGAAAATGCAATGGTTTTCTAGAGGAATTTCATAAAATTGCTCAAATTTACTTCACATAAGAACATGAGCTATTGGTTGCCCACAGTTGAGGTGAATTAGCACACTCTAGCTCTTATTGAGTGGTCCAATATTTCAAAAATGTTGAAAGGTCTTGGGCAAGGCTCTGAGCAAACTTTGCTCCTTTACCTCCCTCTAGATTGCTCTAGAGACCAATGTACAGTGTCAATCGCTAGAGCTTAGTCGAATTCAGGTTTAGAGTGATCAAGAAAGTGGGAAATAGGCTCGAATGAGTTGCTTGAAGGCTAATGAATGTTTTAGGATTGCCAAAGGTGGAAATTAGGGGCTCTCCCCTCCTTTTATTATCGGCCAACACTAGTCCATTAAAGCAGGTGGGAGGTGGCTGGTTATGGGAATTAGAGCATAAGTCGGCTCTTGAAGGTAGTTAGGGGATCAAAATAGAGGATTAAGGTGCCTAGTTGAGGAGAGAGAGGGTGGCATGAGGAATTTTTTGTTGCTTTGCTTGGTGGCTCAGTTTTGAGCTCTCCCATGGTTCCACCTCGTTCATGGCACCTCTTCATCTCATGACACCACCTTAGCTAGCTTTTGGGATACTATTGGTTACCATGATTGAGCTCAAAGTGGGTTGTGGCTTGGGTTGAGCTCAATTGGTTTGGATTTGTGGGTTAGAATTTCAATTTAGCTCATTTAGATTTGGATTGGGTTGATTATGTTCCATTTGGTTAATTGACTTTAGATTTAGATTATAATTATTCTTAATTATCCTTTAGATGATTTAGGTATTGATTAATCTAAAGCTCATGGGGTTTGATTTTGTTTGGGTTAAGTTTAACCCATTTAATCCAAATAGGTCAAATGGACTCTTCTACCAATTTGACCACTTTGGGATTTAGATTAACGTTTATTTGTGTTTAATTAATTATTTTTCATAATTATAATTGGCTACATTCATTTGATTTCAATTAGATTTTGAGCCTAACTCAAATTAGCCCATTTTGAGTTAAAAGGGTTATGTTAGGTTCATTTTAGTCAAATGATCAATTTGACTCAAACCAAGGTGTGTTTGGGCTTCAATTATGTTTAATTGAGTATTTGAAATTATTTGGCATAATTAAATTCAATTGATTTGCATTTACTTTTGAATTTGACCCATGTTGACCCAAAGTTGGATTAAATAAATCAAATTAGGTTCAATTTGGTTTAATGACCAAATTGGTCAATTTAGATCCAAGAAGGGTTGATTTATGTTCAATTATGATTTTAAAATATTTTAGAATATTTTATTTGAATTAATTTTAATTTAATTTGAATTTTAGCTCAATACTATCTATTTAGGTTCATTTGGTTAAGTTGTCCATTTATACCATTTAAGCCTTTATTGAATTTAGATTTATTAATTTTTGTGTTTCACCATTTTTGTTTAATGATTTTATGATGCTACTACTAAAATCCCCCACAAATACTACTAAAATCCAAAGTACTTCATCCAATAGTTGTTCTTTTTACAATCTTTGCATATGGTTGATCCAATACTTTCATACTCACAAGGTATTAAAAATTTAAAAATAGCAACATATAACCAAATTATATTAAATAATGTTCTTAAAAGTGCCATTGAAAGTTCAAATTTAATTTATATTCATTTATATGGTACAAAAATGTGTTCAACAAACATAATACAATCAAAATAAAAAAAAAAATAGATGTCTTCTTCTATATTCTATTCTTTTTCCTCCATCATTGTTTCCCTCATTTTCTTTGCTTTGCTGCTTATACTACTAAGCTATTTGTTCTTGCATTTTCATCATTCATGCAATCATCTCATCATCAAATGCATTCACCTGTTTTCTGACCATTTCCTTAGTTGTATCTCCTCCTAAGCCTGAGAAAGTTGACTGTGAGGACTGGACATCATAAACTATACCTTGTGAACCTTCATAGTAAATCCTTTATTTTCTCTTTCCTCCTCTTGCTTGCCACCACAAAGTGAGATCATTGCACTGCGAAGATGACTCTCCATGAGATGTATGATTATGAAATATATAAAAACATTAAATATATTTTATTTATTAGTTATTTTTCTTATATAACATTTAAAAACATTAAATATATTTTAATATTATCTATGATATTAATTATTCACTAACCATATTTATATATATAATAAATGTCATCATTATTCAATTAATGTATTATATATAATTAGTTTAAAAAATTAGTAAAATTTATAAAAATATATACATGCATATATATGTGTTAAGAAATTAATTAATTATAGATTCAAAATAAACAATATTAAATATAATTTTTAATTTATTTTTATAAAAAATAGAAAACATAAAATTGATTTGCATTTTCTATGAAAACATTGAATATTTTTTTCATTTTCGTTAATGACTTAAATATGGGATATTAGATCTCATTTGTGCTCCTTCTTTAATTTAAATAAAATGATGCTCCTAATACTTAATTATTATAATTAATGCTCCTTTTTAAATGCTAAAATTTAGTGATTTTGAGTTCTTTAGATTTGTCTCGCTGAGACACTCAATTTGAATACATGAATCCTTCTTCTCCATTGTGTCCTATTATGTGTCAAATTCTCATTTAATTCAAGTAAACTAAGGTCATTTTTTATACATCTTAACCAAGTCTTTTTAGGTCTACCTCTACCTTTCTTAACATAAGTCAAATCTAATGTATTTGCTCTCATAACCGGGTCATTGGATGGTCGATGCTTTATGTGGCCAAACCATCTAAGGCGACTCTCTTTAATCTTATCTGCCACTGGAGCTACTCCAACTTTTTCTCGAACATACTCATTTCGCATTTTATCTCCAAGTGCAAAGCCAGTCATCCACCTGAGCATCCTCATCTCTACAATACTTAACTTAGTCTTATGCTTCTCTTTTATTGGAAAATATTTTGCACCATAAATCATTGCATGTCTTACCACCATCTTATAAAATTTTCCCTTAACTTTAAGTGCTACTTTTCTATCACACAATAGGCTAGATGCATTCCTCCACTTCAACCATCCAACATACATTCTACTAATAACATCTCCATCTTTTTCACCATCATTTTGAACAATAGAGCCTACATATTTGAATCGCTCACTTTTTTAATAAGTTGTTTACTCAATGTTACAACACTACCACTAGAACTTCTACAACTAAAATTACACTCCATATATTCAGTTTTATATCTACTTAAACGAAAACCTTTAGACTCTAAGGTTGACCTCCATAATTCAAGTTTCTCTTGGACTCCCTCTTAGTCTTATCGACAAGAAGAATGTCATAAGCAAAAAGCATACACTAAGGTATATCTTCCTGTAAATGCCTGGTAAGAACATCCATGACTAAAGCAAAAGAGATAAGGGCTTAAAGTTGATCCTTAATGTAATCCAACAGAAATAGGAAAATATTTTGTCAATCCTCTTTGTGTTTGGACTGAGAGCTCTAGTATACATATTCTTAATGACTTGAATATAACCATTGTTAACTCTTTTCTTTTCTAGAACTCTCCAAAGTACATATCTTGAAACTTTATCATAAGCTTTCTCTAAATCAAAAAATATCATATGTAGATCCTCCTTACTTTCTATATACATCTCCATCAAACCTCTTAACAAATGTGTAGCATCCATAGTAGATCAACTTGGCATGAAACTCAGATTGTGAAAACTTTTTCACATCGTGTATGCTCAATTATTCTCTCTCATAATTTTAATGTATGACACATTAACTTAATTCCTCTATAATTTGCACACTCTTGTGCATCACCTTTATTCTTAAATATGGAAACCAACAAACTCTTTCTCCACTTATTTGACATCTTTTTAGTCTTTAAAATAACATTAAAAAGATTTGTAAGTCAAGAAATTCCTTGATCTCCTAAACATTTTCACACTTCTATTGAAATATCATCAGGTCCTACTATTTTTTCACATTTGATTTTCTTTAAAGCTTCTCTAAGTTTATCAAAATACTAATATGACGATAAAAAAAATTCTCTACTTTTGTTTAAGGTATTAAGGTTGCTAAAATCAATCATACTTTCAGATCCTTCATTGAAAAATTTATCAAAATACCTCATCCACCTATTTTCAATATCCTTTTATAAGAAAAATACTTTATAATTTTTATCCTTAATACATCTCACTTGAACTAGATATTTATTTCTCCTATCTCTTTGGTTGGCTAACTTATACATACATCTTGCATCTTTTTTGGTATCCAATCTATTGTATAAATCACTAAAAACTAAATTTTTAGCCTAATATATTGATTTCTTAGAATCTTTATGTGTCACTTTGTATCTTTCCCAATTCTTCGAGTTTTTATGTATTAACTAAATTTTATAATAATATTTTTTATTGCATATTCTGACTCCACCATCAACTATTTGATCATTCAGTTAATATTTCAAAAAAAAAAGTTTACACTTCGAGTGCTTAATATAGTCTCATTTTAACTTGGGTCAAATAATATTTGGCGTCGTTGAGTTTGTTTCATCGAGAAGTTAAATTTTGCTGTAAATTTATTAACGTCAGAGTTTATATGATTATAAACTTGAACTTGAAGTTTTAGTTTTAAAATACATAAGATTCATACTTAATCAAATAAAAATTCAAATTGACATAAACAATGAATTTTTTATTATATAATTATGAATATTAGCAAGCAACTCATAATTTTTTTAGTTTATTTTATATGATAAATTATAGTATGAGAAAATTATTTAGTGTGATCAAATAATGGGTGCAATTCCTTTTCCTATGAAACTACTTTATACATGTGTTGACCTTCATATATGTTACATGAGTGTCAGTATAAGATGAATTCATGACATTTTAGAGCACAAATTGGAGCTGAAATGCATCAGACATCGCCGAAATCAGTCAAAACGACCTCCGATCGACAAACAGATATCACCATCGCATTCAAAAAATGTCAAAATTGATCATAATATACATATTCCACAATTTAATGGTCTGATCGAGATCAGATCGATGTGCGCAATCGAGTCGGAGGCTCTACGATGTCCAACGACCGTTGAAATTGATTTCATTGTTAGCTTTGAAACGTTAAAATCTATCAAATGAGATTGTCGCGATCGATTTGGACGAGGCTACGTGACCGACGAGCGGTCGGATGTGATAATGCACATTTTGAGCTGAAATTGATCCGATTCGGCGTCATTTCGCGCAAATTCTTCATAACAGTTGTTGTTGCATCTAAAACATCTAACCTAAGATATATATATATATATATATATATATATATATATATATATATATATATATATATATTAATTAACTTAAATTTTAAAATAAAACTTAAAATCCACTCAATCGAACTCCCACACTCGCTCGACTCCTCACACGCAGGCTCGATCCAAAGGCTCTTCTGAAGCCGAATTCAGGGCTCTAGCAACCAAAATTACTGAAATTATTTGGATCAAGAGATTACTCCAATAGCTCGGCATTAGTCTCTAACATCCTACTCCTCTATTCTCTGACAACATTTCCACTATTGTTCTTATTGATTGCACAAATCACATTGAAGTTGATCACCACTTTATTCGTGCCTGTGTTCAGGCTGGTACAATTACAGTTCCTCACATTAACACCAAGGACAAACTCGCAGATATATTTATCATTCCTCTCTCCACTGCTCGCTTCACTGAACTTTGAGACAAGCTTATGATCACTACTACTCGTCAGCTTGAGGGGCCCTGTTAAGCAGTCATTCTAACACTCTCCATCATAACAGCCTCATTAATCCAAAATAACCTTGTCAGACCATAACAACCTGTACTACCCACACTATTATATATGTCTATACTGTAACTTGAGCACAAATATACATAAAATATATCAAGTCAGTCTACTGCTTTTATTATCTTTTAGCTGTTGTTAAATTTCATTAGGATCATCTTTCACTTCAATAATATAAATTATATTAGGATAAGATTAAAAATTATTTAATTTATTATAAAATTAGTATATATATATATATATATATATATATATATATATATATATATATATATATATATATATATATATATATATATATATATATATATATATATATATATTGATATGACACTAAAAATTCCACTAGCCGAAGTAGGAATCTTGATGTCAAAAACAATCTGATCCTAAGTCGAAACTCGTCCAGATCAAGCACTTAAAATATCATTAGAAATTTTGGGATATCAGTTAAATTTCTAAATAGTTTCTAAATATAGAGTGTTTATGATCAAATCGAGCGTCTTGACGAGCGAGATCTAATAAGCCTAAGATCTCTTGATTCTGACTTCATTTGAACATTCAAATACTTAAAATACATCAGATGATCAAATAAATTATTTTGAGCCATCCGATGGAGTGGTTTGGATTTTGCATGTATTTATAGAAACATCATCCCTCTTATCTATAAATAGCCTTTCATTCTTCACATGAGAGCCTAAGAGAAGAGAGAGAGTTCAAAGCTTGAAAATCCTCCGGCATAATCGTGCCTAACCGATGGTCACTGAGCACCGCCGTTGGCGCCCCATGCCACCGATGCGCGTTAGCGCCACACCGCCACCGTCGCCAAAACCATTGCGGTCACCGCCAACCACCGTCCGGATCGCACCATCGTACGGTCATCCCGTGACCCGCGCATTTGGTCGCCTCCAGACCCTCACCGGTTGTCCGCTGCCATCGGTCGTTGTCGTCGGCCACCACCATCAACCATCATCGTCATCAACCATAGTTGTCGATCACCACCGCCGACCATCGTCGGTCATCTCCGCCGGTCATCACCACTGCTGACCGTCACCGTCGTCGCTGACCCCTACTATTCACCATCATCAACTACCACCAACAATTGTTACAACCTAACCACGGCTATATAGATATTGTTGCCTGATTCTGGGATTCCCATTGTCAGCCCTTCTCATATATGATTTTGTAATCCTGTTATCGAGAAAACTTTGTACTCTGAAATAGATACATAGTGGAAGATTTTTACTAGGCTAGGCCCCGTGATTTTCCCCCCCTGTTCAGGGATTTTTTCACATAAAAATTTTAAAGTTTTCTTATTCATTCTTCAAACATCTGTGTGTGTGCTAGATTTCACAACGAAACTAAGGTGTAAACTTTTATTCTACCACAACTGGATTTCTAGCACGCAACAGTTTGACGCCGTCTGTGGGAATCAAGCCCCTCAATCGTAATTTCTGTGAACACCTACATTATGGCCAATAGACGCAATACTCGCAACAACGGAGCCTTTCACTCCAACTCCCGTTACTCTCAAAACCAATCCTTGAACTAAGGACGTCAAGCTTCTACCTCACTTCCCTTTGATAGGCATGACCCTATCGGTGAAGGTGCAATAGGAATCTCTCTAGAAGATCATATGCACTGAATGGAAGAGTCTCAAAATGAGATAATCTGGCTTTTATGAGAAAACGATACCATTGCGCAACACATCTCCCCAAGATCGATCGTTAGCGGAGGTCAAAATGCTAATCTGGGACCTTCTCACCATCGGTGAAGTTCCTCCTTCGGCATGATCTGATCTCCTTGACACTGCTAGTTCTACTCATCCATCACTTGCAGCTCAATCGACTGCTAATCTACCAATTATTGCTAGTAGCTTGACACATTCTCGTCCTGTTGACTCTGCCCGTCGCATTATACATGCAAAATTACAATGCTTGGTGCGAGAAGAATTCCATTATAAAGATGAAAATCATCTTCCATCTCATCGCGACTATCAGGAGTCTTCACCTCTGACTGAGGCTATTCTTCAACATCTTATTTCTGTAGGGTTCAAGCTTCCGAGCATCGACTCTTATGATGGGGCAACTGACCCATATGAACACATCGACCATTACAAGACCATCATGCATATCCACGAGCTCGACACTTGCTTTGTCGTCTTTCCGATTACCCTTAAGGCGGGGCACTTGTTCTCCTTCCAAGGGAGAACCATCTATACCTTTGATGAACTAGCCAAGATTTTTGTAGAACAGTTCATTGCAAGCTGAAGGATCATTAAAGATTCCTCTCATCTCTCAGGAATTTATCAGAATGAGGGTGAATCACTTAAGGAATACTTCCAGAGGTTCTCCTTAGAAGCTCGCCAAATACCTGGAGTAAACCCTGAACTATTAAGAGGAGTTTTCCTTGGAGGGCTCCGTCCTAGGCCTTTCTACTCATCATTAATGCGAGATACGATCCGCTCATATGCCAACTTGGTTCATTGTGTGGAAGCACAAATTTCTATCGATGAGGCTATTAATTCCCATTGTAAACAATTTGAACAATCTACAAGAAAATGTAAGAGTGCCCCAAGGAATACAGACCGATAATCCCATCCAAAGAAGTAGCAAGGCAGTCGTGATCTCCCTCCACGGCCCTCACATCAACTATGTGAACCACGACCAGAAAAGGAATACACACCACTGAACACATCTCATGTTAACATCCTGATGGCCATTCGAGATGAAGAAACCATCAAGTGGTCATATCTGCTGAAACCAAATTTAGGAAATTAGGAGCAATATTGTCACTTCCATTGAAGTCATGGACATATTACTGAGGCGTACAAACAACTCAAAGAAGAAATTAAGAGGCTCATTCAACAAGGATATCTATGTCGATTTATGAAGAATCAATCGACTCAAGCAAACATAACTCCAACTGGGGGGCAACCAGGACAATCATCATAGAAATAACAAAATAGTCATCAAATAGTTGGAGAAATTGAAACAATCTCAGGAGGACCACTACTATCTAATCAAGTCCTCATTGAACCTCTGAAGAACCAGAGTTAAAAAAATCTCGTATTGATTATTCCATCACTTTTAATGACTCAGACTTAGAAGGAGTCCAAGTTTCCCATCAAGATCCACTATCATCGGCAGGATGTGCTATAATGTTAAGAGAATTTTGATTGACAATGGGAGTTCTGTTAATGTCTTATTTTACTCCATATTTCTTAGCATGGGCATGATTAGGGGAAATCTCCAACCCGCTGCAAGATCATTATATGAGTTTGATAATGCATGCAATGCGAGGGACAATCACCTTCTATTATCCTCGAATTTTCAAGTGACTCATTCAATTCAATTCATGGTGGTCAGTTCAAGTTTGGTGCATATACATCTTGGAAGGCCCTCAATCAATTTTTGGTGTAGTGCTTATCTCATGAAATTTCCAACCCTGTTGGGGTTAGGTGGTGCAATGAAATCATAGCATGATCATGTTATTTTCAGACAAGCTCAATCCCCTTGGTGACCTTGACATCGAAAATTTTTAATTTTTGAGATGAAGAAGTACCCTAGAGAGCTTTGCCTATAGAAGACTTGCTCCTTATTTCATTGTCAGATGATCAACCTCTACAAATAGGGCAAGTTGGATCTCTGCTCTTAGATGAACAAAGGGCAAAATACATAGACTTCTTGCGCAAAAATCAAGACATCTTCGATTAGAGTGCGGATATGCCAGAGTGCGACCACGATGTGATCATGCACTCGAGATTGATCAACATTAAATCCGATCACCAAAGCTGTGAGTTTTGCACTGGATCACCTCAAATTGTCAGAAGTTAACAAGCTCTTAGGCATACTGAAATACATTACTCTACTGTAAATGTTGTCATGGTTAAGAAAGAAAATAAAATATAGAGAATCTATATTGATTACACTGATCTCAACAAAGCTTGCCTGAAAGATAGTTTTTCTCTCCTTAGAATTGATCAATTGGTCGATGCTATGTTTGGACATCAAATGCTCAGTTTTTTGGATGCGTACTCAGGTTAAAACCAAATAAAAATGGACCCAATGGAAGAAGAAGCCACATCATTTTAAACATATAAAGGTTTATATTGTTACCAAGTTATATCGTTCGGGTTAAAAAATGCTGGTGCTACCTATCAATGCCTTATGAATAAGGTTTTTAAAGAGCTCTTAGGCTGCACAGTGGAGGTATATGTAGATGATATGTTAGTAAAAAACTTGAAAGAATCACAACATATTTCTGACTTAGAAATATGCTTTAACCTTCTTCGACGTTATAACATGCGACTTAACCCGACCAAGTGTGCTTTTGGGATTACGTCGGGAAAATTTCTTGGGTTTATGGTAACCCACTGCGGGATTGAGGCCAATCACGAGAAAATTAGAGCCCTTAGAGATATGGCCCCTTCGAAGAATATCAAAGAAATTCAATGTTTGAATGGATGAATTATTGTCTTATCCCGCTTCCTAGCCCATTCTAGGGATAAAAATACTTGTCATTCTTTAAAATACTAAAGAGAGCTAAAAATAATAATTTTCAATGGACTGATGAATGTCAGTCTACTTTTAAGCAACTAAGGGAATATTTAACATCTCCACCCTTACTATCAAATCCTATCCAAAGAGAGATGTTATACTTATATCTCGTAGTCTCTTCCCACGTGATAAGCTCAATTTTAGTGCGAGAAAAAAATGGGATATAATGACCAATTTACTATGTTAGCAAAATTCTCTCTGATATAAAAAGTCATTATCCACTGGTAGATAAGATGGCTTTGGCAGGAGGTTGTCAAAATAGTACATTTAGGACCAGAGAGTTTGATAACCATTTCCTACCCTGGCCAAATATAAAATTTCAAGTACTCACAGATTTTATAGTAGAATGCACTATCCTAACTGCAAATGAGCTATCTACTACACCCCTTTCGTCTCCTTAATGGACCCTCTATGTTGATGGAACTTCAGGAAATACTAGTGCTAGAGCAGGAATCTTACTTATTTTCCTCAATAGGATACCTTAGAGTATGAACTTCACCTAAAATTCTCTGCAACTAATAATATGGCTGAATATGAGGCTCTCATCACAGGGTTGAGACTTGTCATCGATTATGAAGCTCAAGACTTAATGATCCACACCGACTCTCAGCTTATCGCCTCCTAGGTTGAGAGAAACTTTAATTCTCATAATCCTCAGTTGGCACAATACCTAAGCTTAGTGGAGTCACTTCTTGCCCATTTCAAGACACATCAAATCATTTACATACTGCGAGAGAAGAATACTCGAGCAGACGCTCTCACTAAGCTCGCTACCTCTGCTATTGGATATCTATTTAAGAGAATGCATGTTGAAGAAATATATTTTCCTAGTATCTAAGGGTCATAATTAATGAGATAAAGAAACCTTCATGGATGGACCACATCTTATCTTTTCTACAAGAAGGGCTCTTTCCTGAAGACCCAACTGCTGCAACTCATCTTCGAAGGCAAGCTTCAAACTTTATTATTATCGGAGGTGAACTATATAAGCAAGCTTTTTCTGGGCCATATCTTAAATTCCTCTCATCATGAGGGTCGCATTAGAGAGGTTTTAGGGATATGTGGAGAACACTAGAGGAAGGGCACGCCATTATAGGCAAGGGTTTTTATTTGCCTGATGAATGGCAGGTTCATAAGAAAATGTCGTTATTAGGTTGCACTCTAACCTCTCTCATATGCCGCATGCAGAGCTCTTATCCCTTCAAAGCCCATGACCTTTTGCTCAATGGAGAATTGATATCATGGGACCTTTTAGACAGTCAGGAACGAATGTTTATCATTTTATTTTAAAATGGGTGGAAGGAAACACTTACTAAAATTGCAGAGATAAATGCTAAACAATTTATTTGGAAAATTATAGTATATCGATTCGGTCTTACTCCAAAGATCATCACCGACAATGGAACCCAATTTACTGGAAATGTCTTTACATTTTTTTGTAAAGATCTTCACATTCAACTGCTGCATACGACTGTAGCCCATCCTCAAACTAATAGATAGATTGAAGCTACCAACAGGACTATACTCAAAGGGTTAAAAATGCATCTTGAGAAGGCTATGGGGCAATGGGTTGATGAGCTCTCTAATGTTCTTTGGCCTTATCACACTACATCGTGAACTCTGACTGGTGAGACATCATATAACTTATGTTTCAGCACAAAAGCTATTATAAATATCAAGATTCCAAGTCCAAGGGTTCAATCATTCGATCATGATAGTAATGAAGAAAAACTCCAACAGAACCTGGACCTTCCCCGAAACTTATGACATGGCCTACTTCGGACTGCTTCTTACCACCAAAGGGTAGCTCGTCACTTCAACAGAAGAGTGAAACCCGTCCCATCTCTGTCTATGACTTAGTCCTACGATGTCTCAAAGCTGCGGGCAAAGGCCCTCAACGCAATAAACTCTCACCTCTTCGGGATGAACCTTATGTGGTTATAGCTATGGTCAAGCCAAGAACATTCAAGCTCAAGGATCTAGAGGAAAAAACCTTACCTCGAACTTGGAATACCAAGAATCTCCGAAAATATTATCAGTAATTCTTACTGCATAATTATTACAACTTTTATTTTGTCTCGTTTGTTATTTCCTCTTCAAACTCATATATATGTTAAAATCATCTTATGATTGTATCACTGACCTTATCAGAGTAATGAGTTTATAGATTTTTCTTTCGAGCTTATTGCATATAAACAATCTCTTTCATTTAATCCTCTCACTTGAGAAATGCGCAACTCACATTGTATCTCAGTCAGGGCATGATCAATCCTAAGGGGACTTGACCAGACCTCTTCCGTACAGGTAAGAAGTCAAGTAATACTTTGACTAATGCCTAGGATAGGTCAAAAAGTCCTTGGTAGACATTCAGTGACCTCTTCCATATAGGTAAGAAGTCAAGTAACACTTTGGCTAATACCTAGGATAGGTCGAAAGGTCCTTGGTGGATATTCCACTACCTCTTCCATATAGGTAAGACGTCAAATAATATTTTGACTAATACCTGGATGATAGCCAAAAATTTTGGACTTCACCTCTTCATCGCAGTTAGCTGAAATAATATTCACCAATCACCTCGATAGGTCAAAATAAAAATAAGAGCAAATCACCCAAATTTTTTTTATAGACACTAACATGATGATATAAGAAAGAATCAAATTTCTAGATACAAAAAATAATAATAATAAATAACAATACATAGATAAAAAGAAAAGAAATGAATCCTCAAGTGATACTAGATGATATCAACGTCATCCTCACCACTAGAAGATGGTCCCTTAAACTCACTCTCAACACGTTCATCTCCTGAATCTGGCAAATTAGACACTTGGCTGGGAGACATATTCTCAATATTAGCTCCAATTTTATGATGTACGAAGCGGATTCATTTTAGGAATCCTTGGATGAAGCCTTCCTCTAAACGTTGGCGCTCAAAGTCCTTCACTTCAACATCGAGAATATGATTACGAGCTTCCTAGACATGGTCCTCGATAGTATCGCGATAAGCTAGGGAGTTCTTAAAGTCTTCCACTGCCTTCAAGAAGATTTCATTTGCTTTCTCTTTTGACATTATAAGCTCCTTCTCAGAAAGATGATCCTGTAATGCTTTCTTCTCCGCTGCAAGTGCCTTGAGTCTTTTCTCTTTCTGGGGAGTCTCTACCCTCACCTCAATCAGATCATCATGAGTACGCTCCACCTCTTAATAATGGAGAGAAAGAGAAGTTGACATGTTTAGCTGTTTCTACACTCGCTGATCCTGTGAGTCGCCACTTCTTTAGCCTTAGCACTCATCTTTCACTCACTGCCTATTTTACCTTCACAAATTCAGTATTCCACTCATCTAGAGTGACACCCAAATGAGCCATCAGCCCTAATATTCGAGGTACCTACAATAAAAAAAATCACAAATATTACACGAAGGAAAAAGGAAAAGAAGAAAAGAAGGAGATGGAGAAGACAACGTACTAATTCGTCTGCTCGTTGACATCTAATGCATACGTGCTTTAACACCTCTTCAGGAATATACAGCTTCAAGAAGCGAATTCTCCCATTATGAGTTGAGATAGCTAAACTTTCAAAGGCCAACTAGGGGCGAACATCTTCTCTGCAAATATTTGCCATAATCACTTTGGCACATGTCTTCTTTTTCTTTAAAGAAGAAATATTGCTATCACTGTGATTTAGAATAAAGAAAGATAATATGAGGAGACCTTTCATTATCTTTACTTGATCTCTTCAATGGAAGAGCATGAGATCTCCATGCCCTGCCTGAATGGAAAGGCCAACCTTGAACATTCTATCTTCAATTATATATTTGTCAATGTATGTAACTCATGTAAGCTTCTTCCATTAGAATATTAAGAGTTGTTAAGATTTCATTCTCTTCAATCGAATGGATCCGGAAGGTCATTCAATCTTCCCCATCTCTCAGGGAGGCCCCACTCATTTTTCACAAAAAAGAATCCATTAGACCAATTTCTAGATAGATCTCGTGCTTAAAATTTTATCCAATTCTTTATAGCCCGATAAGAAATACGTCACTGAGCATCACATGTGAATCTACACATTCGGCACAAGTATTTGATGTTCAAAGTCACACCACGCTCTCTAAAGAAGACAGTCAAACCAACGATGATCACTAAAGCTCGAAATAAAAATTGTGACAAAGCTACACCGCATATTTTAAAGATCTCAATCAATTCAAGAGCCAAAGGGAATCACAGTCCCTCATGAAGAATCATCTCATAAACAGTAAAGTATCCTGGCAGAGGTGAACGGACTTGATCAAACTTTTTGGCAATAATAGCCACCAACTCATCAGGGAAATAAAATTTCTTGCGGAGCACCATTAAACTATATGCTGTGATAGTGGATGATATATCATCTGTAGCTGTCACGCTATTAATTTTCTTTCGGCCATCATCCTATGAAAATACATAATAAATAAATAAAAAGAGAGAGGAAAAGACAAAAGTTTAAGAATTGTGTGAAGAAATTCACTCACTCCAATACTTGGGCATATCTTTTCCTGACTTTGTCGCTTACAGATAGCTTTGGATAAAATTTTTCACCTTTGATCTGATGAAAAATATACGCATACATATGAGATAAAAAAAGTTATTCCTCTCTAATGATACTCTAAAATTACCTGTCAGACTTTCTAAGTTATTCGAAGGATGGTTCCTAATTAATGCTTCCTTGCCATCTTGGCAATTACCAATTGTTGAACCATCCATTGGAGTTTCAAGAAATTCAATTTCCTACGAGAGGGCCTTGACCGCCTCAAATTTGGTCACAGGGACATGACTCTAACGAGGGAAAAAACCTCAGTAACTACGCCTGATCGCCTCCAAACTGGTTGGTCCGAGGATGACCACACCTCTCAGGGAAAATTGGAGCCTCATCATATGAACCACGGCCTAATCGCCTCCAAACACAACCGTAGAGACGCCTCTTCGAGTGAAAATCGAGCCTGCCAATGAATTACGCCCTTATTCACCTCCAAATCCGGTTGGTCCGATGAGGACAGTTAACACCACTTTCGAGAAAAAATCAGAACCTCACTGTATGAGCTATGAGTCTTGATCAGCAAAGAAAATAACCTTCTCTTAAGAAGGAGGTCAAAACTTCGCTGACAAAAAGAGAAAGAAAAAATTTTTTTTTTTACCCTAGCCCTTGAACTTCCGCTAGATAATTTCTCATCCAATGTAGAGGAACACTAGAGCATATGAGAGTTGTCTCCTTACTTGACCCTAGGGGGGTTTTTATAGGCCCACTACAGGAGCAAAAAGGGAATAAATAAATAAAATAAAAAGAAATAGAAAAAAATTGAAAACAACGGAAAAAAATGCTCAACACGCCAGGCACACGGCGCACTTACGCCGCGCATGACATCCACACTCATCCACGGAGCAGAGCCTGAACGTCCGTGGCGTAACGCTCGGCTCATGAGCACCGCGACGCATCCATTACCACACCCGCTGATCATAATTTATACCATGAAGATCTATTCTCTCAAACTATATGATTAATAACCCACAAATTCTATTAAAAATTTATTATTTTCAATTATTTAACATATATTTTTGGATGATATAGGTAATGTCATCCAAAATAGAGGGGCATCTGATATGGCACAAGAAATTCCACTAGCCGAAGCACGAATCTTGATGCCAAAAGCAATCTGATCCTAAGTCGAAACTCATTCATATCTAGCACTTAAAATATCATTGGAAATTTTAGGATATCAGTTAAATCCCTAAATAGTTCCTAAATAAAGAGTGTTTATAGTCAAATCGAGCGTCTTGACGAGCCGGATCAAACAAGCCTAAGATCTCTTGATTCTGAGTTTATTTGAGCATTCAAATACTTAAAATACATCAGTTGATCAAGAGAATCATTTTGAGCCGTCCAATGAAGTGGTTTGGATTTTGCATATATTTACAGAAATGTCATTCCACTTATCTATAAATAGCCCATCATTCTTCACATGAGAGGAGTCAAACTAAAGAGAACATAGAGTTCTAAAGCTTGAAAATTCTCCAAGTATAATCGTGCCACCACTTGATGGCGACCACGCCGGCCATGGCCGCTACCACGCCGCGGCCGTAGCGGTCAACCGCCATCTCGCTCGCAAACACGCTCGCTTTACCATCACCATCGCCGGCAGTTAACTATCAGTGGCTATCTCGAGCGACCATCATTACCGGTTGTTGCCGCTGACCATACCGCCGCTGCCGGCCATCCATCGATCATCTCATCACTGCCGACCACGCGCTAACATCATATTATCTTCATCCATCTTCTGATCATACGCATTCTGATCGCTGTTTCACCATATGACTGCTACTACAATATAATTTAACTACAACATATTTATATTGTTTCATTTCGGGATTTCATTGTTATTCTCATATACAATTATGTAATCCTTATCGAAAATTTTGTACTTAAACAAATACATAGTGGAAGATTTTTCTGAGATTTTTTCATTCGGAGTTTTTCATGTAAAGAGTTTTCTGTTTATTCTTAAACATCTGCAAGATTCCACAACAAAGTAAATAAGAACTTTATTCCGTGATTTTCTAGACGTATGACATATATATATATATATATATATATATATATATATATATATATATATATATATATATTAATTTTAAAATAAATTTTGATAAAATTTATATTCCAATGTTTTAATATATTTTATCTTCTCATATTAATGTCATTTGTAAGAAAATTGAAACGGTGATAAAAATAAATTTTCTTATTTTTTATTTTCTATTTCTCTCTCTATTTTTTTAATTATTAGTGATAATATGGCAACAAAAAACGGTAGGGAAACGAACCATGAAAATAGCTTTAAAATATTTACTTTTATACCTCATAATTTATTTATATATAATATATATAATATCTAAAATTTAATATTTATATGTACAGTAATATTTATTATTTATCTTTGATTATAGAAAATATTATGATGATGATATTTTTTAATGTGATATTAAAAATATTTAATATTTAATATTTAAATGAATAAAAATTATATGATAAGTATTTAATTAAAAAAAATCGATGAAAACGAAATGATTGGAACATGTCGAAATGTTACGGTTTTTTTGGAAAAATTATTATTTTTCTTAAAGATAAAAGTTGACAGCTTGGAAACCTGCTTTATTTCCTCCCCCAACCTCAAAAAATAAATAAATAAATAAATAAAATAAAAATTAAAAAAGAAAAGAAAACCTTGCTTTATTGACGTTGAGATTTTTTTTATTTTTTCTTACATTTGAGCTAATTTAGGGTGCGTTTAGTTAGAGGAGCGGTACATTACCTCATCATATTATTGCGCCATTTAACAACAATATTTTGATTATATTTTAATTATATTTTAATTATATTTCAAGTAATTTATGAGTAAAAAATAATATTTTTTTTAACTTCATCTGATAATCTATAATAACTCCTAAAAAACTATGATTTAATTTTTATAGAATAAAAAAATTTATATATTCATCATAATTTTTTCATATAATTACTTTTTTTTATAATAGTTTATGCTATAATTATCTCAAATAAATTTTTAATATCATAAAATTTTAACATAAAATTTCTTAATTAAAAATATAAACTCTCAACTATTAACGTTACCATGCCTTGCACTTTACGTTGAGGTTTCAAATCAACTTTACACTTTTTTTTTAATATTTAAGTAAATTTAATCATAAATTTGTAGACACAATGCATATATAATAATTTAAATCCAAGACTTATTAGTTGAAAGCAGGGGCGGAACCAGCTATTTTTTTCAGGATGGATAAATTAGTTATCAAAATTTCAAACAAAATTTTTATTATTATTTATTAATTTTTAGGGTGGGCAAACTAATAAAATGAAAAAAAAATTATCTTTATTGGACAAGAATTTTATTAGGGGAAAAATTATTTTTTTTAAAAGAAACTTTAATTTAAAATTGAGGGTGCATCACATACACATAGTACCAATTTGAAAGTAACTATCAATCAATAGACTAAAGGTATATTTGGGACAAATTTCTGTCTGCTTTGTTTTTTCAGAAAATAGCTAAAAAATAAAATAGCTTCATTTGGTTATTAACTTTTTTACTATTTTTCAGAAAATTTTGTAGTGCTAAATTATTTTTAAAATTATAATTATTAAAGTATGATGACTATCATAAAATTATTTTTTTAATTTTTTCAAAAAAATTATTTATAACATATGCATAAACTTATTTTAAAAACTTTTTTTTTTTACAATAATTTTATAAACAATTTCTTATAAAAAAAATTATAAGCGTTCAGAGCCCAAACAGACCCTAAAGTGCCTTACAACGTTGCTTCTTGTTTGTTGACTTCAACTCTTCGAGTTTTCTCCGCGAGAGAAAGAAAAAGTCTTCGAGCCTTTTTGTTGTGTCTATTTATTATTATTTTTCTGTGTTTAAACGCTGATAAAAGTAAAATATAATAATAGCAGCATATTTGAATTTTAGTTGATAATGAGGAGACAAAATCCCTCAAATAGATTTTCTTGTCGTGTATATATATATATATATATATATATATATATATATATATATATATATATATATATATATATATATATATATATATATATATATATATATATATATATATATATATATATATATATAATTATTATTGTTATTAGTATTTGATAAAGTTGAGTCCAGAATAATTTTGATATTGATTAGATTTAATCCTAGAATATTGGCAATAATTTCTATTAATTTTATCGAATAAATTAATTTTTATACAATTAAAATCAAAATAAAAATTTGATATGGCACTTGAAATACTACTAGAAGCACGAATCTTGATGCTAAAAAAGAAACATCCAATAAATGGATCTTGACCAAAATATCCTTCAAACTCGGGATGTCGTTAAATCCCAAATAATTCTCAAACATGGAGTTTATAAATCGAGCATCTCGAAATGGATCTAACGAGCCCAAGATCTCATAATTCCGACTTTATTTGAGCATTCAAATATATAAAAATACATAATATGAGGGAATCATCAGCGTCAGATGGGAGGAGTGGTTCGATTTTGCATTTATTCTGAGATGTCACTCCTATCTATAAATACTCTCATTCTCATATGGGAGGAGAGAGGAGAGAGCCCAAAGCGAAGATCCTCAGATCGCCATCGCAATTCCACTGACCGTCAGCTCATCGCCGCCATGCCATCGCAACTCTGGTCTCCATCATGACGACCTTCATCGCCGCCGCCTCGTTGTTCACCATCATCACAAGTAATTGTTACCATCTAAAGCCAATTTACATTTGTTGTTCCTTTCTCATCTGAATTCTCGTAATCTTATCGGAAAATTTTGTACTCATACATAGTGGAAGCTTTTCTGCCAGCGTTTTTTTTCCCTCTTTTGAGGTTTTCACGTGAAAATTTTGGAGTTTTCTTGTTCACTCTTTAAATACGTGTGTCGGATTTCACAATGCTGCGCGTAAACTTTACTCTACTATGGTTTCTACAGAAAACGGCCGGTGAACTGATTCCTATTATTTCATCTTGAATGACGAGTTTTTCAACAAGATCAAAACCACCATCGAGGAGCATTTCAAGCTTTTAAGAGCGCAAGTGAAGAATGAAGATTCATCAAACTTGCTCCTTTGATTTTGTAAAATTGGGAGGAGGGGCAACTCTTAATCTAAGATTCATGTTAAGCATCTTAATCGACACAAGTCATCCCAAGAAAGTTGAGAGGATATTTCAACATTGAGAAGAGATATAGCTTTGCAAATTATGATTTTCCAATCATACTCATGGAAAAACAAGACCAAGGTTAAGGAGAAACTTACAACTACAAATGGATGTTTTATTCGACCTCTTCCATACGTTAACGCCATCGAGCAAATACCGACAAACAACATGGATAGGTCAAAAGGTTGGTGGACTTCTCGCCTCTTCCACAGTTAACGCCATCGGTACCCGACAAACAACCTCGTAAAAATTATTCAATTGACCTTCCATACGTTAACGCCATCTAACACAACAATCTGGTTGGTTAAAATCCAGCGGATTCAATTCGACCTCTTCCATACATGTTAACATCATTGGGTAACACTCTGACAAACAACCTCGGATAGTCAAAATCCTGGCGGATTCAATGACCTCTGCAGTTAACATCATCGGGTAACACCCCGACAAACAACCGGATATCAAAATCTTTGCATTAATTCAACCTCTTCCACACAGGTTAACGTCATCGAGCAAAGACTCTGACAAACAACCTAGATAGGTCAAAGATCGGACTTCCACGCCTCTTCTACAGGTTGCGTCGTGGTAACACTGACAAACAACCTGGATAAAAATCTCATTCAATTCAACCTCTTCCACACAGATTAACGTCATCATGTAATACTCTGATAAACAACCTCAGATTGGTCAAAATCCTCAGCGGGTTCAATTCAACATCTTCTATATAGGTTAACGCCATTGAGTCACACTTTGACAAACAACCTCAGATAGGTCAAAAATCGTTAGCGGATTCAATTCGACCTCTTCCATTCAGGTTAACAACATCGGGTAACACCCTGACAAACAACCTCGGATATGTCAAATATCCTCAGCGGATTCAATTCAACCTCTTCCACATAGGTTAACATCATCAAGCAAAGACTCTGACAAACAACCTAAGATAGGTCAAAAGGTCTTTGGTGGACTTCCCACGGCCTCTTTCACATAAGTCGCCATCGGTAACACAAAATAACCCGTGGGTCAAAATTTCAAATTGAATTCAATCTCTTCTGTTAACGCCATGTAACACTCGATAAACAACCGGATGGGTGAAAATCCTCCGATTCAATTCAACCTCTTCCATACAGTTAACACCATCGAGTCACACTCGACAAACAACCTGGATAGGTCAAAATTTCATCATCGACACGTCGCCACTGTCAGTCTTATCGCCGATTTTCGCTGTCACCACCATCGTTGTCGCCATCCCCCATATTAATCGATGCCAATTGCTGACGTCATTGCGTGGACCAATTGGTGCTAACCACCTTCGTTGGTACCGCTGCTGATTATCGCCATTCCGCTGATACCATCGTCGGTCGCTGATAATTTTCCCGGTCACCCATTGCGCCGGTTATCCCGCATTACTGACGCATGCTACATTGCATGCTAATTCGCGACACCCACGGCCACCAACCATCAGAAGCCGGTACCGCTGCTGGCTACTGCCGGTCTCGACCATCGACCTGGTTAATCGCTGACTACTAATCGCGGCGCACGTTGACCATTGCCGCTAGCTGCTGACCACTTCGCCGGTGCGCCAATTGCTGCGTCGTGCTGACCATGCTGCCGGCTACCGCAATTACATCGCTGAGACGCCGGTTACACTATCGTTTTATCTCGCTACCATGACGCAGCGCTGCTGCACTGCTGCTAACATCAGATCACCGGTCTTACTACCGACCGTCGGTAATCTCGCCGGCCACCACCATCGCCGCCGGTTATCTCGCTCCATCGCCGAGTCACCGCTGCCGACCATCGCCGCCGCCACTATCGAAGGCGTTCAACCTCGCCTCCGGTTATCTTCTCCTTGATCGCCTCCAACCGGACGCCTAACGAGCTGACGCTTTATTCCAAGGAAAATCAGAACGCGACGTGTACCGCGGGCCTTGATCGCCCGAACTGGATCTGATTGGCGCCTTTTGAGGGAAAATCAGACACGATGTATGTATCGCTTTGATCGCCCAACCCGGACGTTCGGCGAAATTGATGCCTCTTTGAGGGAAAAGCATACGACGATACCATGGACCTTGATCGCCTTCAAACCCGGTCGGTCAGCGATAGCTGACGCTCTTTCGAGGGAAATAAACATACGTATGTACCACGGGCTGACCGCCCAAACGACATTCTTCAAGAAAAGAAGGTGTCTTCTCCCTGTAGGTTTTATAGACCAAAGGGGTAAAAGATCAAAATCACTAAAATTGCCCAAAATCGCTCAAAGCGACGTGGAACAAACATTTTACCAGGCATGTGAACTGCGCGCCATGGTATTCCCTCCCCTCGAACGTTCATCCGCCATTGACCGACTCCGGCAGCGACGACCGACAGCGTTCGTTCGTTGCCACCACCACACGCGCCTGACTCGAGTTTATTTCGCTACCCCTTGTTCGACCCACCGGCTGCGGTCTGCTCAAATTCGCTACCGCCTGACATCGCCGCTTACGCTGCCATATGCCCAGTCTGAACCACGGCTTTATTGAAGGCCATGGGCCATGGAGGCTGACGCACCGGCGCGCCATGGTAGCTCATAGCACTCATGAGGTCAGGATGATCCAGTAACCTCAAAATCTCACACCTGTGCATACCTACACACATCCGCGATCCGCCAGTCATAATCTTCTTCCCATGAAGACTGTTTCTTCAAAATGGGACTCAAATTTCATTGAAGAATTTGCTATTTTCATTTGACATATATATTTTTGGATGATTGAGATAATGTCATCCAAAATAGAACCGATATGCCACTTGAAATACTACTAATAAGAAATCTTGAGCTGCAAATCGAAGTTGAAATTGGTCGAGATCAAGCACTTAAAATATCCTTGGAAACTCTGGGATGTCAGTTAAATCCCTAAATAACTCTCAAACATGGAGTGTTTATAGTCAAATCAAGCATCTCGACGAGCCGGATCTAACGAGCCCAAGATCTCATAATTCTGACTTCATTTGAGCATTCAAATACACAAAATACATCATATGATCAAGGGAATCATCGAGCCATTCATTCGATGGTGGTTGGATTTTGCATATATTCTGAGACGCCACTCCTCAATCTATAAATAGCCTCATTCCTCATAGGAGAAAGCAGAGAGGAGAGAGCCTAAAGCTTGAAGATCCTCCAAGCACAATCGTTACCACTGACTGTCGCCAACATGCCGCCGTCGCCACCGATCTCGCCGTTGTCAACCTCTGCCGGTCTCCATCCTGACGACCTTCATCGCCGGCGTTCTCGTTATTCACCATCATCCGCTACCATTAAGAATCTACATCTCAACGCGACTACAAAGTTGTTGTTCCTTTCTCATACAATCAGTAATCTCGTTATCGGAAGATTTTGTACTCTAAAACAAATACATAGGAAGCTTTTCTTGGGTGATTTTTTTCCCTCTTTTCGAGATTTTTCACGTGAAAATTTTTGTAATTTTCTTGTTCACTCTTTAAATACCTGTGTGTGTGCTGGATTTCACAACAAGGCTAATGCGTAAACGTTTACTCTACCGCAAGTGGTTTTCTAGCACGCAACAAAATTAAATATAGATTGGATTCAATCTTATATCATGATAATGATTTTCAAGATTTTTATAAAATAAATTAGGTGGCTTCTTGCATGTTTTTGAGTCCTTAAATGCTGAGAAAATTAGTTCTGAGTATTTTTATATCAAAATTGTTTTCTAAGAAACTGCAGTTTTCTTTAAATATAAAATGCATGTATTGTGGTAGTTTAATATTTTATGAAATTTTACAAAGTTTCCATATTTAATATTTTTTTAATATTTTAAAAATATTTAAATATAAAATATTTGATACATAAAATCTATTTTGACATTTTAAAATATGATTTGATTATTTTATATTAAAATTAAATATATGTATGACTTATTTAATATTACACTGATATAGTTCTTATATTAAACTAATTGTTTATTTTAATTACGAAATGTTATACATGTGTCTGATGTACTAAATATTTTAAATATTACAAAAAGGATAAAATTGATTTTTTATTTAAACAAAAATAAGTTTTGTAAATTGTTTAGTCTTAGAAAGTGATTTTTTTTTAATATTGGGTGGAATTAGTTATGTTAATGACAAAAACATCATTTTGGCCATTATGTGTGCTAAAAAAATCTCATGTTTTAACAAAATGAATTATCATTAAAAAATATATTTGCATGATATTTATTTTAAAATAAAAAATTAAAAATATCCAGACAACTTTATCAAGCATTCATATCATCTATGTCCTGTCATTCATGCATAAAAGAAATTTGTTGAGCGTTCTACTCTTTTAAATTGAATCCATAATTAATTCATCTTAATTGGATCTCCTCATATACCATAAGGTCATTAATGACTCTGCATTTGTCTTCTCTATTACAATATATATATATATATATATATATATATATATATATATATATATATATATATATATATATATATATGGAACTGTTCATGCGTGATAGATCAGTCGAGTCAAGATCAAAATTCAAATTAATGATATATACCACAAATCGAGATCCCAAACATCACCAAAATGAGAGTAATGATGCAAATGATATCCGATCGAATGACGCCATTATGTTTAGAACGCCGAAATTGATCAAAATATTGCAGAATCCCATCAACCATCGTTTATCTATCGCGATCTCGTGAGCGAGTCAATGCTAAATGTCCTCCGATCTATGAACAAACTCTCCCATCATGTTCAAAACAATTGGTCGATATAAATATTGCACCCGACTATCAAGCCGCGATCGAATGCCACGCTACGCTTATCAATCGGGCTACACTATGCCCAAACCTCCGATCAACGAACGGACTGCCATCGCGTTGTAACATCGAAATTGCTCGAATATAAATATTGCACAATCCAAAAGATCAACCCGTCATCGAAATCAATGTGTCGACGCATATATCAGAGTCGGGAAGCTACGATCATGTTCAAACGACATCCGTTCATAAAATTGATTGCGCCATTAGCTTCGAAACATTGAAATATATCAAATGAGACTATTCTCACTCAATTCGGAATCACAATGTCGAAGCGAGAGCGTATTTTAAGGCGAAATATATTAGATAATACTACCAAGATCCGTCAGATTGAATTGCATTCGGAATATTGAAATAACATTTAGTCAATACATATATTAACACTATATGGAGGTCGTCGTAAAATTCATATTAAGACGGATTAAATACTTAGAAAATTAATTAAAAAAATAAACTATTTACATCTAATAAACCTAACCCGACCTCTCCCCTAACCCGGCTCAATCCCGAGTGCACGCGAAGCCCCCTCTTCCTCTCGGTCGACCCGATCCCGAGCGCATGCGAAGCTCCCTCTTCCTCTCGGCTCGTAACCGTTCCGCCCTCTTCCAGTTGCTCCGCACAACCTCTCCCGCTCATCCGTCTCCTACTTCAAAATGTCAAGGATATCGCAAGCAAGAGACTCTCTCGTTCAAACTCCTTCAACCGCATGCGCACAAGCCGAAACTCCTCCCGCTCTTGGCGAATCCTCCCTAAAACCGCAAGCTCTCTGGTAGATATGTCTTCTCTTTATTAGTTTATTCCTCAATTTCGCCCTAGCTGCGGCCCTAACTATTCGGGATTTAAGTACAATGTGTCAAGCTTCTTTATCATATATGTGATCAATTTGTAAGTCTTATATGTAAGTATATTTTATAGCTTAAAAGACTTTCTTTTGTTTATATGCAACCAGCCCATGCTAGCCATAGATTGCTCATCATTGCTATAGTGTATTGCTGCTCATCATAGTCAACCACTAGTCACTGCACAACACAAAGTATTTGTAATACTATGCAGCAACCAACAACAATAATAACAACAACAATAATCCTTTATCCCACTATGTGGGGCCGACTATATGAATCATTATTCTCATTTAATTTTAATAAACTAAGATCAATTTTTTTATACATCTTAACCGAGTCTTTTTAGGCCTACCTCTTCCTTTCTTAACGTAAGACAAATATAATACATCTAATCTCTTAACAGGGTCATTGGACAGTCGACATTTTATGTGGTCAAACCATTTAAGATGACTCTCTCTAATCTTATCTATCACTGGAGCTATTCTAACATTTTCCCGAACATATTCATATCACATTTTTTCTTTAAGAGTAAAGCAACTCATCCACCTGAGCATCCTCATCTCCACACACTTAACTTAGCCTTATGCTTCTTTTTTACTCGCCAACATTCTGCACCATAAATCATTATAGGTCTTACTACCATCTTATAAAATTTTTCCTTAAGTCTAATCAGTACTTTTCTATCACACAATAGATCAGATGCATTCCTCCACATCAACCATCCAACTTGAATTCTACTAATAACATTTCCATATATATCACGATCATTTTGAATAATAGAGTCTAGATATCTAAAACTCTCACTCTTTTTAAAGATTTGATCACCAAATATCACAATACCACCACTAGAACTTCTTCAACTAAAATTATACTATATATATATATATATATATATATATATATATATATATAGTTTTAGATGAACTCAAATGAAAACATTTAGACTCTATGGTTGACCTCCATAATTCAAGTTTCTCTTGGACTCTCTCTCTAGCATTATCAACAAAAAAATGACTTGAATATAACTAATATTAACTCCTTTATTTTCTAGAACTCTCCAAAGGAATTCTCTTGGAACTTTATTATAAGCTTTCTTTAATTCAACAAATAACATATGTAGATCTTCCTCACTTTCTTTATACTTCTCAATCAAACCTCTGAACAAATGTATAACATCCATAGTAGATCTACTTGACTTGAAACCAAACTGATTTTGAGAAACTTTTGTATCACATCATATCCTATGATTAATTACTCTCTCACATAATTTTATTGTATGACACATTAACTCAATTCTTCTATAATTTGTACACTATTGTGCATTAACTTTATTCTTAAATATAAAAACTGACAAACTCTTTCTTCACTAATTTGACATCTTTTTAGTCTTTAAAATAACTTTAAAAAGATTTGTTAGCTAAAAAATTCCTTGATCTTCTAAACATTTCCACCATTCTATTGGAATATCACCAGGTCTACTGTTTTTTTACACTTCATTTTCTTTAAAGCTTCTCCAATTTCAAATTTACTGATACGATGATAAAAATAAATTTTTTTATTTTTATTTAGGGTATTAAGGTTGTTAAAATTAATCGTATTCTCAGATCTTTCATTAAAAAAATTATCAAAATAATTCATCCATCTATTTTCAATATCCTTTTATAAGAAAAGTACTTTATGCTTTTCATTCTTAATACACCTCAGTGGAACTAGATTTTAGTTATCCTATCTCTTTGGTTGACTAACTTATACATACATCTTTCACTTTCTTTGATATCCAATATATTATATAAATCACTAAAAGCTAAATTTTTTTGCATCATATGTTTCTTTCTTATAATGGGTCACTTTATATCTTTCCCAATTCTTCGAGTTTTTACATATAAATCAAATTTTATAATAATGCTTTTTATTTCTTATCTTTACTTATACATTTTGACTCCACCATCAACTATTTTTATTAAAAGAAGCTTTTTTCTTCTGATTCTACAAGCATATTTTTTACAACTTGCTTAATTTCACTTGTTATTTTTTCCCACATAACATTAACTTTCTTATAAACATTCCAAATTTTAAGCTTTTGTAGCTTGCCCTTAAAAATATTTTATTAGTGTTTTTTTAAGTGCCTTCATCTAATCCTAGAATAATAATTTGATTTACTTTTCATCAAACAATCCTTCATCTTAAAATCTAAAACTAACAGTCGATGCTAGGTACTTAAACTTTTACTAAGAATGACCTTACAATATTTACAATTTAATTTTTTTATTAGAAAATAATCAATAAGTATTTTACTAGATCCATTCTTATTAGTAATGATATGATCATCTCTTCTCTTAAATAAAATATTAACAATTATAAAATTAAAAGCTAAAGTAAAATCTAATATTGTCCTACATTCTTCATTGATCACTCCAATCCATAGTCACCATAAATAAAATAGTGAGCGCCAATTAGTCCAATTGGTAAATGTCTTGAAAATTTTTAACAATGTCTTGGGTTTGAATCACACACCTACACTATAATAAAATCCCACCTTATTGACTCATTATAAGAAAAACACTCATAATTGATAAAATTTTTGATGAATTAATCTGTGGGAAATAATCGATAGAATTACCGGCAAATTTTCTGTTGAAAAAGTTTTCTGACGTAATTTTCTATGGAAAAAGCTAACTATTCATAAGACACTTGTTCCAACAAAATTTATGGTGGTAGTGTTTTTGCCATAATTTCCGTTGGAAACCATTTTATAACTTAATCGACACTCGACCCTACCCCAATTTCTTCTTCTTCTTCCTTCGGCTTCCTCATGGATCGACACTGGAATAGCGTGCCTTAGTTCCTCAAATCGCCTTGATTTATCACTTAAATCTTGTTAAAACTTATTTTGGAATCCATGTATCTCACATTATTTCCACACATTTAGGTTCAAATTAAGAGAGTTCTTATATGAGCAATACTCTTGTGTGAAAATAAATTTGACTACCTTGTGGAGATTACTAGAAAATTTGTAATTGATTACTACAAAATTTGGGGAAGGATTACGTAGCTTAGTCTCACATATTTTATAAAAAAATATATATGAAAGTGTTTATATAAAAATAATCCTTCAAATGAAAAAATAATTAATTATATTTTATTGAAGGATTCTTGCACATGAGTTACTTGTAAGCTCAGTAGGTTTTACTAAATGCTTATAAGTCAAAACTTTGACACGTAGATCGATATTAGGGCTTGATTGTCTAATTAATTAATTTTATAATTTATATAATATAGAAATCTCTTTCTCAACTTTTTTTTTGATGAAAATTAAGGACCCATGTAGTTCATTGATCAATTTCTCTCTTATTGTTTAAATGTGTAATTATTGTCATCATTCTTAGAAAGAGGTTTATAACCTTAATGTAGGTTTAAGTTTAGGTAATTTGTACTTAATGATGGAGAATAATATTGTACAGATGAACATAAATTTAAGTTCAATGATTCTACAATATTTTTAATTTTCTCTATGGATATCTGCAATGAAAGATCATATATGTATAATAGATACATTCAGGAAGAAAAGGATGAACTAATGAATACTTAAATTGGGTAGAGTACTTCATGCACATGGCATCTCAACTTCTAATTTATCTTTCAAAGGGAAAGTTTTAATGTTCATGTTCGAGGCACACAAATCAAGGCTACTTGACCCTAGAAGAAGCGAGATTGGACTTATATCATAGAGGGTTCCAAGCAAATTATTAGTACTAAACTTTACATGGTGTGTATAAGTTAGCGGAGTCAAAAATTGGCCCGACCCAACAACTCGACACGAACCCGAAAAATTTGAGTTCGGGTTGACCCGAATAAATTTCGTTTTGAGTTCAGGTTAAAGAAATTGACCCGTTTAATATTTTTCGGGTTACAGTCATTGCCAAATTGACTGATTCTCATTCCCAATTTGACTCGAAATTGACCATTTTTACCCACGAATCCGAATTTGACTCAATTTTGACCTAAAATACATATCTAAATAAATCATTCGGGTCATGTCAGGTCAATCGGGTTGAAGTCGAGTAGGGTTCATGTTGAGATTTTTGATCCGTTTAATAAACGGATCGTGGTGTTTATGGGTTGGAAATGGATCAACCTATCCGTCAATCCAAATTGACACCCATAGTATAAGTCACATATTGATGTTGATGCTAGTCCTTTAATAAGTTATGTTCCTTCAACATAATATAATTTTAGACAGTATGAAGAAATGATATTCGATGTGGCAAGAGCTTAGTTTACTGAATAACATAAGATGATATACCAAAAAAAAAAAAAATCCTCAAAGGATCTTCATCTTATTGAATATAATCTTACAACCATTATGAGAAGGTTACATAAATCACTCTAAACTATCTATGATAGTAAAAATGTTGAGCATCAAATACTAAATACAATATGCTATGAAAATATTTTAATCAATTTGCAAGGGTGTTTAAAGAGATCATCCCATAAGAAAATTTAGTTCTAAAGAATTTATATAAAACAAAGAAATTAGTGTCAAATCTCTATTTAAGCTCACAAAATATTGATTATTATGTTAATGGTTGTATGTTGTACTATAAAGATGATGTAATAAATAGTCAATGTAAATTTTGTAGAGCACTTAGATTCAATCGATGAGCTAGTTAGAAGGTGTGTCATCACATTTGCTTAGAACATGGAGGCTCAAATGACTACTCAAATGGAAGCTTGAATGGCTGCTCTAAAAATAAGAATGGAAAAGATGCGTCCAAATAGATGATAGGGAATAAATGCAGTGGTGGAGGAGGAAGAGGAGAAGGAGAAGAATGATGATGATGAGAAGGAAATCGATGATGATTAATTTTTTATTTGTACCATATTATTGTTTATGTGCAACTTCAATTATTAAGCAATTATATGCAACGTTAATATTTTTTTACCCAACATCGACTTCTAGATTTGAATTTTAAGATAAAGCACTAAAAGAAAAAAATAAATAAATTAAAGCATTGTGCTAGGATCAAATAGGGTATTTAAAAAATACTAACAAAAATATATTTAAGAATAAGCTACAAGATCTTAGGATTTGGAATTGTCATGAAGAAGTTAATGTTATATGAGAAGAAAATAACAAGTAAAATTAAGCAAGTTGAAAAAAAATGTGCTTAAAGAATCAAAATAAAAAGCTCATATTAATAAAAAAATAGTTTGTGGTAGAATCAAACTATTCAAGAAAAGATTAAAAACAAGACATTTTATTATAAAAATTAATTTAGATGTCAAAAGCTTGAAATTAGGAAAGATATATTATGGTTCGTAGGAATTTTAAGAAAGTGATATATGATGCAAAGAATTCAATATTTAGTGATTATATAATGGGTTAGCTATTAAGGAAAGTAAAAGATGTATGTATAAGTTAGCCAAGCAAAGTGATAAGAGAAGTAAAAATTTAGTTCAAGTGAAATGCACTAAGGATGAAGATTATAAAGTACATTCTTGGAAAAGGACATTCAATATATTTGGATGAGATATTTTGATAAACTTTTCAATGAATTTTATAAAAATATGATTGACTTTAGCGATCTTAGTACCCTTAATAAAAATAAAGAATTTTATTTTTCATTTTATTAATGATACTAAGGTTGGAGAGGCACTAAAAAAAATAAGGTGTGAAAAAAATAATAAGTCCTGATGATATTCTAATAGAAGTGTTGAAATACATAGGAGATAAAAGAATTTCTTAGCTTATGAATATTTTAAATATTATTTTAAAGACTAAAAAGATATTAAATGAGTGGAGAAAGAGTTTATTGATTCATATTTTTTATAATAAAGATGATGCACAATGTTAAGAGGTTATGACAACCAAAAGAATGGGTGAATTGGATATTTTAAAAATTTTCTTAGGTTAAAACTTAGTTTTTAAACTTTGTAAAAGAGTTAATGAAAAAAAATAATTTTATCAAATAGAGTACAATAATAATCAAATAATAATAACAACAAAATAAAGATTAACTATATAAATGAAAAGAGATAAAAGGCACAAGATTGCTACATGGGTTGACAACAACCAAAAATTGGTCTACGTCCATGTTAGAAATTCACTAAATCAACAAAATTACAAAAAATGTTTTTTACTTTTTTATACTAGACAAGTACAATCTCAAATCATGTACTCTACTATACCAAGTAAATATAACCCCAAACACTATACTCAAATAAACCAGGTAAGTAAAAGCCCAATTTACATACTCTCTTGCACCAAGCAAGTATAATCTCAAAACACTTCAAAGTACAAGAAAAAAAGACAAGATACAAGAACATAAATTTAACTCTCAAAATTTAAATTAATTTCTCACAATCCAAACTAAATAATAATAAGATAAATGAAAAAGGGCTCACAAAATATTTTTATTCTTTTTAAATTTAAAATATTCAATGATATAAATTTAAAAATAATTTTGATTCAAAGAAATTAAGCAGAATTAAACTTTGAATGCACTTGCACAAAGTGAAATACAAAAATCTTGAAGATGAAAGCCTTGAAAAGTAATTTAACAAAGTCAAGTATGCAAACATTCAAGATGTGATTTCATAAATCAAAACACAAATCCATGATAATATGTAATATTCAAATCACTTAAAATATGAATGAAAGAGGATTTAGAAAAGCTTAGAGAAGTTAAAAAAAATCCTTTTCCAGTCAATATGTAACATCAAAATCAAGAAGCACAATCAATTAAAGCAAATTAAAATAATGTTACTCAACTATCATAACTAAATGAAAGTGTAAGAACAAGACTCAAAGGGTTTTCTCTAAATAAAATTGAAGGTTTGATGGTGATGCAAAGATCCCCTTTTGAGAAAGCTTTGAAGTGAATGAGGAAGAAGAGAAGTAGTTGTACACTTGAATGAAGAAAGCACCAAAAGATTTTGCATGTAGAGTAGGTCGACCAAGTTAATTCACCAAGAGAGTTTCATGGTTCAAATGCACTTTATTAAATAAAACATAAATCATGAATGGGTCTACCAATGTTGGGGAAAAAGAGAGGGAAAATTAAGAGGAGTTTATATTAAATTCAAAATTTAAATAAATCAATTTGAATTTAGTAAATTCAAGTAAGTGTGGGACGTTCAAGAATGGAGGAAAGAGGTTTAAATGCAAGTATATAAATCAAATGAGCTCAATTAAGAAGAAGTTAAATTAAATTAGAAGTATAATAAATTGAAAATCCAACAATATGTAGGAAATCCAAGCCTTCCCTAAAATAGATCAATCAATATTCAATTCAAATAAATTACTTTATTTTGTGGGGAAATAAATTAGGAAGAGTTTTAAATTTAAATCAAATTTAAATTTGAATATAAGAGGAAGAAGGGCTGACCATAACTAGTTACCACAAATAAGTTTATAAAAAGGAAATTGCATTAAGTCAATGCAAATTTGATTTTAATTTTATTTATTTTAAAATAAATTTAAATTAATCAAAATAAATTAATGGAGAGCTGGCCAAGACATGCCTTGAAAGATGGAATAATTTTTTGGAAAGAGTTTATGGCTAATTTAAAATTTGAGATACAAAATATTTTGAATTTTAAAATCTCTAAAAAAGGAAATCATTAATGCATTTAATTAAATGAATCAAATATGAAATAATAAAGGACATTTTGAAAATACATATGATTAAAATTTGTATCTTTATCTTTCTTAATCAATTTAAACTTAAATGATAAAGAAATTAATCTTGAGATTTAATAACTTGAAAGAATGAATGCTTATGATTTGAAAATAAATGCATTCATTTCATTTACAAATAAGGAAGATTTGATCAAGCATACACTTATTGATTAAAAAGATGATAGCTAGGTGTCATGAAGATATTCCTTCAAGCCACTAATTCTAAGATGGAACTTCTGGTCATAAAATCATTTAAAATTCAATTAAGTTCATTTAAGTGACTCTTAATTAAAGAAATTACTACCTTTTGAAGAGACTAAACTTAACCAACAATTATCTTATGACACCTGATCATTGTTCATTAAATGGTTTAAAGTCCCAAAACATCATTTTATGATTTAATTGAGGTTTATATTTAATTAATCCAAATAATCCCAAATGACCAAAAAATTTAATCAACCATAAAATATAAGCTCAAAAATTCTAAAAAACAATCTCAAAGATGCACAATAATAAATAAAATAAGTCCTAAAAATTTTTAATTACTTGGGCTTATATATTAATATTAATTATATTAATTGGACTCAATTAAGAAATTACTCTCAAAATACACAAAATCAATTGAGGCTTTAAGTTCATTGAAAACCTATATTCATATTTTTTAGAGACATGTGTAATTAATTATGAATTTTTTAAGCTCTAGATTATTAAATAAATTATTAATGATTAATTAATTCAATTAATGATGATTTTGATATTTAATTAGAACTAAAAGCTCTAAAATTTTTTTTGAGGTGTTTCCATGTTAAGGAAGAGTGCTTGAATATCAAAACACCAATTTGAAGATTTGCATATTTTTATAATTTAATAATAGGGTTAATTAAGTAATTATGAATCTAAAATATACATCTCATAATCCACTCACTCAAATGCTTTGGAATTATTATGAGAGATAGAGAACATTGCTAAAAATGTTCCCTACAAATAATAAGTCATTTGGGCGAGTAATTAGGGTTAACTTCATAATTAAGGATTTCAAATAAGTCATAGTTACTCTCTATTTAATGGACAAAAATGTGGGCCTTATGATTTCCTTATTCTTCTATGTTTACTTAATCCAAATAGTTTATATTTGTATTTTTTATAATTAGTTATAATTTTTCAAAGTTATGATTAATTAAACCTACTTTAAACTATAATTAAACTGATTTACACATGCAACATCGAGTCAACTGTGCTTTACGAATGGTGCCACAAAATTGGTTATTTAGACTATCCCTTATGATGTTGTCTCAGTTGGTGGCATTTGTGGTATTGATCAGGGTTGTTCGATCAAAGATTAAACATTGATTGAATAGCTCAACTTGATTATTAGAGGATTAAAACACATTTAATGATACAACAAGATCATGACCATCCTTATTAATCACGAGAAATGAATAATGCATGACTCATCTTCAACCTACAGTGAGAGGTAAAAGAATAATGTAGAGGTTTTCTACAATTGAATCCTAATGAATTGATGAAACACTTCACAAAGCATTAAGAACATAGAAGCTTTTTATGATTTTGAGGAAGATCACTCAAGAAAAATATTTTTTTGGAAACTCTTTTCCATTTTTATTGTGATGGGTAGGAGTATGTTCTTCATGAGGTAGATTGATATATATTCAATCAGATTTCCCTTAACATTATGTTAGATTTTATTTAGATCTGGGTTGTACTTCATATGAAAACAAGCATTTATAATTAATTACCCCTCTTACTGTAGTAAGAGAGAACTCTTGATTATGGTTGAAAATAAACATATCTCTGATATGAATCAATGTTCAATGGTGCATGCGGTGTGGCATAGATGGCTGTCTAAGGGAAATAGAAGGGTAGCCCCGATCAATTTCTCATAATTTCATCATCCGGGATTGCCATTATTCCAATCTATCAACATTAGAGGGTTATAAGTCGTAATGTCCAGAGAGTTTGAATAGTAGCCATGGATTGCCTCATCGTATATATCTTGAGTAGATTAGAGGTGTTGTGTAGGTACTTAGTGAATTAAGGCTAAACCAATTAATAAGTTTATCTAATAATTCAGTAAAGTCTGCTTTGCAGATATATATAGGGTTTACATCCATTGGAATACTATATGGATATAGATTGTTCACATTGAGAATGTATAGATAGAACTTACATCCCTTTAGAATGCCAAATAGATTTAAATTGTTCGATTGGCTAACGTATAAATCAGACTCACATCCCTTCAGAATGTCAAATGATTATATATTGTTTGCATGATGAATGTATAGATTAGACTTACATTCCTTTGGAATGCTAGTGTGGTGTTTGCATGGCGAACACATAGATTAGACTTACATCCCTTTTGAATGCCATTATTATGGGGTTGTTTGTTCAACGAACAAGTAGATTGGGCTTACATCCCTTTGGAATGCTAGTAGGGTGTTCGCATGGCGATCACATAGATTGGAGTTACATCCTATGGAAGGCTAGTAAATTATATAGGGGTGTCCACATGGTGGACGTAAAGGTTCTTGGTTTGATTTTTTTATTATATATATTTTTTAAGTTCAGTGCCTCAGCATTGGGAATTTAACACTATAGCATTAGAATGCATGAATTCATGTGTTAAAAATCTAAGAGCTCAATGCCTCGGCACGCTATAGCTAGTGACATAGCACTTTCAACAACATGATATTAGAATAGTAGGACTGAGTTGACTGGTTGATTGATACTTATGCACTGACAATTTGGCACCATGGTGCCAGTCAATAGTCAGTTCAGAAAGGTTGGCATTTCGACAGGCGCTTTAATGAAAAGGTCAAACTTTTTGACTAGCGTTGTGACACTATATTAATGGGAAATAGCTCCTAGGCACTCTAATATTTTGTGCTTTGGGGTATGCAAATGAACTCAGACTTAGGCTCAAAGAGAGTAGCACTACAACATTATATGAATAACATTATGGCACTTGAAATAGACAATTTTTCCCATAAAACTCAAGAAGGCAGCATTGCAGCACTGAAATGACAACATTGCGACACTATGGGTTAGGAATTTTTATCATTTAACCTGAGAGGGTTGTGCTATGGTGCTTGATAGATGGCTTGATGGAGCTTTAATATCAAGACTTTTAGTTTATAACCTATGAGGGCAGCACTGCGGCACTATAACATAGATAATTTTTATGTCATAACCTGAGAGGTTAGCACTGTGACACCTGATTGCATTGGATGGATAGGACATAGACTTTAGATTTGGAGAAGTCAATATTCCAAGTGTTAAGAAAATATAAAATTAATGCAACACCTTAGCGCTTCTGAGACAGTGTTGCAGTGGTATAATTGGATGTTTTGATCATGTAAAACCCGATAAATTAGTGTTGCGGCGCTAAATATGCAGTGCTATGGCGCTGAGTTTAGCGTCTGGGTGCCATATAGAGCATTGCGACACCGTGGTGTGGGACGCTTTATATTTGATTTCCTAAGATCTTAGTGCTATAGCGCTATTCTCCTAGTACTGAGGCGTTACGAGTCAAGAGTTCCATTTTTGGGTAGTTTTCTTGCTGGAATTCATTGATTTTTAAAAATTTTGGAAGCATAATGACTTAGCACAGCTAGATTTTTACTTTTCTTAGTACAAAAGTACTCTTCTCTCTTGTTCTAGATCTAAGATCGATGAAGGGAGGGTCTTCTTCTCACGTAGGAATCAAGTTTAATTGTAGAGGTCCTCAAATTTCAAGATTCTTGGGAGTTTCAAGTTTTGGAGTGTTGTTTCTTACTCCGAATCCAAGACCAATGGAGATAGGCTTATTTATTTCTCACCAGATCTAAGATTGATTGTGGAAATCTTCTTTTAGAGAATAAAATTATACAGAAGAATATTTTCAAGATTCTTTGCTTGGAGTTAATGGTGGCTAGCTTCGATATTTTCTTGTGCATGAGGAGAGCGCCCTCATATAATGATAAGAAACTCGCTATGGAGAGAGAGTGCTGAAGACTAGGAATAAGAAAGGGGGGCAAGTGAAAGAGAGATGGAAAAAAGAGGTAGAGGTGAGTGGGTAGTTCCCACCTCTTTTATAGGGGTTCGAGTAACAGATCCTACTCTTCTGGGCGACTTTCCTATCCTCTAACCATTCTCCCTCTTCCCCCTTGAGCATTTATCACTGTCGCGAAAGTAGTTTGTAGAAGAGTTAGTTTTCTCGCTTTTAAAATTGAAGGCCATCGTGACAACAGTTAAGCACTGGGATTACAGTGTTGCGGCACTGTGCTATTTAAGTGGAAATCAGTAGAGGTGGTTATCCTTCTTGAAAGTTGAGACAATGCCTAGGTGCCAAGATTGTAGCACAATAGTGCTCTAGGTCAAATATTATTATTATTATTATTATTATTATTATTATTGTTATTATTATTATTATTATTATTATTATTATTATTATTATTATTATTATTATTATTATTATTTAGATGTAAGCAAAATTGCCCTCCAATGAATGTGTCATGTTGATCGTACATAATGCATTCGTTATTTTCATATTTATTTAGCGATGATTATAATTAACAATATAATAGGAAGAGAGAGAACATAGTCTTTAAAATCTCTTATCACTTTCATATATTATATAAGAGAGTGACATAAAAAAGGTTTTAACTACAAATAATTGGCTTGAATTTTTTTAATAAAGATAGAAGCTATATGAGCTCTATAGGCCATAGTAGACTGCCTCTCTCGAGCTTCATGTACATGCCGAAGGGTAGCTTTCTGATCATGGACTAATGATGAAATAATCTACTCAAGTTTAGATACTTAAGCGTCCATCTATAAACAATCATCTTCTATTGTTCTGATAGCTTGTCTGATAATAGATCTCCTTTCTAATAAATACCATATCCTCAGCTGTAACTCTATCAATTCAACAGATATGTTGAGGAGCTCAGTCTATGCTATAGAAAGCTCTCTTTGGTAGGATCTTAATGCTCTAAGACTGTGCTTGAGATCTTTCCAAATTAGGGAGACTTGATGCAAAGTAGTGCTAAATGAGGTCTCCGTAGTAGTGATTGTATTTGACAAAATCTTTTGATAAGTAGTATGTAATGAGAATAATTCAAACTCAACACTTTTGCCTAGGGATTCCCAAAGCTGTAGCTCTCCTACTTTAATACCAAAGGTGGTAGCATAATCTAATAAATAATTCTCTTCCACATAGAAGCTAGAATGTTTAGATAAAACTTTTATGTCAATGCTCAGAAGTAGGTGGTGTAGTGTTGTCACTATATGACATAGGGCATATCCTGGAGATGAAACATGAGATCTCCAGACCAAATAATTACCTCTGGGCTATATAATTTGAACTAGAAATATGCTGGCTTTCTGCATAAGAGTAACATTTGAGAAATTATCTAGGGTGGCACTCATTATCACCTAAGTCGAGTCTGAAAAGAGTAGCTCATGGCTAGTCATCAAAGTGCCAGATTTCTTTGTACGTGGCTCCTCTCCAATATGCACATGATCACTGCTAATAGGCTAAGTAGGCACTATGGAAGCCGCACTAGTATCAATCGATAATACCAAAATGACATCACTCTCCATCAGTCCTACTAGTGGGATGAGATTATAAGTAGGGTCATCTATTCCTGCTACTCCCATATCATAACTAATTAAAAAACGTTTTTGAATATCTCTATCATCTCTCTTCTAAATGGATGAAGCCTCTCATCATCACTTCCTACTACTACCCCACTTATCTAATGATCTCTTAGGGGCATGAGCCGCATGTCATGGGGAATGTCGTGTTGATCTAGCTCTCCTCAATCTGTGACTGTATATGCAAAAGCTTAGCTCCAAGAAGGAAGAGAACTAATCTAAACTGCTGTCCATAGTCCCTAGGAAAAGTGAGAAAGCCCATGCTGTAGAAGCTATTTCTAAATGAATAGATAGTAGAAATGTCCCCATGGAATAAGTATCTACTATGTCCAATATCTACAGTAGTCCATATACAAGTGTAGCTTGAACGAATCCATACTTCCTAGCTACTTTGTTAAAACTTTATCCCTCCAAGATCTCAGCCCAATGAGGTATTATGTTATGCATCTGTATCTTGTCTTTGATAATAGTAAATGTGCTTATCTATTAGTAAGGGAATATGTGAATCTCTATCCTAAACTTTGAATAGGCAGGTTATGAAAGGATGACCCATGAATGATATGAAAAATGACATGTCATGTGTGATGGAGCAAACATTAAAGTTCAAATCTGATCCTTGTCTAAGGTTAATGTAGCCAACTACATAATCATAAAGAATAGTTGATCTCTAAAGTAGGGTGGCATCCATGACAACTAAAAGCTCCTGAAATATGTGCATAAATCCATCTATGTAAGTAGTGCCAAGAATAATCTACATAATAACATAGAGAGTCAATCATAATGCTCACTCTACCCAATCCACGGTATAGATAGGCTAACAATGTAGGTGTTAGTACTATCCTCTCACCACAACTAAGAAATTTGACCATCAAAAGAGTGGAAGGATGGAAAAATCTGTTGTAAATATGAAACCAAAAATAACATAGCCAAGTGGCAATGAAGTCCACTAAAGATAACTCATCGTCATTGTCCCATGCTAGGATATGTCAGGAACTGACACTTCCTTCATTCTTGAATATGGCACTGAAGGACTTCTTAGATGAATGAAATCCCACATCAAATGAATCATCCAATCGTGCAAAATGAGACAAACATACTATTGAATTGAGAAAATAAGAGTAACTGTGCCCCATCGTCTATGGTCTGATCTATGCTCTCTAAATAGTCTTTGATAGTGAGCTAAAGCATGATGAAAATCTAAAGAATATAAATAACTGCCTATTCTACGCTGGCTAGTTGGCTAATGCTGAAAGAACTCATGATCTAGAGGAATGCACTCCTCGTAGGGAATGCTTATAATAGGGAGGCTTGCTATATTTTGTATATCTGCCAAGGTGACAATCATCTCATGCAGGCTAATCCAATAGGTATTGGTGGTCATGTCCCAATGTTCTACTATGCTTCTGATCCAAGTAAATGGAAGGCAGTTGTTGTCAAAAAGTGACGCATATACTGTGTGATATATGCTAGCTCTCTTGAGGGTGTCACCATGTATCTGTAGATGATGGCTTGGCCAGTATACGTAGCCACTAGCACCTAACAAGAATGTGCCTAACACTGACTTTGGGTCCCAATCTTCTGCCTCCTGATGTAATTTGTGATAACCCAAAAGTCTTTTTGTGCCAAGGAATAATATCTACAATTTGTTAAAATATATCTTGATCCTCAATGCTAAGGCGATCTATGAACTACTCTAAAAGAACATCATGATTGTGTATCAACTTAAAATCCAAAAGCCTTATGGAAGCTCAATCAAGTAGAATGAATCTCTAATTCATTAACATATCTTGATTCCATGATAGTAGATCCTATAATTTGACTGAATAATGCAGATCATGGGCATCAATAGTGCCCCATATTTTCTTCTCAGGGGGCTCAATAGGAGGCATATCATTTGGCCTCTTCTAGGTAAACATTGTAGCCAATCCATAGTAAATCTAGACAAAATAAGTATTTAAATTTTATAGGCATTATAAAAAGTAGTAATATATGAAATTATAAATGAGCTATGCTTGTAGGCTTTGAGTCATTCTTCTCTAGTTTCACAGAGTTTAAATTTATATTTGGATTTAATTCTCTTTTAAATATATTGAATCCAAATTTATATTTAGACCCATCCATTTTGGGTATGTTGGTTATATTTAGACTTAAAGCCTATCCATATGGACATATTGGATTTAAGTTTAGGTTTAGATCCAGTCCCTTTGTACATGATAGATCTAAAATTTGAATTTATATCCTACCCTTTAGGCATGGTGGAATCTAAATTTAGGTTTTAGATTTGACCCATTTTTGAAATGATGGAATCTAAATTTTAATTTAGATCTAGCCGCCTTTCATGATGAAATCTAAATTTGGGTATAGATCTAACCCCTTTGGGCATGATGGATCTTGGCTTAGTTTAGATCCCTCCTCTTTGGGCATGATGGATGTTGACCTCACTTTTGGAGTGAGTTCTCAATCTCTTGATCTTAGACTTAAGAGTCTTCTAGACACTAGGACTTCCTTAATCATGAGACACTTCTAGCACTTAGGTGAACACTTAATCTAAGCCTAGAGACTTAGAAGGGTTAACCATAGGATTAGGCCATGCATTAAGGCTTAAGGAGATCCACCTACCCTATAGCCTAAACCAAATCCATGTTCACCTTCTCAAACCAAACCTCAAATTCAATTCAAATACCAAATTCAAATACCAAATCCAAATCCAAATCTAAACTCCAAGCCAAATGATTGAAACCCATGATCAAATCCAAATTCAAAATCAGCCTAAGCCCTATGATTTTATCTTATGGACTTAGCCTTAGCCAAATTCAAATTAATCCAAACTCAATTAATTTTCTCAAATATCAATTCAACCCTTCAATCCATCTATCAAACATACAATCAAATCCAAACCAAGAACTACAATCAAACCAAAAATCCTTCTTAAGCCATGCGACATACTTTCATAAGCTTAGCCAATATCCAATTCGAATCAATCCAAAAGTAATTGATTGTCTCATAATCAATTTATATCTCCATTCATCTGCCTAAATATAAATTAAATCTACAATCAAATGATCAAAATTAAGTCAAACTAAATCAAATTAAATCAAAACCCTTCCTAAGGCATATGAGTCAACCTTCATGAGATTAGCCAAACCTTAACCCAAATCACTTCTAATTCAATTGATTTTCTCATGAATCAATCATATATTTAATCATATTCACAAATATAAATAAAATATACATTTAATTCATCAAAACTAAATCAAACTAAATAAAAATCCAAATATAAACCCTTTAAGTCAATTTCATTGACTTAGCCAAATTACATTCAAATTTAAACAAATTCAATTGATTTTCTCACAAATCAATCATTCCATCAATCACCATTCCAAATATAAATGAAATCTACAATCATCAAGCCAAATCAAAATTAACCCAAGTCAAACCCAACCTAACCCATTTGACTTGAAATTTTCAAATGAATCAAAACTCATTTGAACCCAAACCAATTGCAATTGAGTTTATATATCAATCCCAAATCCATATGTAAACTCAACTTAATCAAACTCAACCCAAAACCCAAAATCATGCTAACTAAACTCACCTGGTCATACTTGACCCAAAGTAATTTGACCTAGGAACAAAATCCACCAATTCAAACCAAAATAAATTCAGTTAATCCAAACTTCATGACATGATTGTTGATCATCCTAGGTTGATCGAATATCATAAATTGGGTCAAACTAAGTCAACCTAGCCCTTTGACCAAGTCAACCGTTTAACCCATATGAACCTAAACTAGACAAATTGCAACCTAAGCCAAATCTCTTGAAACTAATGATTCATACCAACCCAAAATTAACATTTGAACATGAGTTGACCTTCAATTGAGCCAATCCAAACCCAATTAGCCCTCTTGACCTAAGTTGACCCAAATTGACCTAAATGGCCAAAATGGGTGAAATCAAAATCTAAATCAAATTGATTATAACCAATGGATCAAGTTCATTCCAAATTGATCATTGAACTTGATTGAAGCCTCAATTAAGCCAAATTGACCCACTAGACCCAAAAGACCTATTGAACCTAACTTGACTTAGAAGGTCAAACCAACCTAAAACCCAATTAAATCCAAATTAAACTCAACCAAAGCTCACAACATATTCCAAATGATCAACCAAACCCAAACCATGCCATGACTTAAGCCAATTTGGTCAATTGGGTCAAATTGGTCAACTTGACCCATTTGACCCAAATGAACTCAAATGAACCAAAACCAAATCTAAACCAAATTGAATAAAGCCAATGACAACAATACACTCCAAATGATCATATGAACTTGTCCCAATCTTGGTTTGACCCAATTTGACCAATTGGTCAACTTGACCCAACCTAACCAAATTTGACCTAAATGGGTCAAATTGAGCCAAATCAAACCAAATGAACACCAAATGACATGAAATTTGGCCCAACCCACATTTGACTCATTTCAAATCTACCCAAATCAAATTCAATTCTATATGACTATCTACCCTTGGGCTAGGGGTATCACATGAGGCAAATCACCCATGTAAGTGGTCATTTTTATTCCTTGACCACTTGGAACTCTCCCATTGGTCCACCTAGGCTCCTAGGACACTGTCTAACCTGACCCAAGGGTGGTTGGGTCAGCCATGACCCATAGGGAGGTGAAATTATCTCACCTCCCCCATTGGAGAATTTGAAACCATAAGGACACCCACTATCCCCCTTGGCAGCCACCTCCCATGCCTTGGCCACTCAAATCGAGCAACCTAAGGAGAATCCCTGCCATTCCTAGCCACTACCGTTGGCCAAGCATCCACAAGAAGCTGAATTAGCCCAAGCTGTCTGATCCAAGGGAAGGGGGTATACACCCCCTCATTTCCACTTAATTTGAGACACTGGCATTCCTCAGAGACGTACATACCCAGGATGAGCCGTGAGAGACATTCCCCAAGCTCCCAAGCTCATCCGACAATATCCACTCTCAGATTTATTCAAGTCAAAATAGGGGAGCCATTCTCTCAATCCCATTTGCTTAAGGCTTGACTAAAGTGTAATTAACTTTGCACACACCATCCTTGGAGGTAGTCGAGCAAGAATGAATCACCTCCTGAGCTTCCCGATGGATGGAGGGTGGACTTCGATCAACATCGACCACCTACATCTCATGCGTTGGCCTTCCAACAATTAAATTGGTGCTTGTGTTGATCAGTAGAGCTTCATCTCCACTAGACGAAGCTTCCTCAATTGGATTTGGCACCGGTCTTGAGCTCCAGTGAGGTATTTCACTAAAATTGATCATTATATAAAAGTGCGTTGGAGCTTTTTGAAGAAAACTTTCACCCCATGCCATCTTGGTTGTTGGATCCCTTCGAATCCTACTTGCAAAGGTGTGGGATCAATTTGAGATCGATCTGAGCTTGGGTGAGCTCGAATCGATCAAAGGAAGGTGGATAGTGTCCTTCTTCTAACGATCGATAGATGAGGGATCGCGCACCATCCATTCCGTGTGATTAGAATAGACGGTCATGATTAAATCTAATAGAATTATCCATTTTAATTGTTAAGCACTGTGGGATTAATCGTGGCCATTCGATCTTGGATCGGATGGTGCACGAGAAAGCATGTTTCATCGCTGCCACGTAAGCGCTGACTAGGATAAGTTTAAATAACCAATTTCATGGTGCCACATGGAAAGCATGCCGCATCAGCACGCTGCTTGGTGCTGACGGGATTAAGGGTTAATTAGGACTAATTAATGTGTTTTAATGCTTGAAGCTTCCTAAAATCATAACTAATTATAGAAAAATTATAAAAATATAAATAAATATTTATTTTAAATGTATTTTAGAGGAGAATTTATTAAAATTATTTTTAATTAATTTTGAATAGTAATCAGAGCTTAATTAAAGTTTAATTAAGAAATTAAGTAGCTTAATTACTCTTTAATTATTTAAGTAATTAATCTCAAACTTTGTGGGTTAATTTAATGAGATGACCTCTGCCTCCCATAATTTTCTTGGGAATTATTACTTAATTAATTGGGAAAATTTACTAATTAAGCTTTAATTACCTTCTTAAGTTAATTAATCATTAATTAATCACATGAACTATAAAATGTCAATTAATTAAGTGGTTAATCACCATCGAAGAGGGAATGGACTAATGAAATGGGTTTGAGGTATCCTCCCTAATATATTTCTCTAAGTTCATTTCATTAATCAAACTAATCAACTAATTAAATTACTTAATTAATTAAATTAAAATCATAATAATACGAGAACTTAATTGATGAGATCTTGGGCAGACCCTTAGGTGTTCAACAACCTAAGAAAATCCTAAGGAAATTATAATTAGCCCACATGTGCAGGGAAGTTATATAGGTACTTAATTAAGTTTCTTAACTTAATTAACCATTAATTGTGAGCCAATTGCATTAGGCCCCTTTCATTTCTTAGGGTCATTGCTAATTTAATTTTCAATGTATGTGCATATCATGTTGACTCATAATAATTTGAGTAATTATGTTAAGATAACATTAGGAAGGGTTAATTAATGGATTTAATGCATATTACATCCTAATTAACTCATAAAAGCATCTTAATCATATTCCATTAAATCAAATTAATTAATAAATAAGGGAATGGGTTAGGATCAACAAATGTTTTCTCACATCCTTAAATCAAATCAAAATATGAAATTAAAAATGACATTAAGGAAGCTTTGGTTTACCTTAAAAGATTATATTTGATATGATTGTCCTTAAGAATTAATTTGATTGAATGAAATCATGTGTATATGTTTATTTATTCCTTTCCAATCATATTAAGTGTTGTATGTCATTTGAAATCATGCATTCATCTTTTCAAAGTTAATTGAATCAAATAGTTTTCTTTTTTGTAAGCTTGCATGTGTTGGATTAACTTATAATATTTGTGGCTATTATCACTAATAAATTAAAATTACTTTCTAATGTTTATAAATCAATTACATTGATTAGAATGAAATTAGTAATGAACATATATAGGTTTGCATGTGCTTATAGTTTAGACATGTGAACTAAAGCGTTCTTTTCCTTAATTCATATGTAGTTTTACATATACTTGAATGTTAATAAGTATATAGTCTGGACATCCTGGGAACACGAGGCTTTAGTTAGCCCCAAGGAGGTCATTAGATTACCTCACTTCCCTGTTTAGCAGTGACATGTACTTATTTAATTTCATTTACATATGTTTATACATTAGAATTTGGATAGAACCTTAATCCACATGTATAAATGCTTCGATCAAATAAAAATACAATCTTTTCATGGTTTTGTTTCCTATATTTATGTATACATCCATATGTATTTGGGAAAAGCAAGTGTTTATCCTGGACATCCTGGGAATATGAGGCTTTAAGTAGCCCTAAGGAGGTCATTTGATCACCTCACTTCCTTGGTTAAGAATGACATATACTAGCTTATGTCTCTTATATATGTGTGTGTGTACTTAATCAGAGAATTAGAACTCCTTTTCTTTTATCAAGAATACATGCATTCATAATTGACTAAGTGATTGATTTCATTGGTCATGTGATTTGGAGCTTTCTTTCTTACATTTTATGCATACAAATCTACATGAGTTTGAATGCAAACAGGTATATAGTTTGGATATCTTAGGAATACGAGACTTTAGTTAGTCCCAAGGAGGTTATCTGATTACCTCACTTCTTGATTAATAATGACACGTACCTATTTAATTTCATCCCTATGTATTTCTGTATAAGAATTTAGATTGAGTTTTAAGCTAATATGATTAAATAATTCAATCATATAAAATGATATAATCTTTAAATATACATATATATATTCATCATATAAGTGTGCTAAAACATATTGTATGTATATATACACTTAGAATTAAATCATGTGCACAGTTACATGTGATGGAAATGAATGATTTAATATATGACATGTGATAGTAATTCAATTAGATTAATCTTAAGATGCCTTTCACATGAAATAGAATTATTTAAAGTGAATCTAAACTTAAGATTAATTTAAAATGTGTAATAAGCCATTCACTAAAGAGAATTAAATCAAATTAATATACTTTAGAAAGTAACTTAAGGTGGGGATGAAAGAGGGCAATTCTCTTTCTTCCCTTACAACACTTAATTGCTAAGTGTAAATCAAATGAAACAAAAGAAAACATAAATTAAAATTTACAAATCAATTAAATAACTTAAAGTGAAATCAACCCTTTATGTTAAATGGAAGTCTTCTACACTTAGAAAAATATAACTTTAATGCTTAGTTGAAATATACCACACAAGTCTTAACACACACATTAGAATTAAGTCACCACTTCTAGTCCTAAGTTAGGATGACAAATGTATAGTGTATGTTTTATTTTCTGATGTAATATTTTAGACTAGATGTTAGGGTGTATGTTTCATAGACTGGATGGTAGGCCGATATTAGCATAATCTTATTTTTTGCAAAGGATTATGCTTAAGAGATGCTTAAAAATAAATATAAACACTCTCTTTGGAGGTTGCTTAAACCCTTAAGCATAATCCAAGTTAGGAAAAGTGGACTTGGTTACCCATTTGTAGGGTGCTAAGCCCAAATTATAAGTATAACTGCTTGGGAATGTATGTGTGTTTAGCTAACCTCTATTTTGTAAGTGTAGTTAGATTTACCTTTTCCTATTTTAAATATAATTTTGCATTAGAAATTAGGATTGATGCTTTGGGGGATTAGGACAAGCATTGGCTAGAAGGCTTTGTTGTGGGGTGCCATCTGATGCCTTGAAATCTACCAAATTAAAGAAGCAAGGAAGAAAGAAATAATGATATGAAGACGCCCGTAAGATTCACTTATTGTATAATTATAATTGTTATTTTATATTTCAGGTTATATAAGGGTAGAGCTCAGCTACCTATCTTTCCTTTTTGGGTTGTACGATGGTACCCGATCGCAATGACCTATTATTCTTTTGTGGTAGCTATAAAATTATTTGATGTTATGTTTAAATTGTGCATTAGAAATAACATGCTTTTCATAATTTCTTATGATTGATGCTTTAATGTGTGGCCTGTATGTGATTAGGCTCTTAGGATAAAAATAAATCTTTTATCTGACTACAACTCATAACTAAAGTTTTAAATAATTCATAACCTCACCATAAAGCTTAGGCATTAAATAAGATAATTAAAAGATTTAACAAACCCTTAGCTGAGTGATTGAATGTTTCACAACATGCATATCATATTATTTCACCCTTGAAAATAAGGGATTTCCATCCTTTCATGATAGGGGAATGCTTGACTTATGAGGGCATCCCTTGTGGTGGAAAATACCTTTTTATCATTGATTTAGCCAACAAGTTTATTTCATCATGCATATAAGAATTAAAATCCTAAAGCCTTTGTCAAAATGAAGTGTCAAAATTGAAATAAAACTTGAAAAATATTTTACATTAGATTAAGTCATTACTCATACCACTCATGCTCTAGTCTCTTTGGGAGTGGGTTTATGACTTAGTTTATTTTTAATTAAATAACTATCCTAGCTATCTTGCAATTCATAAGATTAGATTACATAGATTTAATTCATAGGAGGAGTTAGCTAGTGGCCACTCCAGGCGATTATAAGCCCAACAGTCAGACAGTTTATCCTCTCTTGTGGAGGTAAACCTTATGCCCATCTTCACTTAGATTTATGTCATGCTTTAGCTTATGCTAAAGCTCCCTAGATTTAGGCTATGAGGTAGCTATTTTCTTCAGGCTATAATTATATATCCTCACCTCTTATATATTTTCACAACCTTGTGTTGTTGGACTATAAGCCCTAATAATCTAATAAAATTGCAACTCAAAATATATAAATCTCTTCAATTTCAAATACATACATCCAAACCATAGGATAGATTGAAATGCTCACTAGGCTTCCTAGTATCATGAGCATTCCCTACTCATCTCATTTGGCTTTCAAAATAAGTCTCTCCATTTGAACTATCTTGATTGATTTTTTCAAATTTATCCAATCCTTTGATAGTCTAACCTTGAAATATTTGGAGACCCTAATTGTCTACTTTAATCGGGAGTATTCCTAAGGAATTTAGCTTCCTTAAGATGTAATTAACTATGAAGTATTTCCTCCATAAAGAACTTTAGAACTCGATTTAATATAAATCCTACTTTATTCATCCATGTAAAGTTGGAGAAAAATCTCCGGTATATTCGAAGACCCATCATTCCTTAGGAGTTCTTATTAGGTGATTAGGTCCATTGAAGGGTGATGCCTCTATCTTTCGAGATAGTACATCATACCTCAATGTCATGCCAGATCACTTCAATAAGTACCCCTATGATTTGCGTGGTGCCCTCCCCCACATCCAAAAATAAATGCCACAATGAACCTAAAGTTTAAATTTAAATCTCGCCCTTTTGGGCATGATGTATCTAATTCGACCCTTTTGGGCATGATGGATCTTGGTTTAAATTTAAATTTGGCCCCATTGGACATGATGGATTTGATCTAGACCCTTTGGGCATGATGGATCTTAGTTTATGACATCTTTGAATTGAGAGAGTTTTTTCTTTGTTGGATAAATTTTCTTACATTATAAGGCTTATAAAATTACCCTCTGTTGATAGGGGCATTTTCCTTTGAGATGAGAATATTCTTCTCATACTTTTTGAAGAGTATCCCTTTGGTTGATTGATTTAGATATAATTATAACTTTTGTATTTGTAAAGCATAATGCCTTTAATAGTTATGCATAATATCTCTTGAGATATTGTCTATTTATAGGGAGGGCTTAGGTATCCCAAGAGATATTATGCATAACTATTATAGGGAGGGCATAGTATCTCAAAAGCATAGTATCCCTTTTTCACCAATGAGTTAATAAGCTCTCCCATTGTATACTTTTTCAATGATATATGGTCATTCCCAATTTAGGTCAAACTTTTTGTTGGCTTGTTGATGTGGGATAATAGACCTTTTGCGTACCAGTACTAGTTCACCTACATTGAAGCTTCTTGGGCGAACCATGCTCTATATATTTCAAAATTTTGTTGGGCCTATAATTGAGTTTCATTTAGAGCTTCAAGCTCTTGGAGCTTTATTCGGACACTTTTCTCCTTTGTAAGTATATTTTGAGCCACTATACAGAGTGAATGTAGCTCTACTTCAGGAGGAAGTTTTGCTTCTGATCCGAAGACTAAGGAGTACAATGTTGCTTGTGTAGTAGTTTTGTATGTAGGTAAATTGGATAGTTTAGTTAGCTTTATTGATGAAGACCCATCAAAGTAGAGCTCTCATTCTAATGATTGTTGTCCTTCTTCCACTTCAAAGATTTGTTCATCAAGAAATTCATCGTTGAGTGGAGAGTTTACCAGTAAGGGATAACAGTTAGAAAGTTAGCCAGAGCTTGCCATTTTATTGTCTTTTGTAGAACATATGTTATAGTAAAGTGAAGTAATAGGACTACCCATTTATCTAAGCAACCAGTTAGGGTAGGTCTAGTCATTAAGAATTTAAGAGGGTATGTATATCAAAAAAAATTTATTTATGGATACTACATAGATTTTAAGAATTTTAAATTTAGTTAATTGAATATGCCATTAAGGAATAGACATATAATGAATTCAATTACTTAATAAGGACTCTTAGAGATAATGAGTCTTTAAAATTACAGAGATTTTTCTCTTGAACTTCATGGAAAAATAGAATAATTTTTATTTTATACTGAGTACGTAGTTCCTTATAAGGGCAATCCCCTATAGTTAATTACATCTTAGGAAGAAGAGAATTCTTCCTGATAACACTTTTGATAAAGAAATAAACTATTAGTTTTATGGATTTTAAAGCTTGTCTTAAAAGAATTTTTAATTTGAAGTTTCATTAGGGAATGCTTCAAAAGGGAAGAGTTCTTTATAGAGGTCAGTCAATATTGAATAAGAAATGCTTTTAGATATTGGGAAGCCTAGTAAGCATTTCAACTATCCTATCATTGGGATTTACATTTTGAGATTGAATTTATTATGATTTGAATTAGTATTTTATTAGAAATCTAAGGCTTAGATTTTAGTAGCACAAGACTGCAGTAATGCCCAATGATTAAAGACTTATTCCAATAGGATGCTTTAGAATATAAGTCTACAATTCTCTTATCATAAGTCAAAGAGCTCAATTTAATATAATTTTTGTGAATTATTTGTTCTCTTTCTCACTTTAGAAATGAACCTATCCCTAACTATTCTAAACTTATTATCTACCTGAAAGGGTTGCTAGTTAACACCACCTAAGTGATTTTTACAAACCATGATTCGAGTATTATGTATGCAAGATGGTTGGGCTGTTGCATTTTAGGAAGGAATCTAAGAATTTAAACTCACTTCTTATCCCAAGGATAATGTTTGACATGTTATGCATTTAACTAACGCAAAATTTTTTTTTCTTTTATGTATTTTGACTCATGGTTCATTTTAAGGTTTAGGCTATGTAGTTCGAACCTATAATGATATGTAGTTTGAAGTGGTCATGGGCCAAATCAAAATATGAAGGAACACTTCCCTCAGGAAGGGTGATCATCCTCGATAGTTAGATGACTTCTCATGTGTAATAGGTGAAGTGCCCAATTTAAGGAGAATGAATAATATGCTCTTATGGCTCATAAAAGCTAATTATTTCAAGTTATTTTAAAGTTATTCCTAAGGATTTAATTAATGTGAGGTTTTAAACTTTTTTTTTTATGTTCAAGTTTTTTAAATTTAAATGTGGTAGAAAATTTAATTTTCATAGGAGCCTATGTTCCAAACATTTCATCGTAGAAAGCACATCATAAGAAAGAAACCTAGAAAAAAACATGATGTTCTATTGCACATTCCAAAATAAATCACACAAAATTAAATTAATAAAATGGGTTAGTGTGGCTAGGTACCACTATACATCCTAGAGGAATGAGAAAAGTGGGTAACCAAGCTCTACCCTTATACAACCCGGCTAGAACTAAAAGTTTTGATCTATGGGGTCTTCTTCTAAGATCATCAACTTCTTCAGGGACCTTCATGGCCTTCACATGGACCACCAGTTGGTAAAGTCAACTCCTGCTATTCCTAGACCCCATAGATCCTAACATAATTCTAGGCTCAAATTATATTTTATAATTTAAAAATAAATTTCTAGTCCCTGCAAGACAAATGTCAAGAAATACGCACAACACACCAACTAATTGCTCATAAAAATACAGTTGAGGATGCTCTCCGTCATCTTTATTGAGATGGGTAGGAGAATATTTTTTTCATGAGGTAGATAAATATATATTCAACCAGATTTCCCCAAACATTACCTTAGGGTTTATTTATATTTGAGTTTTTTTCTATGAACACAAACCTTCATAGTTAATTACTCCTCTTATTGTAGAAAGAGAGCACTCTCCATTAAGGTTGGAAACAATATATCTTCTTGATATGAATCAGTGTCTAATGGTGTGTATGTGGTATGGTATAAATGATTGTCTAACAGAAAAAGGAGAATAGTCCTGATCAAGAGGCCATGGTTTCGTCATCCTAGAATGATATTATTCTAGTCTATCAATATTAGAGGGCTAGTCGTAATATCGAAGGAGTCTAATTAGTAGTCATGGTTTGCTTCATCTTAAATATCATGAATAAACTAGAGGTTTAATGTATGGGTGTTCACATGATAAACGTATATGTTTGACTTATATCCCTTAGAATGCGAGTAGAGTGTTATGCTTTCATTGCAGGCATGGGTAAGACTTACATTGATTAAAGAACTATTAGGGTGTTCACATGATGAACACATTGGTTGGATGTACATCCCTTTGGAATGCCATTAGGGTTGCTTATGTATCAAATGGATAGATTGGACTTACATCCCTTTGGAATGCCAAAATTATAGTTCACATGGTGAATGAATTATAGTATGTTTGCAGGATGACAAATAGAAGATTGTGCTTACATCCCTTTGTGTGAGTCACTATAGCACCCAAGAGTGGGGGGCGGGGGTGTGAATTGGGTGATATTGAAAATTTTAAAACTTAAATATTAAATTTTAATTTTTTTTGTAGAAAATTAATTTTTGATTTTATAATGACTGGATACAATTCTTATTGCAGCAAAAATAAAAGGGCAGTAAAGTAAAGAGAGACATTAAGTACAAATTTTTTACGTGGTTCGGCTAAACCCCAAAGCGGCCTCGTCCACACTAGCCACCCCTAGGAATCCACTAAATGTAAAATAGCTTACAAATAGTACTCACCTAGTACAACCTACAATAATATGTACTCTCCTAGAAAGGGGGAGTACAACCCCAAAATAAATTTTAGAGCACAAAAAGAAAAATACAAAATAATAAATTTTGATAAAATAAATCTCTTACAAATATACCAAGCTATCCAATGATCTCACAACTTATAAATGATCACTTACAACTTAAAAATTTTGGCAAGATAATATGCTCACTTAATATTGAAAGAAATATCTTAAAGTGATCTTACTAAGATGTTTAAAAATGATTTCAAAATAATTTCACAATATTCTTTTACACAATAAAATAAAATTCAGCAAGGAATAATTTATTTTATTTTTACCAAAAAGATTCTTTGAATTAATGCTAATGATCACAAAGTACTTAAATAAAATGAGTATATGATAGATATAAGTATGCTAGTAAGCTTTTAATTAAAAAGAGAGATCTAGCAAATATAAAAATAATTTTAGCACAATAATTTATTTTTAAATGCTTAAAAATATACTTCTAAAATAGATCTAAGAATAAATGATCTTTCAAAATAATACTAATGAAGAAATATTTCAAGAAACCAAAATAAATTTGTAAAATTTTCAGCAAGTTGAAATAGATCCTACAAACTATCACAAGAGTTTATCACAAAAAAATGATTGAGAAACTTTGATGTGAAAAATAATGTCCAAAGGCTAATCCACCAAAAAGTATAAATTAGAAAGAATAAATAGATGGTGAAAATAGCATGAACAACTAAAAAGGATTAAGATCAAGAAAACAAACTCAAGTAATTTGAGAAAACTCGCTTAGTTGAAGATGTTGAAGCTTACAAACCAAGGATTTGATCTTGCAATCTTTGGAGAACACTTGGAAGAAAAATCTAAGAAATTTTCTCTTAGATTTGCTGGAGGGATTTTGAATTTTTAATGAGGAATGCTTTCATGAAGAGAATGAGGGATATTTATAGGCAAGAAGATCATATTTTAAAAATATATCATGCAAACCTCATGTTATCATCTAATAATTTAATATTCAATAAAAATATAATTTATATTAAATAAATATTAAATTTAGCAGCCAAAATTTGGCTATTCACATGGGTAAGTCAAAAGTAATCAAATATGGCTCTTAATATATTCAAAGCATGTAGCATGCATTCATTATAAAATCAAAATGTTTATAAAATCATAATAAATTCAATTTTAATCAAAAGTGGGTTATGTAACCTCTTAAATTAAAGGAAAAAATTCAAGGAATCCGTTGGAGATGAAATCAGATATGAATTCTTTGATTAGAAAATGACTTTGGCTAAAATACAAAATTTTATATATTTTTGTTAATTTTGACATGTGACATCTAAAAATTATGATATAATTTATATATAATCATAAATATGTTAGTTATCTTATAACCAACAAATTAAATTGAAATACTTAATTATATTAAGTAAATAAAATAATTATACTTAATAGTTTTTATCATTTATTACTTTGACAATTTTAATGCTATGTATGAAACATATAATTGAATATTAATTAAATAAAGATTTATATAAATTAACCTCATTAAAATAATATGTTAAGTTTGAGCAAATTGATTCATGCCAATGAACTCATATGAATAGTCATATAACCCAAAATATTGTATCTTGAGCTTCACATTATCCTTTTCATTCTTCTACTCTTGCAATTTCCTCTAATGTATTAGATATATAATTAGCAATTGATATATCTGAAACACATAAAAATATTCATTAGAACATCCAAGCATTTTTTGTTATCATCAAAATTAATCGAATTGAACATGAGGCTAATTAAGCCAACAATCTCCCCCTTTTTGATGATGATAAACTAATGTTGGGTATTGATTTTGATGAAGGTGCAAATTGACCTTTCATCATAGTTTTTAAAAAAATTCTCTTTAAAAAATTATGCAGAAGAGATGCATAATGTTGCTCCCCCTAAATGTATGCATGAAATAGACTTAATACTAACCAACATTTTACTTAATACTAACCAACATTTTACTCTTCTCCCCTTTGACAACATCAAAAGTGAGAACAAACTACATACAATTTTAAATATTAGGATCTAACATTCCAAGCATGCATCTTAAAGTACAAAACATTCTTACGGTAAGGGTTTTGTAAAATATCTACAATTTGTAAATCGTCTAATAAAATTAATATTAACATCATCTTTCAAAACATGATCCCTAATAAAATGATGTCTAATTTCTATATGCTTGGTTCGTGAGTGCTCGATAGGATTTTTAGTCAAACTAATAGCACTAGAATTGTCACACTGAACTAGAATGTGATCTTGCTTAATACCAAAATCTTCTAATTATTTCTTTAACCAAAGGACTTGAGCAACACAACTAAGCGGTATGTACTCATTCTCGGTGGATAAAGCTACAATTTTGTTTCCTAGATGACCAAGACACAAGTGATGATCCTAAAATGACATGTGCCGGATGTGCTTTTTCTATCTACTTTGCATCTGTAAAATCAAGCATCGAATAAGCAACCAAATCACATGATAAAGAATTTTTAGGATACCATAAACCTAACCTAGTAGTGCCTATCAAATCTTGAAAGATACCCTATTAAATGAGATTCTTTAGGATTGGCACGAAAATAAGCACAAATAAACAACATAATATAGCCTACTAGCAGTAAGGTATAAAAGTGAACCTATCATACTCCTATAAAGTTTTTGATCAACATATTTTCCTAATTCATCTAAATCCAATTTTATAGATGGGCTCATAGGAGTTTTACTAGATTTAAATCTTTTCATGTCAAACCTCTCAAGCAATTCATTTGTATACTTAGTTTGAGATGAATGTGCCATTTTCTTGTTGCTTGAAGACCTAAGAAAAATTAAGTTCTCCCATCATACTCATTTCAAACTCTTTAGGCATCAAAGATGAGAACTCATGGCATAAAGATTCATTTGTACTTCCAAATAATATATCATCTACATACACTTGTACCACAATCAAATCATCATCTATGCTCTTAAGGAATAGGTGGTATCTACTCTACCTTTCTAAATCCATGATCTATCAAAAGTTACTTAACCTATCATACCCAGAGACTGTTTTAATCCATATAAGACTTTCTTTAATTTATACACATGATTTGGAAAATCAAGGCTCTCAAATCCAGGTGGTTGCTCTACAAATACATTTTGGTCGATAAATCCATTCAAAAATGCACTTTTGACATCCATTTGAAAAAGTTTAAACTTTCTAAAATAAGCATAGGCAAGGAGTAACCTGATAGCTTCTAGTCTTACTATGGGTGCAAAAGATTCTTCAAAATCTATACCTTCAACTTGTGTGTACCCTTGTACAACTAACCTAGCTTCATTTCTAACAATATAACCTGAATCATCTAGCTTATTCCTAAAGATCCATTTTGTTCCAATGACATTTTGATCTTGGGGTCTCGGGACTAATTCCCAAACATCATTTCTTACAAATTGATTTAACTCCTCTTCCATAGCAATAATCCAAAATTATCATTTAATGCTTCTTCTAAATTTTTAGGTTCAACCTCGGATAAAAATCTTTGAATGATCTACAACATCTACTATGTCTTCTAGTCATAACTCCTTTTGAAGGATCTCCTATAATTAGTTCCTTTGGATGATTTTTATTATATTTCCATTCTTTAGGCAATGAATCATCCATATTATCTTCTAAAGATATTTTCATAAAGTTATCAATCTCTTCATCAATCACTTCATTTCTAATAGGATCAATCAAATTTTCATCAAAAAAATAACATGTATTGATTCTTCTACAAACTTTTTCTTTTATTGTAAACTCTATAAGCTCTACTAGAAAGAGTATCCTAAGAAAATACCATCATCTCATTTTGCAAACTTACCTAAATGATCTTTTCCATTATTCAAAATAAAGCATTTACATCCAAATACATGAAAGTGTTCAATCTTAGGCTTCTTTCCAAAATAATTCATAGGGTGTCTTCTTCAAAATTGGTCTAAAATAGATCCTATTCATTACATAACATGCGTATTTATACGCAAAATATTTTGGCAATTTATACTCATCAAGCATAGATCTACTTAATTCAATTAATATTCTATTTTTCTCTCTACTACTCCATTTTGTTGGGGAGTTCTAGGTGAAAAATTATGTCTAATCCCATGTTCATCACAATAATCCTCAAATAATTTATTTTCAAATTAGCCACCATGATCGGTTTGAACCCTATTAATCAAAAGGCCTTGTTCTCTTTGAATATATTTAGAAAACTTTCTAAACTCACCAAAACATCATCCTTGTAAGTTACAAATAAAACCCAAGTATATCTAGAGAAATCATCAACAATCACAAAACCATAATTTTTTCCACCTAAGCTAGTGGTGCTAATAGGACCAAATAAATCCATGTGCAATAATTTTAGAGGTCTAAAAGTAGAAACAATATTTTTTACTTTTAAATGAGCTTCTAGAATGCTTACCATGAATGCATGCATCACAAACATAGTTTGAATGAAAATTTAATTTAGGTAATCCAACTACTAAATCAAGTTTGGCAATTTTATTAAGTGTGTGCATGTTAATATGGCATAGTCTCCTATGCCATAACCATATATCATCATGAGTGCTTTTAAAACAAAGTAAATTCAAATTCACACTATCTATATCAATGACATAAATATTTTTATATCTTTGTCCTACTAACAAAACATTTTCATTATTTTTTATATGCATCATGATGCATGGAATACTACATTCAAACCTTTATCACATAATTGACTAATAGAAATTAAATTATGTTTTAATCCTTCTACTAGAAAAACTTTATCTAAAGTGATAGAATTCTTACAAATAGAACCAATGCCAATGATCTTTCCCTTTGTATTATCTCCATATGTAACAAATCCTCCATCACTTGATTCTAAAGTTGTGAATTTATCTTTATCTCCCGTCATATGTCTTGAACATCCACTGTCCAAGTACCACATGCCTTCTTTGATTTTGCTTTAAAGGCATTCATACAAAAGAAACTCACATGTTAACTTTTGGAACCCAAACATGTTTGGTTCCACATTCTTCATTTGAAGCAAGATATCTAGCATGTGTGGATTGTGTAGTGCTTGTACCTTTTGGTACCCATACATAAGATGATTGCTTAGTGTTTTATAATTTACGTGCATAGCAATCAAATGAAATATGCCCTTTTCTAGCGCAATAGTTGCACCAAACATTAGTGTTTGCATATGACTTAACACGATAATTATAAGGTATATGAGTGGGATGTGTATGATGCAAATAATTTCTATTAAATGTTTTTCTTGATGAAGTATTATAATGAACTTGTGATTTCAAACATAATTCTAATCTTGCTTTTAACAAGATATTTTCTCTTTCAAGTTTACATACAAGTAAAGAACAATTTATAAAGAAGTATTTTTACTTTTAAATTATCACATTCATTTTTAAATCACAAAATGCATATCTAAATTTTTATGTTCTTTTTCTAAGGTTTTGTATTTTATTTTAATTTTTATATTCAATAACTAAATCATTAAAAATATCATCTAATTCATCATAAGATATATCATTACATACCTCTTGAGAATCTATGTCATTCTCCATTTTATAAGACATATGTTGACCTCTTCATCGGATGAGCAAGTGCTTGATTTATTTGAATCTGGATTGGCCCATAAAGTCGTCTTCTTCTTCTTATGGTACTTTTTCTCCTTCACATTTTTTCTTCTTTTCACATCAATCTCTTTCTTCTTTGATTTAGCAAGTTATGGACAATCACCTCTTATGTGTCCAGGCTTTTTACAATGGTAGCAAATGATCCCCTCACTTGTAGGAAATTTTTTAGTTTGAAATTTATAGTTTTTAGAATTTTTATACCTTTGATTATTCTTCCTTAGCAAGTTCCCAAGCCTTTTGGATAGCATGACCACCTCATCACTGTCACCATCCGAGCTTGAGGTGTTATGCTCATCACTGTCATCAACTTGTAATGCAATGGCTTTTCCTTTGTCCTTCTCCCTTTTTATTGAGTTATCCATCTTATCCCTTTAAGCAATAACCTGTTTATGTGATATCAAAGAACCCAAAAGATGATCAAGTGGATAAGAAGATAAATCCTTAGCTTCACTAATAGCTGTTACTTTAGCTTCCCATTCTTTCGGAAGACATCTAAGAATCTTATAGACTAAGTCTTGATTCCTATATGTTTTTCAAAGAGAATGCAATGTGTTAATTATTTTCATGAATCTAGTATACATATCAGAAATAGATTCAAAAGGAGACATATGAAATAACTCATATTCATGTACAAGTCTATTTATGTGAGCATCTTTAAGTTCACTAGTTCCTTCATAAGTTATAATGAGTTTATCCCATATTTCTTTTGCTGTACTTAACATAGAAATTTTCATGTAATCATCGTAATAAAAGCACAATGTAAAGTATTACAAGCCCAACATTTAATTCATCAAGTTCTCTTTCGGTATAGACCATTCCTCAAAAGGTTTTCTACTTTAATTCCATTTACTTTTGGGTGTATGATATTGATGTGTCAACATATACCACATGCGTGCATCTTGACCTCTTAAAAATGTACTAATTCTATTTTTCCAATAGTCAAATGGACTATCTAAAAGTCGTTGTCAAATGGACAATAGGCACAATTTTACGTGCTCGTCCTTAACCATAGGAATCCACTAAATACAAAATAGCTTACAAATAGTGTTCTCTATGTAAGTACAACCCTATATAATATCCTCTCTAGAAAGAGTACAACCCCAAAATAAATTTTCTGACACAAAAGAAAAATACAAAATAATAAATTTTGATAAAATAAATCTCTCACAAATATACCAAGCTATCCAATGATCTCACAACTTATAAATGATCACTTACAACTTAAAAATTTTGCCAAGATAATATGCTCACTTAATATTGAAAGAAATATCTTAAAGTGATCTTACTAAGATGTTTAAAATGATTTCAAAATAATTTTACAATATTCTTTTACACAATAAAATAGATTTGAGAATAATTTATTTTGTTTTTCCAAAAGATTCTTTGAATTAATGCTAATGATCACAAAGTACTTAAATAAAATGAGTATATGATAGATATAAGTATGCTAGTAAGCTTTAATTAAAAGAGATCTAGCAAATATAAAATAATTTCAACACAATAATTTATTTTTAAATGCTTAAAAATATACTTCTAAAATAGATCTAAGAATAAATGATCTTTCAAAATAATACTAATGAAAATTTTTTTCAAGAAACCAAAATAAATTTGTAAAATTTTCAGCAAGTTGAAATAGATCCTACAAACTATCACAAGAGTTTATCACAAAAATGATTGAGAAACTTTGATGTGAAAAAATAATGTCCAAAGATCCACCAAAAAAAATATAAATTGGAAAGAATAAATAGATGGTGAAAATAGCATGAACAACTAAGGATTAAGATCAAGAAAACAAACTCAAGTAATTTGAGAAAGCTTGCTTAGTTGAAGATGTTGAAGCTTCCAAACTAAGGATTTGATCTTGCAATCTTTGGAGAACACTTGGAAGGAAAATCTAAGAAAATTTCTCTTAGATTTCTTTGGAGGATTTTGAATTTTTTAATGAGGAATGCTTTCATGAAGAGAATGAGGGCTATTTATAGGCAAGAAGATCATATTTTAAAAATATATCATGCAAACCTCATGTTATCATCTAATAATTTAATATTCAATAAAATATAATTTATATTAAATAAATATTAAATTTAGCAGCCAAAATTTGGCTATTCACATGGGTAAGTCAAAAGTAATCAAATATGGCTCTTCTTATATTCAAAGCATGTAGCATGCATTCATTATAAAATCGATAATGTTTAGAAAATCATAATAAATTCAATTTTAATCAAAAGGGGTCATGTAACCTCTTAAATTAAAGGAAAAAAATCCAAGAATCATTGGAGATGAAATCAGATATAAATTCTTTGATTAGAAAATGACTTTGGCTAAAATATAAAATTTTATATATTTTTGTTAATTTTGACATGTGACATTTAAAAATTATGATATAATTTATATATAATCATAAATATGTTAGTTATCTTATAACCAATAAATTAAATTGAAATACTTAATTATGTTAAGTAAATAAAATAATTATACTTAATAGTTTTTATCATTTATTACTTTGACAATTTTAATGCTATGTATGAAACATATAATTGAATATTAATTAAATAAAGATTTATATAAATTAACCTCATTAAAATAATATGTTAAGTTTGAGCAAATTGATTCATGCCAATGAACTCATATGAATAATCATATAACCCAAAATATTGTATCTTGAGCTTCACATTATCCTTTTCATTCTTCTACTTTCTCTAATGTATTAGATATATAATTAGCAATTGATATATCTGAAACATATAAAAATATTCATTAGAACATCTAAGCATTTGTTTGTTATCATCAAAATTAATCAAATTGAATATGAGGCTAATTAAGCCAACACTTTGGAATGCCATTAGGATGTGGGATTTGCTTGCATTTAAAGCCTGGGTCAGACTTCCATTGATTAGAAAACCATTAGATTAGACTTACATCCATTTAACATGCTAAATTTATATAAGTGTTTTCATGGTGAATGAAATATATGGTGCTCGCATGGAGAATGTATAGAAGATTGGACTTACCTCCCTTTGGAATGCCATGATTATAAGTGTTCACATGGTGAATGAATTATAATATGTTTGTATAGTGAACATATAGAAGACTAGGATTATATCCCTTTAAAATGCTAAATTTATATAAGTGTTCACATGGTGAACAAATTATAAGTTATTCGCATAGCGAACATAAATAGGTCACTTTTGGGTATGGCACCTCGATGCTAAAAATATGATGCTTAGGCGCTATAAAGTAGAACACCTTTCCACTATAGATTATGGCATATGGGAAATTATTAGGATGGCACCTCGGTGTTGGGAAATCAGCTCCATAGTGCTATAGTTGCTATAAAGGATGTTTAAAATTAGGTTGATAGATTGATCGGTGCATTGATGCTGACTATGTAGTGCCACAACTCCAATGAAAAGACCGTTTAAATGGGCTGACATGTTAGCATACACATTTAATAGATATGACAAACTTTTGACCAGTGCTGCCATGCTACGTTAGAGCACGGCTATGCCACATCAATATTTGACGTGCTTTTCAGTTCCAGTCAGTTACATAATTAATGGTAATAAGTGTTCTTTTTGACAGGCACAATAACCATTTTGATTAGTTGGTCGGCACCTAGGCGCTACATGTGAGTGCAGGTTCTTTATTTTAAGATTTGAGAGGCTAACACTTTGATGCTCTATATGTTGCATTATAGAGCTCTTAAGATAGAAAATTTACCCGAGGGGTTAGCTCTATGGTGCTATTATGATATACATTTCTTATCATTTGTTCTAGAGGTCAGTGTTACGATGCCTGACATGCGGTGCTAGGTAAACAAGACTTAGACTTAACCTTTATCGAGGTTAGTATTCCAAGTGTGTAAAATCATGAAATTAATCTAGTGTTGCAATTTTATGAGAAGACTTCTCCCATAAAACCTGAGGGCTCAGTGCCTCGGCACTAGACCCATAATGCCTATGGGCTGTTTCATTAGTTCCTAAAATTTAGTAATTTTTGAGAAAATTCAAAATTTTGACAATGTAACATCTTAGCATTGCTAGATTTCATGATTTTTAATGTGTTAGCATCCTTCTCCCCTATTCCAAAATTAAGATCAATAGAGGGAGGATTTCATTTCACATTGTAACCAAGTTTGATTATGGAAGATGTAGCCCCATGGTGCTGAAAATGGCGCTTCAATGCTACTTAAAAGATGTGGAACCCAAAAGATTAAAGATGTGGTGCTATAATATAGTGTCACAGTGCTGCAATAATTATACCCAAACTTGAGAGTTTAGCTTTGTGACTCCAAATATCTGGCACTTAGCTGCTATGTGACAAAGCACCAAAGATTTCATTCCCGAGACTATAGTGTCTTAGCGTCATGGTGCCATGGAGCGATAACTCCATTTTTGACCAGATTCTTGCATGATTTGATAATTTTCTGTGAAAATTTGATGGCATAACACCTCAGTAGTGCTAGATTTTTTTTTATTTAATGCACACACACTCTTCTCTCTTATTTTGGGTCCAAGATCGATCGAGAGAGGATTTTTCTTCTACTTCGAAACCAAGTTCAATGACAAAGGTTTTCAAATTTCAAGATTCTAGAATTTTGGGTATGTGTCTTTTTTTTACTCTGGTTCCAAGATCAATAGGGATATATATATTTTTTAATTCTGACTGGATTCAAGATCAATGGTGGAATTCTTTTTAAATTTAATTTTCAGAAAGAAACTTGCATAAAGAAAGCATTTTTAGATTTTTTTACTTGGAATTGATGAGAGTAAACCTCGATCTTATTTCTTACACGAGGATATCGCTCTCGTAGCAGTGGAAAGAATGGTGAAGGTCGGTTAGAGTGAGAGGAGGTGAAAAGGAAAAAAGAAAGGAGAGAGGGTAGTTTTCCCTTTTTTATAGTGGATTTGTTATCATAGAGGCAATTTTCAGCTCCATAATCATTCCCCTTATTCCCCCTAGGTGGTTATTGCTATTAGGGTTGGAACGGTAGGTTTTCTTGATTTAGAATTGAAGGTCATCGTGACAGCACTTCGGCACTGGCATCACATCACCACAGTATTGTATCATTTAAGTAGGCAACCATTGGGGGCAGTTTAAGCTTCTAGATTCTGTAAGGTGACGACAACACTTAGGCACTACGATTGTAGTGCCCCAAGTAAAGATATGTGGTATGTATATATATATATATATATATATATATATATATATATATATATATATATATATATATATATATATATATTTATTTAAACAAAATTGTCCCTCAATGAATGTGTCACATTGATTAGATATGATGCATTTGTTGATTTTCTTATTTATTTATTTTATGATTATATGCAGTAATATAATGAGAAGAAAAAAAATAGTCTTTGGAAATCTGTAATCACTTTTTCATTTATCATATAAAATAGTGACATAAAAGAGTTTACAACTACAAATGATTAGCCTAAATTTCTCTAGTATAGACAGAGGCTGTATGAGCCCTATAGGCTATAGTAGACTGCCTCTCTCTAGCTTCATGGAGATACTGAAGGGAAGCTTCGTGATCATGGACTAATGATGAAAGAATATGCTCAAGTTTGGTCATCTAAGCATCTGTATGTGAGCAGTCCTCCTCTATGATTGTGATATCCTGTTTGATCATCGATCTCCTTCCTAGTAGATACTATCTCCTCATTTGTAATTCTCTCAATTCAACATATATGTCGAGGAGCTTGATCTGTATTCTAGATAGCTCTCTCTAGTAGGATCTCAAAGCTCTAAGACTATGCTCAAGGTCTTGGTGAAATAGAGAGACTTAATGTAAAGTAGTGCTAAGTGAGATTTCTGCATTAGTGATTGTATTTGATAAGACCTCCTAATAAGCACGTAAGGAGAATATCCCAAACTCAACATCTTTGTATAGGGATTCCCAAAGCTACAGCTCTCCTACTTCAAGATCCAAGGTCGCAATACAATCTAATAAAGAGTTCGCCTCCATAAAAAGCTAGAAAGCTCAAGCAAGAATTTAAGATCAACACTTAGAAGTAGGTGGCATAATGCAATCACTATATGACATAGGCTCTTTGTAGAGATGCAATGTAGTGAATATGAGGTACAGGGGCATATTCTGAAGATAAATCATGCGATCACCAGACCAGATAATTTCCTTTGAACTAGGAATAAGATGAATCTTTGCACAAGAATCAACATCCAAGGAATCATCTTGGGTGGCACTCACTATCACCCTTGTCGAATATGACAAGAGCGGCTCATGTTTAGTCATCAAAGTGCCAGATTCCTCTATATGTGGGTCTTCTTCAATATGCATATTGTCACTGCTGATAGATTGAGTAGACACTAGGAAAACAACACCAGTGTTTGTCAATAATACCATCGTGAAAACATTGCCCATTTGTCCTACATGGGCTCAACTGCTACTAGTGGGACGGGAATATAAGTAGGATCATCTATCCTTACTACTCCCATATCATGGGACTGTGAATATCTCTATCATCTCTCTCCTGAGCTGATGAAGCCTTTCATCATCACTTATTACTGTTGCTCATCTCACCTGATGATTCTTAAGAGCATGAGTCACATATTATGGGGAATGAAGTGTCATACCGGTATAGTTCTCTCCAATCTATGACTATATATATGAAAGCCTAACTCCAAGAAGAAAGAGTATGTATGGTGGATCCATAATAATCATAGGTGAGTAACTCCTGTGTATGTCTCCAGTGAAGCTACATAAAAACCCAAACCAGTCCTTAGGCTAAGTAAGAAAGTTTATGTTATTGAAGTTGCCGCTAAACTCTTTAGGGAATGAGTATATGTTATATCCAATATCTATGGTAGTAAATATGCTTTCAGTGAAACCATCTTAGCCACTCTATTGGAGCGTATCCATCCAATATCTGACTCATGACACATGACAACAAAAGCGGTCTAGGCAATGAGGTATTTTTCTATGCATATGTATTCTGGCTTTGATAATAGTAAGGGTGTCCCTCTATCAATAAGAAAATCTGTGAATCTTTGTCCCAAGCTTTAAGCAGACAAACTATGAAAGGATGATCTATGAATGACCTAAAAGTGATTTTTCATGCATGATGAAGCAAATATGAAGGTCCAGATCTGATCCTCATTTAAGACAACTATAGCTCTGCTCAACTACATGATCATTGGGAAACACTACTCTCTAAAGTAGGATGACATCTCAGGACAACTGAAAGCTCCTGATATATGTGCATGAATCCATCCATGTAAGTTTTGCCAAAGACCATTTACATCGTAGTGGCGTGAGTCAGTCATCGCACTCACTCTGCCTATTCCATGGTACAGATAGGCTAATGATGCAGATGTTAATGCTATCTTCTCTCCATAAGCAAGAAAGCTAGCCATAAAGAGAGTGGAAGGAAGGGAAAGTCTGTTGTGACCTAAAAATACAAAATAGCACAACCAAGTGGCAATAAAAGTAACTAAAGATAGCTCCTCGTCAATGTCCTATGTTAAGATTCACCAAAAATTGACTCTTCCTTTTGGTTCAAATTTGGCACTGAATGGCCTCTTTGAGGAATGAAATCCCATATCAACGGATCATCCAATTGTGCAAAATGAGGTGAACATATTGCTGAATTAAAGAAACTCTCAGACCATGTGTCTAAAGTAACTATGCCCCGTTGCCTATGACCTTCTCTCCTCTCTTTGAATAATCTTTGGTAGTGTGTTAGAACATGATGGAAACCTGAGAATATACATGATTGCCTCTCCTATGCTGGCTAGCTGGCTGATATGAAAAGAGCTCATGATCCAGAGGCACGTACTTCTCATAGAAAATGCCTATAATAGAAAGACTTGTTATATCCTGCATGTCGGCCAAAGTAATCATCTCATGTGGAAAAAATCTAATAGGTATTGTTATCATGTCCTAATGTTTTACTATGCTCCAGATCCAAGTAAATAGAAGGTGACTATAGTCAAAAAGTGATGCATATACTACATGATATATACTAGCTCTCCTAAGGATGTCACAATCCATTTGTAGGTGATGGCGTATACAGTATACATAGTTACTGATGGCTGACAAGGGTGTGGCAAATACCAACTCTGGGTCCTATTCTTTTGCATCATGGTGTAATATACGATAACCCAAAATTCTGACTATGCTCATAGAAGGTGCAATATCTACGATTGGTTGAAGTACGCTATGATCCCCAAAGCTAAGGTGATTTATGACCCTCTCTAAAGGAACATTATGACTATGTCTCAGTTTTAAATTAATCACCCAATTATCAAAATCATGACTTGATGGAAGCTCTGAATCAACAGGTAGAATGTGTGATGATCAAGCAAATGAATCCTCAAAAATATCTTATTGCCATGATAGTTGATCTTATAATCGGACTACAGAATGTGGATCATCAATAATGGCCCATATTTTGTCCTCAGTGGGCTCAGTAGGAGGCATATCATCTGGCCTTTTTCAGATAAACATTATAGCCAATCTATAGCAAATATGGACAAGAGATGCATATAAATTTTATAGGCATTATAAAAGGTAGTAATATCTGATTTTATAAATGTGTTGTGCTTATAGGCTTTTTATTTAGTCTTCTCTAATTTCATAGAGTTTAAGTTAAACATATTGAATCCAAATTTATATTTAGACCTGCCCCTTTCGGGTATGTTAGCTATATCTAGACTTAAATCATATACAAATGGACATATTGGATTTAAATTTAGATATAAATTTGGTCCCTTTGGACATGATAGAATCTAAGATTTGGATTTAGATCTAGCCCTTTTGGGCATGATGGAATCTAAATTTGGGTTAAGATCCTCCCCCTTTGGGCATGAAGGATTTGATCTGGCCCCTTTGGGCATGACTGATTTGATTTAAATTTAGATCTGACCCCTTTGACCATGATGGATCTAATCTGACCCCTTTGAGCATTATGGATCTTGAGTTAAATTTAGACCTAGACCCTTTGGACATGATGGATCTTGATATAAATTTCTATCTGACTCTGTTGAGCTTAATGGATCTAATTTGACCCTTTGGGCATGATGGATCTTAATTTAAATTTAGTTCTAGGCCCTTTATGCATGATGGATCTTGATTTAAATTTAAATCCAGCTCTTTTGGACTGTGGTGTTTATTGTTGGATGTATGTGGGATACCATGTAGATCTGAGGGGGTACTTATTGAAGTAATCGGGTATGACATTAAGGTTTGATATACTATCTTGAAAGATAGAGACATCACCCTTCAATGGACCTAATCACCTAATAAGGACTCCTAAAGCATGATGGGTCTTCAAATGTACTAGAGATTTTTCCCCTGCTTTACATGGATGAATAAAGAAGGGTTTATATTAAATTGGGTTTTAAAGATCCCTATGGGGGCAAGTCCCCATAGTTAATTACATCCTAAAGAATGTAAATTTCTTAAGAATATTCTCAATTAAAGTAAAAAATTACTGTCTCCAAAGATTTTAAGGTTAAGACTATCAATAAATTGACTATATTGGAAAATCAAATGGGAAAGATCAAGGTGAAGACTTATTTTTGGAAGCGAAAGGGAATAGGTAGGGAATATTCATGATACTAGAAATTCTAGTGAGCATTCCAATCTATCGTATAGTTGGGCTTTATAATTTTGAAAGTGAAGAGAATTATTTAATTGAGTTAAATTTTATTAAATTACTAGGGCTTATAATCCATCAACACAAGGTTGTGGAGACGGCTAAGAGGTGAGGATATATGCTTGTAGACTGAAGGAAACAGCTACCTCAGATCCTAAATCTATGGAGCTTTAGCAAGGGCTAAAGAACGACCTAAATTTAAGCGAAGATGGGTATAAGATTTATCTTCAAAAGAAAGAGTAAACCACCCGACTATTGGACTTTTAACTGCCTGGAGTGGCAAATAGCTAACTCCTATATTTTAAATCCATGTGGTCAAGTCTTATGATTTTGCATGGTAGTTGAATTATTATTTTTTAGAAAGAGGCTAAAGTCCTTAAACCCACTCCCAAAGAAACTAGAGCATGAGTGGTATGAGTAATGACTTAATCTATAAATGCAATCGTTTCAAATTTTAATTGATTTTTGACATTTCATTTTTACCAAGGCCATAGGATTTTTGTATGACTAATGCACGTTGAAATGAGTTATGAGCTAAATTACAAGATAAGAGGGTGAAGCTCCATTAGTAGGAGTTACTCTCACAGGTCAAGCGGTTCCTATGGATGTAAGGATAGAGGCCCTCATTTCGCAAGAGTGAATGAGCATGTATGCATGATGTTAGACATACAACATTTAGCTAAGGGGTAGCTAAATCTTTTAATTATCTTGATTTAATTCCAAGGCTTTATGTGATATTATAAATTATTTAAAACATTAGTTATGAGTTGTAGTTGGGTAAAAGATTTATTTTTTCCTAAGAGCCTAATCGGATCCAGGCCACACATTAAAGCATCATTCATAAAGAAACTATGAAAAGGCGTGTCATTTCTATTGCAATATTTAAACATAACATCAATAAATTTTTATAAAACTAATGCATTAAGTCTTGTGTCAAATACAAAAAGAGAAAATGGTTAGCCGAGCTCTACCCTTATACAACCCAGAATATGAAAGAATAATTATAATTTATAAATGAATAAATACTATGGGGGTCTTCAAATCTTGATACTTCATGTCTCTTCCTTCTTTGATTTAGATGTGCTTGCTTGAAAGGCATCACAGGGCCTCCCAAGATAAAGCCTCTAGCCACTGCTCATCCTAATCCCACAACACTAATCCTAATTTCTAATGCAAAATTACATCAAAACTAGAAAAAGTAAATCTAACTATACTTGCAAAATAAGTGTTAGCTTAACACACATACAATCCCTAATAGTTATATCATAATTTGGACTTAGCACCCTGCAAATATGTAACCAAGCCCACCTATCCTAACTTGGATTATGCTTAGGGCTTAAGCAACCTACAAAGAGAGCATTTATATTTATTTTTAAGTGACCCCTTTAAGCACAATCCCCTACAAAAAATATGATTAGGCTACTATCGGCCTAACATCTAGTCTACAACGCATACACCCTAACATCCAGTCTAAAATAATACATCATAAAACAAAACATGCATCACACCATGCATTGCCCTGACATAAAGCTAGAAGTGGTGACTTAGTTCTAATGTGTGTGTATCAAGGCTTGTGTTGTATGTCCTAACTAGGCATTAAGGTTATGATTTTCTAAATGTTAAAGGATGTTTAATCATAAGTGGTTGATTTCACTTTAAGTGGTTTAATTTATTTGGGAATTTTACTTTATGTTTTTTTTATATTTCATTTGACCTACACTTAGCAACTAAGTGTTATAAAGAGAAGAAAAAGAGATGATTACTCTCTTTCATCCTTACCTTAAGTCACTTTTAAAGCACATTAATTTGATTTAGTTCTCTTTAATGAATGGCTTATTACACATTTTGAATTAATCCTAAGTTTAGGTCCACTCTACATAATTCTATTCAATATGAAAGGCATCTTAAGATTAATTTGATTGAATTACTATCACATGACACATGTTAAATCATTCCTTTCCATGACATGTAACATGTGATTAAGTATTAAGTAAACTTACACATATAGTATGTTTTAGCACACTTGAATGATGGATGTGAGTATGTACATTTAAAGTTTATATTTTCCATTTGATTGAATTATTTCATCATATTAATCTAAATCTCTATCTAAATTCTTATACAGAAAAAATATAAGGATGAACTTAAATAGGTATGTGCCATTGTTAACCAAAGAAGTGAGGCAATCAAATGACCTATTGGGCCTAGCTAAAGCCTCATATTCCTGTGATGTCCAGACTATATACCATTTGCATTCAAACCATATGTAAATTTGCATACATGAATCATAAGAAAGAGGGCTTCAAACCACATGACCAATCAAGTCAATCACTTAGCCAACTATGGATGCATGTATCTTTGATAAAAGAAAAAGGGAGTCCCAATTCCATAATTAAATACACACAGACATGTATAAGAGACATAAGCTAGTACATGCCATTATTAACCAGAGAAGTGAGGTAATCAATTGACCTCCGTGGGGGTACTTAAAGCCTTGTATTCTCAAGATGTCCAGACTAAATATTTGCTTTTCTCAAATACATATGAATGTATACATAAATAAAGGAAGGAGAACCATGCAAAGGCAGTATTTTTATTTGATTGAAATATTTATGCATATGGAGTAAAGTCTAATCCAAATTATAGTATTGAAATACATAAGAATGAAATTAAATGGAGTACACACCTTTCTTAACCAGGAAAGTGAGGTAATCAAATGACCTCCTTGGGGCTAGCTAAAGCCTTGTATTCTCGGGATGTCTAGCCTATATACCCAGTAATATTCATACATACATAAATCAATACATTAATAAAAGGAAAGAAGCTTCACTTCATACACTTAAGCTATAATCACATACATCTCTTATGTATTTATAACTAGTATCATAGCATATGTAATCATTCAATTATAAGCTTTGGAAAATACATTTGAATTTAATAGTGATAGTAGCTACCCATATATTAAATTAAATCAACACATGCATGCCTGAGATAAAGGAAACCATTTGATTTAATTAATTTTGCAAAAGATGAATGCATGAATCAAATGACATACAGCATTTAATATGATTAGAGAGGAAAAACTAAACATAAACTATCAAATACAACTATTTTAAGCAAACCAAAGTTTTTTTAAGGCCATTTTTAATTTGATGTTTAATTTGATTTAAGGAAAGAGAGAAAGAAGTTTGTTAATCCTAATTCCATCCCATGTTTGTATGTTAGTTTAATTTAATAAGAGATAATTAGGTTGATTTTATGGATTAATTATGTTAAGATATGAATTAAATCAATTAATTAACCCTTACCTATGTTACCTTAAAGTAATTAACTAAATAATTATGAGCCAATACAATATGTAAATGAATTGAAAAGTAAATTAGCAATGGTCTTAGGAAGTGAAAGGGCCTAATACAATTGGCCCACAATTAATAGTTAATTAAGCTTAAAGAACTTACTTAATTACTTTTATGATTTTCCCACACATATGGGCAAAACATAATTTCATTAAATCTCCTTAAGTTATTAAACATCTAAAGATCTACCCCTCAATTAATTAGGTTCAAATGTATTTTAAATTTTAATTAAACTAATTAAGTAATTAATTAATCCATTAATATTTAATTAATTTCTCTTAAAAAGTGAAGGAAACTTAGGGAAAATATTAGAAGAGAAGCCCCAATCCAATTCACCAAGCCTCCTGATTATTAAACAGTGATAAATGACCAAATAAATTAATTAAGTTCCTGTTCATATGGTTAATTAACACTTAATTAAGTTATGAAGGTAATTAGAGCTTAATCAATCAATTTCCCCAATTAATTAGCCAATGAATCCCAAGAAAAATAGGGGAGGCAGATGTCAACTTAAATAATCTCATAAAGTTTAAGGTTAATTAGTTAATTAAATAAGGTGTAATTAGAGTAATTAACTTTTAATTAAACCTTAATTATGCTTAAATTACTATTCAAAATCAATTAAGGATAACTTAATGGATTCCTCTCAGAATACCTTTAAAATGAGAACTTATTTGTATTTTTTGGATTTTTCTATGATTTGTTATGAATTATGAAAGTTTCAGCCTTAAAAATGGATTACATAGCCTTAATTAAGCGTAATCCCATTGGCACCACGTAGCGCAGTAATGTGGCGTGCTTTTCACATGGCGGCTCAAGATTGGCTATTTAAGTTATCACATCTCACGGTTGAGTGAACTGATGGCGGGACACAGTATTGATCTCCGTCGTTTGATCTCAGATCGGATGGCGCTAAGAGGCTCCATTGAACAGTAATTGGATTGGTGCCATGCGGATTGCTAGGAAGGCCAATAATGGTGCTTTGGAGCTTTGGATTTGATTGAACTCCTTGCTTCGGTGGGTTTAGAACTTGGGGAAATCTTCAGGTAGCCTCGATGAGGTATGTGGAAGGTGCGTGTAAGAGCAATTTGATTTTGGTTGAGTAATGAGGGAGTTCGGATCAAAGAAAAGCTTCCCTACTTTTTCTATGCTTGGGAAGGAGGAATCAGAAGTGGGGAGGCCTTAGGAGTGCTTGAGAGCTTACTAGGGAGTTTCATTTCTCTCTTGGAAGCTCAAATGAGTTGAATCATGTCTTTTCCAGTTCAAATTGAGGGGGTATATTCATTAAGTGGGTGAGGTGGATGAACGGGATAAATCCCCCATTTTTGGTTGGCCAGCTGCTTCCAGAGCACCGGAGTTGTCCCCATCAAGTCCATGTGGCTCGATTTGAGTGGAGAAAAGCTTGGGAGGTGGCTCAAGGTGGGATGTGGGCTGATGGCTCTTGCTTTGTCCATGGGGTTCTCGGCTTGTCAAGGAGGTGAGTTAACTCACATACCTTTGGTCCATGGAAAGCCTAGCCCACTTAGGGTGGGCTAAGTGGCCAGGTCAACCCCAAATTGGATGCTTGAGGGCTGCAAGGGTGATAGAAAAGTGGACTTTGCCAATTTTAGAAAAATCCCACATGGGGAGGCATATCCAAGGGAGATTTGCCATGGGTTTGGCTTCAATTGAGTTTGGGCTAGTTTTGGGCTGACCTAGGATGTGTTTGAGTCGGGTTTGGTCAGGTTTCAAGGGTTTTGGCTCAATTTGGTCAAATTGGATCAAATTGGGTCATGTTGGATTAGGTTGACCAATTGGTCAAATTGGGTAAAACTAAGGCTTATGTTAGGTTCAAATAATGATTTGAAGTATTTTAGTTCAAGTTGTTTCAATCAATTTGTCCTAGATTTGATTTGGGCTCATTTGAATTCATATAGGTCAAATGGGTCAAGTTGACCAATTTGACCAAATTGACGAAATTGGCTTGGGTTAGGTGTTTGCTCAAGTTCATTTAGTTAATTGAAAATGATTGTAGGCTTTAGTTTGAATCAATTTGGATTTAATTTGAATTTTGGCCAATTTGACCCTTTAGGTCAATTTGGGCTAAGTTGGTCAATTGGGCTCAATTGACCAAATTGGGTTCAATTATGGGTTTGGTCAAGTTCAATAATCAATTTGGAATGAACTTGAGCAATTGGTTGTAATCAATTTGTGTTGGATCATGATTTGACCTATTTTGACCTTTTAGGTAAATTTAGGCCAAGTTGAGTCAAATGGCCAATTGGGTTTGATTTGGCTCAATTAATGGTCAAGTCATGTTCAATCATTGATTTTGAGTTGGTGTGAATCAATAATTTCAATTGATTTGGTGTAGGTTGAGTTTTAGCTAATTTGGGTTTCATATGGGCTAAGGATTGACTTGGTCAAATGACCAAGTTGACTTGGTTTGACCTAATTTATGATAATTGACCTTCATAGGGTGATTAATGATCATGGTATTAGGTTTGGATGGGCTTGGTTCAATCCAATTTGGGTTGGATTAAAACTTGGTCATATGGGTCCTTTAGGCCACTTTGAGTCAAGTGGACCTAAATGGGTCAATTAGCTTGGTTTTGGTTTGATTAAGGTTTAGTTGAATTTATATATGAGTTTAGGATTGAAATATAAGTCCAACTGCAATCAATTTGGGCTATGATGGTTTTGGTTCATTTGAAATTTTTAAGTCAAAAGTGTTCAGTTGGGCTTGACTTAAGTTGATTTTAGTTTGGCTTGATGATTATGGGTTTTATTTATATCTAGATAGATGATTGAAGGAATGATTGATTCAAGAGGAAATCCATTGAGTTTGGCAAGATTTAGATGGATTTTGGCTAAGTTCAAAGAAATGGCTTAAAGGGTTTAAATTGAGTTTTGATTTGATTTTGGAATTGGTTTTGGCTATTTGAATTTATATTCTATTTATATTTGTGAATATAAATGAAGATATAATTGATTTATGAGAAATCACTTGAGTTTGGGGTGGTTTGAAGGCAATTTTGACTAAGCTCATGAAGGTATGTCAAAAGGGCTTAGAAGGGAATTTGATTTAGTTTGATTTAGTTTTGATCATTGAAATGTGGGTTTCATTTATATTTGTGATGATAATTGATGGAATAATTAATTTGTGAGAAAATTAATTGAGTTTGGGTTGATTTAAATTTGGTTAAGAGCCAAGTCCATAAGATAAAATCATAGAGCTTAGACAAGATTTTGATTTTGGATTTGTTTATGAGTTTCAATCATTTGATCTAGAATTTGGAATTAGGTTTGGCATTTGAATTGAATTTGAGGTTTGGTTTGTGAAGATGAACATAGGTTGGATTTAGGCTATAGAGTAGGTGAGTCTCCTTAATCCCTAAGGCATAGCCAAATCCTATGATTAACCCTTTTAATTCTCTAGGCTTAGGTTAAATGTTCACCTAATCACTAGAAGTGTCTTAAGACTAATGAGATCTAGTGTCTGTAAGAGTCCTAGATCTATGATGAGGAGGTTAAGAACTCACTTTAAAAGTGAGGTAAATAAAAGGACTATCAATAGGTGTGGTGTAATAAACAAGGCACACCCCACATATTGTCGTTGATCAAGATGATCAACAACGTCTGAAGGTTCCTAAACCTAAGATATAGACACAATTATGATCTTAGTGCAATGCAACTCAACTTATGCTAATGGCAGAAGAGAGGAATGAGGGATCCACTAAGGGATTGGGTGTATGAACCTTTTACTAGGGAAGCAGGTTTGTGTTATCCTCTAGGGATAAGGGTTTGAATTAGATTATATGATTTGGGGAAAGAAGATCCACTGGGGATTAGAATTTATAATCCACGAGGGATGGGTGTATGAATCTTCAACTAAGGAAGTAGGTTCGGGTTATGTGAGTTTGATTTCATTGAGGTATTGTCTGGGGATAGGAGTTGGTTAGGTTTGCTTGGTAGACATCCACTAGGGATGAGAATTTAATTTGATTTATTTATTATGATTTGGGGTTGAGGGCATATCTGCTAGGGATATGAGCTAGGATCCTCCGGGATAAGGTGGATTTCATTTACGAACCTTATCGGTGTGTGATGGATCCACTAAGAAGGGGCTATATCAAGCTTGGCCTATCTCAAGTTTACAAATCCAAAGGGACAGTCTATCGACTATGGGGTAAGACCATCCAACCTAATGGTTGCCACTCAGTGTACAATAGTTGAGCTAGGAAGAAAGCATAGCAGACTTACATCTTCCAAAGTGGGGAGCAACCACTGGGGTGATATATTGGTAGAATAACAAATCAAACCCGACCTAGGGCAACTTCTGAGTGAATGCTACTAGAGACTTATCTCAACTCAAAAGTAGTAAAAATTAATATCATTTTAAATTTTATGGACCCTATCGGTGTGTGATGGACCCACTGAGAAGGGGCTATATCAGCCTTATCCTATCTCTGATTTACAAGTCCAAATGGATAGTCAACTGGCCATGGGGTAGAGCTATCCAACCTAAGAGCTACCTTTCAGTGTGCAGTAGCGGAGCTAGGAAGAAAGCGTAGTAGACTTACATCTTCCAAAATAGGGAGCAACTGCTGGGGTGATCTGTTGGTAGCACAACAAATCGAACCCGTCCTAGGGCGACTACTGAGTGAATGCCACTGGAGACTTATCCCAACTTAAAAGTAGTAAGAATTAACATTATTTTAAATTTTATTGAACTTGTTGGTGTGCGATGGACCCACTGTGAAGGGGCTATATCAGCCTTGTCCTATCTCAGATTTACAAGTCCAAAAGGATAGTCTACTGGCCACGGGGTAGAGCTATCCAACCTTAGGGCTGCCTTTCAGTATGCAACGGTTGAAATACAAAGAAAGTGTAACAGACTTACATCTTCCAAAGAGTGGAGCAACTGTTGGGGTGATCTGTTGGTAGCTCAACAAATCAAACTCGACCTAGGGTGACTACTGAGTGAATGCCACTGGGGACTTATCTCAACTCAAAAGTAGTCAGGTGATTCCTATAGGGAGTTTTATAGACACTACCCTAAAGGAGGATGCTTATTTGGGAAAATATACCGCTGGGGGTGTCATCCTAATCCATAATCATATATATATATATAATAGGTTTACATGGACCCTATTGGTGTGTGAGGGACCATATTGAGAAGGGGCTATATCATCCTTGTTCTATCTTAGACTTACTGGACCAAGGGAGAATCTGCACATCCTCAAGACGGATTCTCTAACTACATGGGTGGCTACTAGGAAAGGGGAACTATCCAATCCAAGAGTAACTAAGGTAGTATCTAAATGGGGTCACAAAGGATGTGATCTAAATAGAGTGCCCACATGGGAGGTGCCGCTAGGGGCGTTATCCTAGACCATGTAAAAGAAAGCAAATAGGTGTATGGTGGTTGACTCAAGGAGAAGGCATATCAGACTTACATTTATCATGAGTGGTGTATCCACCGGGTGGGTCAATGTCAGCATAGCGAGGACCAACCAACCTAAGGTGCCCGTTGGTGTGCAACGATCAATCTAATAAAAAGATGTGTAGACTTACATCTTCTCAGATAGAAATGATCACCAGGATAGTCTATCATCGATGGGATAAAGGCTATCCAACTTAGGGCGACTACTAAGAATGGAGTCTAGAGGAAGGATTGGACCCAGACTTGAAGTAGTTAGGAGGAAAAGAGCCACTGGGGACATATACTAAGCTTCAAATATATTTGACTTAGTTAATGCGTGATGGCTAGTTCAAGAAAAAAGCATAGTAGACTTACATCTTCTTAAACCAAGTCAACATGAGGTAGCTTATCGACCGCTCAGTAAGGCCTATCGAACTAACAAGGCACTCGTTGGTGTGCAATGATCAAGTTAGGAAGAAGGCATAGCAGACTTACATCCTCCTAAATAAGGAACCACTGGGGTGGCACACTAGTAGGGTAGCATGTCAACCCGACCCAGGGTAGTTACTAAGTGAGTGCCACTGGGGAATTATCCCAACTCGAAGTAGCCTGAGATAAAAGATATGTGTTATTTTATGTGGTCGTGTGTAGTTTATGTTGGTGTTGTGTTGATGAAGGATGAGACTCCACTCGAGTTCCTTACAGCTAACTTAAGCACATCGTGCCGGATTCACAAACAAAGATGCTTTTAAAATATGAAAGAAATGGAATTTGAGATGAAAATTTCATTGATAATTATTTTCAAGCAAGATTTAAGGATAATATTTTCTTAGGTAGAGCCCTTTGATTGGAAGCATCGAGTGCTCTCCCTTATGATTTATGAGCTTATAAGATCCTGCTTGGTAGGCCTTCTCTATGGTAAAAGGGCCTTCCCAAGTGGGTTCAAACATGCCTCCCATCTTACAACGAGAAATAATCGGTCTCCTTATAACTAGAACAAGCTCTCTTACTTAAAAAACTCTAAGATGAACTAACTTGTTGTGAGCTTGAATCATTTTAGCATTGTACAACTCGAGGTTCTAGCATGCTCGTAGGCATCTCTCCTCCAAATCTTCGAGCTCTTTTAATTGCAACTTGGTATTCTGCTCCATTGTGATCTTGCTACCCAAAGTTTTCCTTAGTGATTGGAGTTAGAATTCTAGTAGTAAAACCACTTCAGATCCATACACTAAGGAGAAAGGGATTGATTGAGTTGGAGTTTTGTATGTTGTACGATAAGCACACAAGGCTTTAACCAACTGCTCATGCTTCTGGTGCTTATTATCGTTGAGCATCTTATTTAATATCTGGTTGAGAGTTTTATTGAAGGCTTATACTAAGCCATTTTCCCTTGGGTAGTAAATGATAGAATATCTCCAATCTATGTTGTGTCTCTGGGAAAAGCTATTGATTTGATACTCTTGAGTGCAGTACCATTATCGGATATAATTTGTCGAGGCACCTTGAACCTATATACAATATAGTTTCTAAAAAATTAGAGCACATGTTGAGCTGTAACCTTTCTGAGTGGGATCTCTTCCACACACTTGGAAAAGTAGTCGGTGGTAGCTAGGGTGAACTGATGACCCTTAGAAGAAGGAGGATCAATCAGACTTACTATGTTAGTACCCCAACACTCAAATGGCCATTAGGCTAATGTAGGGTGTAGAATGTTGGGTGGTTGGTGTAGGACCACACCGCGCACCTGACATTGGTGGCAGCTACGTCCATGCAGTTTGTGATCATCGATGACCAGTAGTATCCTACTCTTTTGATCTTGGCATTCACCTTTGGACCAAATTGGTGTGCTCTGTATAAACTTGAGTGTACCTCAGTAATGATTTTATGAGCTTCATGTTTGTCCAAACAACGCAATCACATATGATTGAATGACTACCGATACAAGGTACCATCCACGAGAGCGTAGAAAAGTGCTCTCGGCTTCACTTGATGTGCTAGGGAGTTCTTTTGAGGTAGTTTTCCTCTATTTAGATAATCCATGAATGGTTGCCTCTAATCTGACTCATAATCATTTTGGCAATGACAACCTCGCCTTCAAAAGAGGGTGTCTCGATGAATTCAGTATCAATAAGGGATAAGACTTGTCTATTTTGGACTCTTATTAATATGGACTTATCTTCCGGACATGCCAACTTCTTGGAAAGTTTGGCTAAAGCATCTACTACGGTGTTTTCTCCTCAAGGAATCTTGTAAATATTAACATCTAGGATTTGGGCCAACAACGCCATAATGTACTTATGTTAGTGATGGAGCTTAGGCTTTAAAACTTTGTAAGACCCAGCGATTTGATTGATGACTAACTGAGAATCCTTGAAGATGTTAAAATTATGGATGCTTATAGTAATGAATTACTTCAGACTGACAATCAGAGCCTCATATTTGACTTCATTATTGATTCATGGATTGGAAAGATGATATGAGAATCTCATCACATCGCGATCCTGAGTTAGGAGAACTATTTCTTCCCCTGCCTTTCTTGGGATAGTAGATCGTGGTTCTTCTTCCCTTTGAGAGGAAGCCAAACCGTCAAAATACATCTCCCAGTAGCGAATGATAGTGCTCCATAAGTTCATGATTTGTTCATCGGGGAGGTCATCACTTAAGCAGTGAATCAACAGAAAGTGGGTGTGCTGCAAAGAAATCTGCTAGTGCTTATCCTTTCACTGCACGGAGGGTTACAAAAGTAATGTCAAATTGTGACAAACTCATGGACCAACCTGCCAACCGTCTAGATAGCGTCGGCCGTGTCATGAGATATTATAGTGAATTGATCCTACATATCAAGTTCACCTTATGAGAAAGCATGTAATGCCATAACTTTTGGGATGCAAATATTTAAGCTAGGAAATGTTTCTCAGTGGGTGGATAATTTTCCTCAATAGGGATTAGACGATGGCTGATGTAGTAGAGTGTATTCTCTTTCCCTTCATTGTTGGATTGGGCCTACAAAGTGCTAAGGGAGATGTCTAATGCAATAGTGTAAATTATCAATGGCTTGCCCAGGATAAGGGCTGTTAGAACTGGCGATGTTATTAGGTAGTGCTTGATGTCTTCGAAGACATGCCCGCACTTATCATCGCACTTGAACTTGGAATCCTTTTTGACAAGTGCTGAAAAAGGCTACCATCTTCCTAATAGGTTGGAAATGAAGCATCTTAGATATGTCAATAGCCATTAGAATGATATGAGTTGAGTTAGACTTTTAGGGGGTGACATTTATAATATCGCCTTGATCTTCTCCGGATCGATTTCAATTCCCCAGTGTCGGACAATGAACCCAAGGATTTCCCTGAAGCTATTCTGAATGCACACTTCAAGAGATTCATTTTAAGATTAAATTATCTTAACCATTCAAAAACTACTCTAAAGTCAAAGTGATGGTCTTCCTTTCTTGACTTTTGACTACGAGATCATTGACATAACACTTGACTTGATGATGAATGAGTTCATCCAATATTTGAGTCATGGCCCTCTGGTAGGTAGCACTGGTATTTTTAAAGCCAAAAGGCATGACATTATAGCAAAAGATTTTGATCGGGGTTCGAAAAGCAGTGTTTCTTTCATCTTTGGGTGCCATCTTTATTTTATTATATTCAGATGAGCCATCCATGAAGGAGAAGATTGCATGAGATGAGGCAATGTCCACCATTAGTTTTAGTATTGGTAGTGGAAATTCATCTTTTGGACATGCCTTATTTAGATCCCTAAAATTGGTGCATATGCGAATTTGGCCATTCTTCTTCTTCTTAACTGGGATGACACTAGCCAACTAGGTAGGATATTTTTCTTTCCTGATGAAGCCAGCATCAATCAGTTTCTTGACTTCAGAAATGGCCCATTGTTCAATGTCTAATTGCATGCGTCTAGGAGCTTGCTTAATAGGGTTAGCACTAGGCCCTGTTGCTAGTTTGTGGACTGCCACATTAGGAGACAAATCGGGCATCTCTTTATAACTCCATGTGAAGTAGTCCTTAAACTCAGTCAACATCCTAACTAAGTCATTAGTTTTAGTATCATTCAACAAAGAACTGATGTATGTCGGACGTGGATTGTATTCAGTTCCTAAGTTGATTTCTTTGAGCTCGTCGATGGTTGACTTGATCTCCTCTTCGAACTATGGTGGTGCATCTTTGATTTCAAAATCATCTAGAGTATCTAAAGTTTCTAAACACACATCCTCATAAGAGTTTGCATGATTTGAAAAGAACCTATCAGATTCTAAATGATTGGTGGTGACTAAGCAGTAGTCATCATCATCGACTGAACCCACTGTACAGTATCCTAGTCCTGGTTTTGATTGAGAGCTTCTATATTCATTCTTCCATATTCTTTCAAATTATTCTGACCTATGCTTTGACCAAGTATGTGGGATTAACCCTTTCTTTGCTAAGTTTAGAATACATGGGGATACCAATCAAAAGGTAATTCTATTAAATCTTTATATGAATAATACTCAAGTTCTACATCAACTTCTTGACTTGAGAATGATGCTCTTAGAAAGAACCCAGAGTCTTCACATCTATTGATGACTTAGGGGCTTCCTTAACTACCAAACCCTCTACCTTTTATGAGAAAAGTGGGGTTAGAGCTAAAGTTCCCAACTAATACCTGACTATTTCACAAATTGACTTGGATACATTTATTCTTTGCTTTAGAGCCCGATCTTCATCACTATCATGCTCAAGTGTCACCTCAAAAGGGATCTACTATTAAGAAGAGCTGGCTAGTGTGCTACTCACATAAGACTCATCCTCTGAACTAGATTCTAAGTCTACATGGATAGTAGGTGTACTCCTTGTAGCTGGGACATACCATCTATTGGGTGACCAATAGAGAGGCTTTCCACCTCAGGGGCTACCTCTGAACTGTCCTCTTCCTTTTCTTGGTGGGGGTCAGATCATCCTACCCATATGTTTGAATAGAGTAACGAACTGTGGGTGGAATCTAATGTCAGTCTCTATATCTTCCCCTGAGTCCATTTCTCGTTCCCTTTTATTTTTCTTTTTCTTTCTCTTTTTTCTTTTCTTTTTCTATTTCTATTTCTTTTTATTTTTCTTTACTTTCTTTTGTGTCTCATGGGGATCTTGACTAAGTTTACAAGAATGGACTTATTGATTTTGGGGGAGGTTATAGGTTGCATCCACATATATTCTGGCCTTATGAACTGTGTATGATTTGAGATCTCCTTTGATGTAGTACTCAATTCTACCTCTCATGAACTTCATGCACTGATGTAGAGAGGATGAAACTGTGTTGTTTTCATGTATCCATGTTCTCCCCAGCAAAGCATTGAAAGATGTATCCAAGTCTATGATATAAAACTTTACTTCAGTCTTCCAATCATCTATCTCCAATGGCAACACTATGGAGCCTAAAGCCCTCTTGCTTTGTTCATTGAATCCTCTCAGCATCATCCTTTCCTTTTAGAGTTTGGAGATGTTGATCCTCAAGTAGGCAAGGGTTCTTAGACTCATAATGTTGACTGATGCTCCTTGGTCAACTAAAACTCTGGATAGCCTGTATCTGCCAACATCCACTGTAATGTAAAGAGGGCGGTTGTGCTTGGTCGTCACTAGACGTAAGTCTTCATCATTGAATATAACTCCTAAAATATCCTTTGAGTGGTGTGCCTCGTCTTTAGTAGTGGTTAGTTGAGCTAAGCATATCTCTGGATCAAGAAGAGCATTGAATAGATATTTTCTCATCTCTTTGGAAAAGATAAGAGCATCATTTATTCTTAACTTAGCTCACAACTTTTTAAGGTGTGCTAAGACATTATAATCAATTCTGACTTGGTCCTCCACAAGCATATCCATAGGTGGAGCATCTTATGGAGGGGCAATCTGCTCACTAAAACCAATGACTTATTTACCCTTATCCTGAGGTGCTACCCTAGCAGGTAGAACTTTGCCATTACATAGGCTGACTTCAGTGACTTAATGGAATGATGAATGTGTGGAAAGTTCTACTCTCTCATCAAGCATACCTACAGCTTCTCCTATGGGATCCTCAGAGTTAGTTGACTCCAAGCCAATCTCAGGCAGTGAACTTGATTGATTCAGGAAAGGAGAGTTTGATTCTGAATCAGAAGAGAGAGGATTAGAATGACTAGAGCTATTATTTTTTTCTAGACTTGGAGAGTTTTCAACATGAATAAAATCAAGAGTATCAAAAGTGGACAAGATGTAAGTAAAATCTACTTTCTTTATTAATTTCCTTTTGGGTGGAGGTACATGATAGAAGTCAAGTAAAGTAAGCAGAGTAAGGGATTATCCGCTGATACAATGCTCATGTTGGTAGAAGAGAAGCTAGCAGAAGAAGAAGTATCTACAACAGTGGATGGAGTGCTATACTCAGATGGTGGTTGTGCTATTGAACTATCCCGGGTAAGTGTGGTGAGCTACTGTTGTTGCTAGGATGTCACCTTCCCTGAGTTGTCCTTTGCAACTAGCAAACCTTCCTTAGTTTTGGAGCTTTGAGCTGCTTCAAGAACCTACAAGGAAAGCTTCTTGATCTTTGAAATGATCTTCTTAGAGGTTCAGGATAAAGAGATATTCCAACCTTCTTTGGTCTTAAGAGGATTACAAGTATCTCCAAGGATTTCCCTAACAGAACTGGATGGTTATTCCAAGAGGTATTCCTTAGGGATAACTATATCTCCCAACTTGTAGCTACACTCAAGCCAGTCCGTAAAAGTAATACAATCCTCTAAGACATGGCCTAACATGTGGTGGTAGGGGCAATAGGTAGGATCATCACTCTTGCCCACTTCCTTCAGCCTCTTAGACTATGGTAACTAAAAGTCAGGTTTCTTTAAGAGGTTCTTAAAGATTTTTTTTAACTACCTCCCTCTTTAATGAGTATGACATATTCAATCTATTGTTAAGAGTAGATGGGTAATAGCTACCTGGCTGTGGATATGAGTACCGCTATTGGGTAGACTGCTTAGGTGGTGGGAATGGCCATTGTGGTGGCTGAGGTGGCCGGTATGATGGCCGAGGTGGCTGGTATGATGGCCGAGGTGGTGGAAGAGGAGGTGGCAAAGGAGGCTATTGAGCGCAAGGTCTCTCATACTGGACTCTAGCTAGCTTCTTCACTCGATCCACAGACACAACTGTCCTTGGCATCTTTTCAAACACTTTTTGTGGCTTGGGTCGAGATGATTGATTAGGAAAGGGAAACTATTTGGCTTCCTCTTATATGCTAGCTTCCTTATTGCTTAGTTTTTAAAATGTTTTGATGGTAAATCCCTTAAGCATGAAGGCGACCGAGCCATGGATATTCTTAAGAAGAATCTTAATGACATGCTGTTTGGACAGCTGTGGCTCACATTTCATGCTCAAGTTGCGCCACCTAAGAATATAATCAACAAGAGACTCATTGGGATTTTGCTTCACTACAACGAGGTCACCTACAGTCACTCTTTTCTGAGCTCCAAAAAACCTCTTGACGAAGAGGTGCTCCAACTCAGCAAAATTCTTCATTGAATTGTTGGGCAATTCGGCATACTAATCAAAAGCAACCCCTGCTAAGCTGCTAATAAAAAGCTTGAACATGAGTGCATCACTGCCACTGGAGTTGCAACAGCTAGCTCTAAAGTTTGCAATATATTATCATGAGTTTCCACTGCCATCAAAGATCTTGAAGGAAGGTGGCACAAAATGCTTGGGGTATTGAACTTCATTGAATTCCTCTGGGTATGGTCTACCCTTTGGAATAAATGAGCTTCCCCTGGCTTACGCCATCGCTTCCCTCACCTACTATTCCACCATGTGTTTAACATCCTTCTTATGCATGGAGGTGCCATTTGTGACCTTCCTATGCAAGCTACTAGCATCATCATCTATGGGAGTGCATTTAGGATGGTCTAAAGTATGTGCCAACTCTGGTCGGTCGGCAACCATAGGAGAAGGTTGTGAGACTGGGGCTGAGTTCTGCACTGCTAGGACCACTACCATCAACTCCTCTACCTTCTTCTCTATCTGTGTCATATCATCATCAGGTGGATGAGATGCTAAGTCGAGTGAGAAGTGTCACCTTCCTAGAGCACAACACCTTCCTGGCTATGCTGGTCTCATTATAAGGACCCTCATGTGTTGACCATGTGGACCTCGGCTGTGTTGTCCAACATGTTATCTTCATTAGAATCAAAGTAGACTCTATCCTCCTCCTAATTTGAATGATCGCTCCTAAGAAGTTATTTCTTCTCGATAAAGTAGTTTTCTAAGATGTCATCTAATGGCTGATCTCTTACTCTGCCTGGCTAGACTGGCATGAACACCCATTGATGGCTGACTGTAGGACTATGCTCATCTAACTCTATGCACCAGATACTGCCTACTGAAAGGACTCTCTCACTAGGAGGATCAACTATCATGGGGACTATGTCTGTGTTCCCTCCCCTCTCTCCCTCTGTCTGCGGTGGAGGTGGTGCATGACTCTTTTGGGTCGCCACTCTTTCCTAACCACAATTGAGGTAAAGGGTCGAGCTGGAGAGCTCGATCTTACCTAAATAGGTGGAACAAATGGAGTGGGATCCTTAGGCCATAGCTGGATCACCAGTGGTGATGGTCTTTCCCTAGATGGGGCTTATAAAGCTTGGCATAGGTGATAGATGGTGTGAACTGAATGGGTGATGGTGGATGATGAGTGGAGCAATGCGATGGTAAAGACACCGACTGCCTCTCAATTAGAGATCTCCTCTTGTAATGATCTATGCCTGTGAGAACAATGCTGTGTAAATGATCAGCCCTGATAGGGTGATGATCAGGGAAGTCCATCACGGTAGAGGCCACTGACTGTTTGATGTGCCTCCGTCTGTCCCTCTTGCCCACTTGGGCTGATACTCAAGCTCGATTACTCTCTCCCTACAGGTCTGATCACTAACACTCCTGAAAATCACATACCTCAAATCAAATAATGTTCTAGACTCTAAGCATCTGTAGGCTCTACCAACCGGGCGAAGAACTATCATAAGACTGACATAGGGCCTCCTACGCACCCTAACCAGTACCTTAATGTGTGCTGGTGGTGGAGGCGATGCAACGATCCTTCTGTAGTCCTCCTGTCCATCTAAGGCTGAGAGGGGGTGAAACCTGCTACCACTCAAGAGTGGAGAGGTCTCACAGGGAGAACCTTCCTCAGTGACATGGGAGGTAGCATCGATCTCCCTGACTGCTTGTTCATGGTGCTGCTTGACCTTCCTATTTTTATTACAGCATTGGGTGCGAGTGATTAAAGTAGAATGAGAGCTGGAACCTACCTTAAAGGTAAGGGAGACTATCTTGTAAGCTAAGATAGCCTTCCCCTTCAGGGTGACCAAAGAGGAGGTAGTAGCTCTCACTGAAGCTATGACAGGGACAACTGAATAAACCTATGCTGAAGTAACTAGTACTGACACTGACACTGATTGGGGTGTGGGAACCATGTCAGCCTTTCTCTCCAGTGAGGGGAACTCAGGGTCAGATGGAATGTCGAAGTAGAAAAGTGATGTCTATCCTGCCACCTCCTCCCTGCTATCAGTCATGAGGGCTATCCCCTCATAAGTAACTCAAGCGCCTCAAGCCAATGGAATTAGATGAGTGGTGGCGGATTATGGCTGATCCAAGGCATCCACACGGAAGGAAAAGATGAACACCATAATAACTACAGAAGACTAAGTGCACTGAAATCACTGCATTTGTTGAAACATAACCAAATCAGACCCTTGCTTTGATATTTTTTCTTCAACCATTAACTTCTAAATTGGATTTGGAATTTGAACCCACACTTAAACAAATTTAGATATGCTAAGTGGAGTTCATTAAATTTAAGAGAGATTTTTGATGTTTGGAGGAGTGCCATATGATTTTGATTTAGAAATCATACTCAACAAATTTAAGTATGTTGAGCAGGGTTCAAATATTTGGAGAGAATTTGGAGATATATATGTTGTATGTTATGTTTGAAATTTTGATTTGGAAAAGCTTTACTTAACAAATTTATGTATGCTAAAAGGTTTTGATAATATGTTTGAAAATTTTGTGAAAACATCTTTGTTCGTGATGACTGTTTGTTATGTGTGTGATATATGTTGATTTGATTTGAAAGTGGGGCTCTTAGTTAACAAGTTTAGGTATGTTAAGTAGAGGCCAAATGTGTTTGATATGTGTTTGTTGGTATATGTGTTGATTTGATATGATTTGAGGAACTCTCATTTAATAAATTTATGTATGCTAAATGGAGTTCAAATGTTTATGTGTTTGATATTTGTTGATTTGATTTTTCTTTTTGAAAAAGAGGGTAACTCTTATTTGACAAATATGGTATGTCAAATAGAGTTGAAATGTGTTATGATTTTGAAAGAGGGAAATCTATTTAACAAATTTAGGTATGTTAAATAGAGTTCAATTTGTGTTTGATTTTTGAAAATGGGACTCTCATTTGACAAAATTAGATATGTCAAATGGAGTCCATATGTGTTTTAATTTTCAAGACTTTGGAAATGAGGAATTCTACTTAACAGATGTGGGTATGTTAAATAGAATTCAATTTATTTTAATTTTCTAAAAAGAAAGGGAATTCTCATTTGACAAATTTGAGTATGTCAAATGGGGTTCAAATATGTGTTGATTTTTTGTGTGATTTTTGCTTTTGAAATGAGGGAACTCCAACTTTAGCACATATGGAATATGCTAAGTGGAGTTTCAATTTTATGTCATGATTTCATTAGAAAATAGACCCTTCATTCAACAAGCCTAGGTTTGTTGAAATGGAGATAGCTATTTTCAAAAATGTGCTTTTGAAAAAGGGATTTCAAATGATTGATTTTGATTTTGAAAAGAACCTTGATGTAATAATTGTAGGTATTTGTTAAATGAGGTTTAGTTATTCTTATACCTTTTGAAAATTTCTTATTAATTTTTTGCAAATCTTTTGTTATGAGAATTTTGAAAAGGTGCTTTTAAAAAGTTTCATTTTGCAAAAAAAAAAAAGGGTTTATTCTCTTAAGTATAAGACGAACCTTGCCCCACCAAGCTGGTGGTAAGGAGGTTTTAAATCTTTAGTCATCTCCTTTCATTAGTTAAGTTTATCTTTAACTTATTATGGGACCTAATAAGGGTTTCAAGACCTACATGGAGTGAGGTCCTAAAACCTAAAAGATGTTGGCTAGCTTTGCTTAAGGATGAAATACGCTAAGTGCCAATGGAAAGAAAGATAGTCTCAGACTTATATAAAATAAAAGTCCACTATCGAAGCTTGGAGATAATAGTCTACTAGAGATGGAGAGCGGAACCATCCCCAACAGTGTCACCAAAAAAATCTATGGAGTTTATTTTTGGATGTATGAGGGACACCATGCAGATCTGAGAGGGTACTTATTAAAGTGATTAGGTATGACATTGAGGTATGATATACTATCTCAAAAGATAGAGACATCACCCTTCAATAGACCTAATCATCTAATAAGGACTCCTAAGGCATAATGGGTCTTCGAATGTATTAAAGATTTTTTTTCCTACTTATATGGATGAATAAAGCAAGGTTTATATTAAACCAGGTTTTAAAGTTTCCTATGGGGGCAAGCCCCCATAGTTAATTACATCCTAAGGAAGGTAAATTCCTTAAGAATACTCTGAATAAAAGTATGTAATTATTATCTCCAAAGATTTCAATGTTAAGACTACTAATAAATTGGCTATTGGAAAATCAAATGAGAAAGATCAAGGAGAAAACTTATTTTTCAAAGCCAAAGGGGATAGGAAGGGAATGCTCATGATATTAGGAAGCCTAGTGAGCATTCCAATCTATCTTATAGTTGGGATTTATAATTTTAAAAGTGAAGAAAATTATTTATTTGAGTTGAATTTTATTAGATTAGTAGGGCTTATAATCCATCAACATAAGGTTGTGGAGATGCCTGAGAGGTAAGGATTTATACTTGCAACTTGAAGAAAAGAGCTACCTCAAATCCTAAATCTAGGGAGCTTTAGCAAGAGCTAGAGCATGATCTAAATCTAATCAAAGATGGGTATAATATTTATCTCCATAAGAGAGAGTAAATCACCCGACTGCTGGACTTATAACTGCATGGACTGGCAGCCAGGTAACTCCTCATACACTATAAATCCATGTGGTCAAGTTTTATGATTTTGCAAGATAGTTGGGATGTTATTATTTAGAAATGGACTAAAGTCCTTAAACCCACTCCCTAAGAGACTAGAGCATGAGTGGTATGAGAATTGACTTAATCTACAAATGCAAATCTTTTCAAATTTTAATTGATTTTTGACATTTTATTTTTACGAAGGCCATAGGATTTTTGTTTGACTAAATCCATGTTGAAATGAGTTATGGGCTCAATCAGAAGAAAAGAGGGTGAAGCTCCATCAGTAGGAGTTTCTCTTACAAGTCAAGCGGTTCCCATGCATGTAAGGATGGAGGCCCTCATTTTACAAGATTGAAAGAATATATATGCATGCTGTTAGACATACAACATTCAACTTAGGGGTTGATAAATCTTTTAGTTATCTTGATTTAATGCCTAGGCTTTATGTGAGATTATGAATTGTTTAAAACTTTAGTTATGAGTTATAGTCGGGTAAAAGATTTATTTTTCTCTAAGATCCTAATCGAATCTAGGCCACACATTAAAGCATCACTCATAAAGAAACTATGAAAAGGCATGCCATTTCTATTACATAATTTAAATATAACATAAATCAATTTTTATAAAATTAGTGCAAAAGAATAAGAGGCTAGTGCAGTCGGGTACTATCGTACAACCCAAAAAGAGAAAATGGGTAGCCGAGCTCTACCCTTATACAACCCGGAATATGAAAGAATAATTACAATTTACAAATGAATAAATGTTATGGGGGTCTTCAAATCTTCATACTTCATGTCTCTTCCTTCTTTGATTTAGATGTGCTTGCGACATCGTTGGGGCTACTTAAAGCCTCGTATTCTTGAGATGTCTAGATTATATATTTGCTTTTCTCAAATACATATAGATGTATGCATAAATAAAGGAAGGAGAACCATGCAAAGGTTGTATTTTTATTTGACTGAAACATTTATGCATATGGAGTAAAATCTAATCCAAATTCTAGTATTGAAATACATAAAATCAAATGCAGTACATGCCTTTTACTAATCAAAGAAGTGAGGTACTAAAATGACCTCCTTAGGGCTAGCTAAAGTCTCCTATTCCTTGGATGTCGAGACTATATACCCATTAACATTCATACTTACATAAATCAATACATGAATAAAAGGAAAGAAGCTTCACTTCATACACTTAAGCTATAATCACATGCATCTCTTATGTATTTATAACTAATATTCATAGAATATGTAATCATTTATTTATAAGTTTTGGAAAAATACATTTGAATTTAATAGTGATAGTAGCCACACATATATTAGATTAATTGAATACATGCAAGCTTGACATAAATGAAACAATTTGATTTAATTAATTTTGCAAAAGATGAATGCATGAATCAAATGACATACAATATTTAATATGATTGTAGAGGAATAACTAAACATAAGCATATGATTTCATTCAATTAAATTAATTCCTAAGGACAATCATATCAAATACAATTATTTAAGCAAACCAAAGCTTTTTTAATGTCATTTTTAATTTAATGTTTAATTTGATTTAAGGAAAGAGAGAAAGAGGTTTTCTAATCCTAATCCCATCCCATGTTTGTAAGTTAATTTGATTTAATGAGAGATAATTAGGTTGATTTTATGGATTAATTAAGTTAAGGTATAATTAACTCAATTAATTAACTCTTACCTATGTTACCTTAAAGTATTTAACTAAATTACTATGAGCCAATATAATAGGCAAATGAACTAAAAAGTAAATTAGCAATGGTCCTAAGAAGTGAAAAGACCTAATGCAATTAGCTTACAATTAATGGTTAATTAAGCTTAAGGAACTTACTTAATTACTTTTATGATTTTCTCACACATATGGGAAAATCATAATTTCATTAAATCTCTTAGGCTATTAACCACCTAAAGATCTACCCCTCAATTAATTAGGTTGAAACATATTTTAAAATTTAATTAAACTAATTAAATATCTAATTAATCCATTAATCCTTAATTAAGTTCTCTTGGAAAAGTGAAGGAAATTTAGGAAAAAGATTTGGAGAGAAGTCCTAATCCAATTCCCTAAGCCTCCTCACTGTTAAACAGTGATAAATGACCCAATTAATTGATTAAGTTGTTGTTCATATGGTTAATTAACACTTAATTAAGTTAAGAAGGTAATTAAGGCTTAATCAATAAATTTTCCCAATTAGTTAATCAATAAATCCTAAGAAAAATAGGGGGGGGGGTAGAGGTCATCCCCTTAATAGTTAATTAATTAGGGAGTAATTAGGATAATTAACTTTTTCATCAAACCTGAATTAAGCCTAAATTACTATTCAAAATTAATTAAGGATAATTTTAATGGATTCCTCTGTAAAATACCTTTAAATGAGCCATTATTTATATTTTTTTGGATTTTTCTATGATTTGTTATGAATTATGGAAGTTTCAGTCTTAAAAATAGATTAAATAGCCTTAATTAAGCCTAATCCCATCAGCGCCATGTAGCACGCTGACATGACACTCTTTCCATGTAGCATTTGGCTATTTCGTTATCATATCCGAGTCAACGGTGGCGGGATGCGGACTTATCGCCGTCGATCTCGATTGGATGGAGCAGTTCAAACCCATGGTTAATAACAACTCGATTCAAACGGATCTAGCGTGATATAATCATGGCTATCCATTCTGATTATGTGGAATGGATGACGCGTGATCTATCAGCTCCTGAATGATGAACGTTAGTGCTAGTCCGCCATGGATCATTCGATTCGAGCTCACCTGAGCTCGGATTCACTCTAAATCAACTCCACACCTTTGCACGAGGGTTACATGAAGATCCAATGGCTAAGATTGGCTCACATGCAAATTTTCTTCACAAAGCCCCAACACATTTTAACCTAAGGGTCAATTTTCATGGAATTACCTCACCGGAGCTAAGACTGGCAGCATGTACACTTGAGGTAGCTTTGTCTAGTAGAGACGAGGTCTTGTTAAGCAGTAATTGAATTGGTTCCACATAGATTGATCGAAAGGCCAAGAATGATGCTTTGGAGCTTTGTTGTTGATCAAACTCCTTACTCCGGTGGGTTTAGAACTTGGGGGAAGCTTTGGGTAGCCTCGACGAGGTATATGAAATGTGTGTGTAAGAGAAATTTCATTTTGGTTGAGTAATGAGGGAGTTTAGATTGAAGAAAAGCTCCCATATTTTGGCTATACTCGAAAAGGCAGAATTCTAAGCGGGAAGGCCTTAGGAGTGCTCGAGAGCTTGCTAGGGAGTTTCATTTCTCTCTTGGAAGCTCAAATTATGCGTTTTCCAGTTTGAATTGAGAGGGTATAGCCCTCAATTAGGTGAGGTGGATAGAAAGGATCAATCCCCCATTTTGGCTGGCGAACCACCTCCAAAGTGCCAGAGTTGTCCCCATCAAGTCCACATGACTCAGTTTAAGTGGAGGGAAGCTTGGGAGGTGGCTCAAAGTGGGATGTGGGCTGATGGCTCTTCCTTTGTCCATGGGGTTCTCAGATTATGAGGGAGGTGAGTTAAGTCACCACCCTTTGGTCCATGGGAAGCCTAGCCCACCTAGGGTGGGCTAGGTGGCTAGGTCAGACCCAAAATTGGGTGCTTGATGGCTGCCAAGGGTGATAGGGAAGTGGACTTTGCCAATTTTGATAAAATCTCACATTAGGAGGCATATTCAAGGGAGATTTGCTTTGGGTTTGGCTCCAATTGGGTTTGGTCTAGTTTTGGGCTGACCTAGGATGGGATTGGGTTGGGTTTGGTTGGGTTCCAAGGTCCCATGGGTTGGTTTCAAGGGTTTTGGCTTAATTTGGTGAAATTGGGGCAATTTGGGTCATGTTGGGTTAGGTTGACCAATTGGTCAAATTGGGTCAAACTAAGGCTTGGGTTAAGTTCAAATGATGATTTGAAGTGTTTTAGTTCAAGTGGTTTTAATCAATTTGGCCTAGGTTTAATTTTGGCTCATTTGGATTCATATAGGCCAAATGGACCAAGTTGACCAATTTGACCAAATTGGCCAAATTTGCTTGGGTTGGGTGTTGGTTCAAGTTTAATTGGTTAATTAAAAATTATTGTTGGCTTTGGTTTGAATCAATTTGGATTTAATTTGAATTTTGGCCAATTTGATCCTTTAGGTCAATTTTGGCTAAGTTAGCCAATTTAGTTCAATTGGCAAAATTGAGCTCAATTATGGGTTTAGTCAAGTTCAATAATCAATTTGGAATGAACTTGAGCTGTTGGCTACAATCAATTTGGGTTGGATCATGATTTGACTTATTTTGACCAGGCCAATTTGGGTCAAATTGAGTCAAATGGCCAATTGGATTTGATTTGGCTCAACGGATGGTCAAGTCATGTTCTATCATTGATTATGAGTTGGTGTGAACCAATGGTTTCATTTAATTTGGTGTTGGATGAGTTTTGGCTAATTTGGGTTTCATATGGGCTAAGGGTTGACTTGGTCAAATGACCAAGTTGACTTAATTTGTCCCAATTTATGACAATTGAGCATCCTAGGGTGATCAATGATCATGTTATGAGGTTTGGATGGATTGGTTCAATCCAATTTAGGTTGGATTAAAACTTGGTTCATATGGGTCCTTAGGCCACTTTAAGTCAAGTGGACCTAAATGGGTCAATTGGATTGGTTTTGATTTGATTAGGATTTAGTTGAATTTATATATAAGTTTAGGATTGAAATATAAATCCAACTGTAATCAATTTGGGCTATGATGGTTTTGGTTCATTTGGAATTTTCAAGTCAAATGGGCTAAGTTGGGCTTAACTTGAGCTTATTTTAGTTTGGCTTGATGTTTGTAGGTTTCATTTATATCTGGATAGATGATTAATGGAATGATTGATTCAAGAGAAAATTCATTGATTTTGGCTTGATTTAGATGGGTTTTGGCCAAGTTCAAGGAAATGGCTTAAATGGTTTAAATTGAGTTTTGATTTGATTTTGGATTTGGTTTTTGCTATTTGAATTAATATTCCATTTATATTTGTAAATATGAATGAAGATATAAATGATTTATGAGTAAATCACTTGAGTTTAGAGTGGTTTGAAAGCAATTTGGCCTAAGCTCATGGAGGTAGGTCAAAAGGGCTTAGAAGAGAATTTGATTTAGTTTTGATCATTAGAATGTTGGTTTCATTTATATTTGGGAAGGTAATTGATGGAATAATTGATTTGTGAGAAAATCAATTGAGTTTGGGTTGATTTGAATTTGGTCAAGGGCTAAGTCCATAAGATAAAATCATAGGGCTTACGAAGGATTTAATTTTGGATTTGTTTGTGGGTTTCAATCATTTGAGCTGGAATTTGGAATTAAATTTGGTATTTGAATTAAATTTGAGGTTTGGTTTAAGAAGGTGAACATAGGTTGGGTTTAGGCTATAGAGTAGGTGAGTCTTCTTTATCCCTAAGGCATAACCTAATCTTATGATTAACCCTTTTAAGTCTCTAGCCTTAGGTTAAGTGTTCACCTAATCACTAGGAGTGTCTTAAGACTAAGAAACTCTTAGTGTCTATAAGAGTCCTATATCTATGATGAGGAGGTTGAGAACTCACTCTAAAAGTGAGGTCAACATAAGCATAATAGATCTTAATTTAAGATAGCTTTTGATTAGAGAGAGTTTCTCTTTGATGAAAAATTTTCTTGCTTTGCATGGCTTATAAAAGTGCCCTCTATTAATAGGAGAGCTTTCTTTTGAGATGAGAATATTCTTCTCATACTTAACTGAAGAGTATCCTTTTAGTTGATTGATTTTACTTGATTTTGACTTTTTCTTTTGTAAAACATGCCATCTTTGCTAGTTATGCATAGTATTTCTTGAGATATTGTCCATTTATTGGGAGCATAAGTCTTATACCTTTTGCATCAATGCATTGATAAGCTCCCCCTTTATATACTTTTTCAATAATATATTAGCCTTCCCATTTTGGGTTAAAATTTTTATTGATTTGTTAATATGGAATGATAGGCCTTCTGTGACCAGTATTAGTTCACCTACTTGGAAGCTTCTTGGGATAACCATGCAATCATGAGCTCGGGTCATCTTTGCTTTAAAAATTTCTAAATTTTGTTGAGCTTGTAATCGAGTTTCATCTAGAGCTTCAAGCTCTTCGAATCATATTCAAACACTTTCTTTTTTTGTAAGTTCATTTTGAATTGCTATATGGAGTGAAGTTAGCTCTACTTTCATAAAAAGTATTGGTTTTGATTCGAAGACTAGGGTGTACGGTGTTGCTTGTGTAGCAATTTTATATGTAATACGGTATGACCACAAGACTTCTATTAATTTATCATACTATTCCTTTTATTTTTAAATAGAATTTTCTTCAGAAGTTTAATTAATATTTTGTTGAATGATTTTGCGAAATCATTGGCTCTTGGATTATATATTGAAGAATATTGCTAATCTATCTTATATTTCTCAATGAAATGATAGACTTTGATATTCTTGAAGGCAGTGCCATTATCATATATAATTCATTGAGGTACTCCAAATCAGTAGATGACATGGTCTCAATAAAATTTCACTATATTGTCCGCTTTAACTTCTTTTAATGGAAATGCATCTACCTATTTGAGAAGTAATTAGTGGTAGCTAAAAAAAATGATGTCCCTTAGATGGTGCAGGACCGATTAGGCCAATTATATGGGTTCCCCAACTTTTAAATGGCCAAGATGCCACTATTACATGTAATTCATTAGCTGATTGATGCAACATGTTTGCATATATTTAACACTGATGACATCTTTTGGCATGTTTAATGCAGTCTTAAATCATACTAGGCCAATAGTATCCCAATATTTTAATTTAATTTTTTTTAGGATCAGATTTGTGTACACCGTACAACCCTTCATGAACTTCACCATTATCATTTTTTGCTTTATCTAGTCCTATGCATCACAACCATATTTGGTCGAATGAGCTTGATATAACGTATCATTTATAAGATCATATCGTAGCACTCTTTGTGAAATTTGATGAGCCTTTGATTTATTCTTTGTGAATCTACCTTATTTAAGATAGGTGACGAATTATTTTTGCCAATCATCTTCTTATATTATCGTTGAAATCTCTCAATTTTCTTTAGCTTTAAAGGATGGTAGGAGGGTTCATGCCAATGCTAGTCTACTTTGGACTATTATTGTAATTGGCTTTCTGTGAGAGTTTATCATTTCTTTAGGTAATTTAGCTAATGCATCAGCTTTGTCATAGTCCCGACTGGAAACCCTTATAATTATTACTTCAGGAATTTATTTCAAACACTATAAGATGTACTTATGATGAAGTGCTATTTCAGGTTTATTTATCTTAAAAGTCCTAATTATTTATCGAATTATAAGTTCAAAATCCCCATAAACATGTAGCTTCTTAATTTTCATGTTAATTTTTAGCTCTATACTTACAATTAATGCTTCATATTCGGCCTCATTGTTAGTTCAAAGTTTCATTAGACTATATGAATATTGGAGAATACTTCCTTACAATGTTACAAATATTAAATCGTATCTGACATGTATTATAGATAAACTAGGTGGTTTAGCTGGCTTAATTAATGAAGTCCTATCAAAATATGTTCCCACTTTGATGATTGTTAAGCTTCTTCTGCTTTAAAGATTTGTTCATCAGAGAATTCATCTTTGAGTGGAGAATTTGTTGGTAAGAGATGAGTGGTTAAGAAGTCTGCTAGATCTTGCCATTTAATGTTATATCAAATTGAAGTAATAGGACTACCCATTAAGCTAAGTGATAAATTAAGGTAGGTCTAGTCAATAAGAATTTAAGAAGGTCAACTTTAGATATCAGAATTATTTTATATAATAACATATAGTGCTGCAGTTTCTGAGTAGCAAATATCAATGCTAGACATTGTTTCTCAATAGGAGAATATCTTATTTTATCTCCTTTCAGACTTCGACTTATATATTATAGGGAATTTTTCATTCCTTCTTCATTGTTCTAAGCTAATAAAGCTCCTAATGATTCTTCTAAGGTTTCCATATATAATATCAATGGATTTCTTGTTACTGGTGTTGCCAAAATTAGGGGATGTAATAGATAGTATTTTAGATTGTCAAATTCTTCTTGACAAGCATCATCCTATACAAAAGGTGCATCTTTTTTTATCAAACAGGTGAAAGGTTGACATCTTCTCAAAATATTAGAAATGAACCTTCTAATGTAAGACAATTTACCTTCTAGTGAATGTAGTTGCTTCAAGCTCTTTGGCGGTGAAATTTCTATTATTGCCTTTATTTTATTGGGTTCAATTCCAATTCCTCTATGGAACATAATAAAAGTACATTTCAATGGATTCATTTTTAAGTTGAAACTTTGAATTCTATCGTATACAACTTTTAAGTCACTTATGTGCTCACTTTGATTCTTGCTTTTGACAACCAAATCATCAACATAACATTCCATATACTTATGTATGAGGTTGTCAAAGTTGCAGGTCATTGCCATTTGGTATTTAGCCTTAGTATTTTTCAAGCCGAACAACATCACTGTCTAGTAATATATACCGATTGGTGTGTAGAAGGACTATGCTTTCATCTTCTGGAGCCATTTTAATTTGGTTATAGCCTGATGAACCATCCATGTTTGAAAACATATCATAGTTTGATATGATATCTACCATGAGTTCTACATTAGGTAATGGGAAGTCATCTTTTGGGAATGCTTTGTTTAGATCCCTGAAGTTGATATAGGCACAAATTTGTTCATTCTTTTTCCTTGCTGAGAAAATATTGGCAGTCTAGTCAGCATACTTCTCTTCTTAGATAAATCTTGCTTCAATTAGCTTTTTAGTTTCAACGATTACTTACTCTTTAATTTTTAATCACATTCTCCTTGATGCTTGCTTTATAGGTTGTACATCAGTTTTAATGGCATGTTTATGTACAACCATATTTAGCGATAGGCTTGGCATTTCACTATAATTCTATACGAAGCAATCCTTATATTCACAGAGTAATACTTTTAATTCTTCTAATCATTCTAATGTGAGGTTAACGCTAACAAAGGGCACCATAGGTTATTCTTCAATTTAGGTTGATTTCTTGGAGTTCATCAATGGTGGCTTGATTTCCTTCTTCAAATTCATTTGGGGCATCTTTAAGGTGAATGATTAATTCTTATTCAAAAATATTCTCATTTAAAACATTCCTTTGTTCATCAGTATTTTCTACAGGGGCTTTTTTGTAGGATGTGGTAAGTATGAGCTCATTGGAGGAGATGCCAAAGTAATATATCCTAATCCCCATATAGTGAACTTCTCATATCCTATGGGATTTTGAGTATTATCCCCTTACTAGAGCCTCTTAAACAACCAAGCTTAGATGCTTGATTATATAGGTTGAATATTATTTTTAACCAGTTTCTTTAGAGCTGGTTAAAAGTATTGATGAATCATTATTAACATATCTTCTTCCTCAAGATTGTCTTCTACCAATAACATTTCTGTGGGATTTGGGATTTGTTCTTTTGTTTTATAGAAATGAATCCCATGTTGATTGTAACCTCTTCTAGGAGGGATTTAAAAAGGTTCCAACTGTTCTATTTCCTCACTTCTTGAAGTTGTTAAGGCTTTTATGTGTGCCTTTAGCATTGTAGTTATTTTCATAGCCTTTTTAGAGATTTGGGATTTTGGTACCCTTATTAAAAAGAAACATGAGTTTCCTCTAGTTGCTTTGTCACTTTACTAGTACTAGCTTCTTCTTTCTTTTGGCTAGTTAGGGCTTTCTTGTGTTGATAAAGTATTATTTCCTCTTCATCATCCTTAGTATCACTACCAAGGTGGGGAATTACCTTGGGTTGATTTAATTCCTTGATACATTTTCCCTTTGGATCATCACTTTTCAGCATTAGTTTAATAGGTGGAGTCACTTACTTTGGGAATTGACTTCCTCTACTTTCTTAGGCATGAAGTACTTGACATCATTGTAAATCTTAATCTCATGTATCAAGAATGGATTCATGTCTCCATCAATTTGATGCTCTTCACCATTTTGAATATACTTCATACATTGATGAAGAGTTGAAGGCATTACGACATATTCATGAATCCACAACCTACCAAGAAGCACTTTATAAGTAACTTGGGCTTCTATCAAATGGAATTTAGCTTCTATGTATAATTTTCTAAAGTGTATAGGTAGAACAAGAGATCTCAGGATTGATGTCCTTGTTCATTGAATCCTTATAAGAATATTATACTTTTATCAAGATAGTGAGCATCCAAAGCTAGTGCTCTAAGTGTTTTAACTATTAAAAGATTGATCAAAGTGCATGGATTTATCAATATCATTTTTATACGAGTAGAGTTGCTTTCAGCTATAACATAAAGGGTCAGATTATGTTCGATCATCCAAATAATAGGTCATTTTTACTGAATGTGATGGTTGCTGATTTCAGAGAGGTTAAGTCCTTTTTCATCTTTTCTTCAACAAAAAATGCCTTATATTATTTTGTATTTTACAAGGTTTTGATTAATGTCTGACGCATATCTCTGGACAATATGAGAGCATCATAGATACTTAGTAAAGTAGGGAGCTTGCGTAAATGTGCTAGAACATTATAGTATACTCCTTGTTTGGTAGAATTTTAAACTTTTGTAGGTGATGAGGGTAAGGTATTTTTATTAATTTAAATTTCTTTGCCTATATCATTGACTTTCTATTGTGGAGGTGGAGAGATTAGTTTTTCAGTCCTTAATTGGACTTGAGTTACCTCTTCTGTCTGATTTTCTATATTGAAAGAAGTCTCTGAATTCTGTGTTTTAACATAAATTTTGGAGCTTTCAGTACTCTTAGAACTACTGCCTAATCTAGGATAAAATTTTTTTTGAGCCTGACTTAACTTTCCATTTAATAAGCTTTCTTTGGGAAAGCATAATTCTTCCTCAGAATTAGTTGAAGTTACAATCACATTTATGACATGACATGTTTCTTTTAAAACTTCATCTTCAATAATTTTTGTGTCAAGTGATAAGTAGGACATGTATTCTTTGAGTTTAACTGGACTTCGAGGAGGTTTTTCATACTCCTCTAAAGAATCAATCATTTTTTGTGTTTCAGACTTTGGTTTTCTGGATTTTCTCTCTTTCTTTGATTTGTGGGGGTGTGGACCTCACTTTTAGAGTGAGGATTGATCACTCTCATCCAAGGTCTAGGATTCTTCTAGACACTTAGGTTTCTTGGTACTAGGACACTTTTAGTAATTAAGGGAACATTAAACTTAGGTCTAGAAACTTGTAGGGCATGACCCTAGGCTTAGAGCATATCTTAGGACAAGTGGCCCTCACCCACCCTAGGGCCTAAACTGACACTCATACCCTTCAATTCATTTAAACCCAAACTCATATGATTGAAACCAAACTAACCCAAACTCATTTGAATTCAAGTAATCTTGATTGAATTTGATTTCCAATCCAAGCTCCAAGCCAAATTAACTTTAATCTTAACCCAAGTTAAGCCACTTCAATTCCATAACTCTATTCAAACCAATTCAAGAAAATCAAACTCAATTTAATTCTCTCAATCATTCTAACTATTGAGCAGATCATTTCAAATTATTCCAACACTTGTAATAAAGCCAATTAAATCAATTAAACTTAATTAACCCATTTAGCCTATTTGACCTAAAAGGTTTAAATGAGCCAAAACCTAATTGAATCTAAATCAATTGCAATCAAAGCCACAAATCAACTTCAAACTCATCATTGAATATATTCTAACCAGTTATAACCTTATTTAGTCCAAATTGACTTGACCAAACCATTTAACCCAAAGTGGCCTAAAGGGACAAATTGGGCCAAATCAATTGCAATCAATGAATTTCATTAACCATAAATTAGATATTGAACATGACTCAACCTCCAATTGAAGACAATTGAACATAACCAAGCCAATTTGGCCTCTTGACCCAAGTTGACTTAATTTGACCTAAATGACCAAATTTGGCCAAATCAAATCCTAAACCAAATTGGACAAAAAATGCTTCTAACAAATCATCAATTGGATATTGGACATGATCCAACCTTCAATTGGATCTAATTTGGTCAACCTAACCCAATTGACCTACTTAGCCTAATTTGACCTAAAGGGTGTCAAATTGAACCAAATCACTCCCTATTCTAAATCAATTAAAATAAACTCTTCCAATCAATCATTATTGATCAATTGAACATGGACCTAACCCATGCTCAAGCTAATTTGGCCAATTTGGTCAAATTGGTCAAATTGGTCAAATTGGTCAACATGACTCATTTGACCCAAATTGAACCATATGAACCAGATTCAAATCTAATCCAAATTGAATCAAACCAATTATACTAAATCATTCTAAATGAGATATTAAACTTAATACAACTCCCATATTGATCAAATTTTGTCAAAATTGTCAACTTATCCCAACACATTTGACCTACATGAATCAAATTGAGCTAAACCTAACCAAACCAAGTCTAAACCCAACCAAACTTGGCATGACCCATCATTGGGCCACTTTTGGCCTACACAAGTGGGCCCAACCCATGGTGAATCTGGGTTGGGTCAAACCCATTAAATCAATCCCTTCAAATGAGGCAAAATCTCCATTTGGAAGGGTTCTCCACCTCCCCACTTCTTAGGAGCCATATTTAGCCCTTATAGGACAGCCAACCTAACCTAAGGCTATTGGATTCATCTTTTGGCAAAGAAAGGGTGAGTTTACCCATGGGAAACCATTGGTCCACCTAAGGAGGAGTGTACACTCCATGATAGTCCACTACACTCCCTCAGTCTCTCACACACATCCACCTCAGCACTCTCCTGCCACCTCTGGCCACCCACTCCAGCCGGATGACTGTTAAAGGCTAAGCCAATCTCAACCCTTAGTTCAATTAGGGAGGAGAGTATACTCCTCCCCATCCATTCAAACTCACCAGAGACATTCCTGAAAGTATTTCGAGCAGTCCCTATGCATTCCCTAAGCAATCCCTGATCTCCCCGTACACCCCATCGCCTGCAAGACCAAGCTCCACCCAAACTTGAGAGTCATATCTATCCAACCTTATCAAAACTCCATGAAATTAAAATTAACTCTTCCCACATGTTCCCCAAATCTTGATGAACGAAAACAAAATTGACTCCCAATTAGGGGTGTGCATTTTGTTTATTCGGATGGTTTGGATGATGAATTTTAAAAACCAATTGGTTTTAGATTCCTAAAAAAATGGACCAAACCAACCAAACAGAATACAAAACAAACAACCCAAATAGCAATTTGGTTCGATTATTTTTATTTGGTTTTGGATAAACTGCAGTTTACTATATTTAAAAACTATTTGTGAAATTTATATTCATTATATAATTTTTTTTTATAATGAACAAGTAATAAGCAAAACTATATATATATATATATATATATATATATATATATATATATATATATATATATATATATATATATAATTAGAAAAAGCTTTTAATTACTTTCATGCATTAAAAATATTAAACTTTTTATTATGGCTGAAAAAAATTTACCAAGTAATGAATAAATTTGATTTATTTGGTTTCATCCAAAATTTTATTTAACAAACCAATCCAAAAATCAAAAACCAAAGTTTTCATTAATTAAAACCAAAATCCAAATTACTAAGTTTAAAACCTAATCAAATTACTCAAAAACTTTAGTTCGGTCTAGTTTTTTTGGTTAAAACCAAATAATGCACACCCTTACTCCCAATCGATTCAACCATCGGTAGACCAACTTTCACAACTTTTGCAGTGGCGCTTGGTCCACAGACTGATTGGCAAGGAGGCTTCATCTCTTTAAGACAAAGCTACCTCTATTGATGGACTGTCAGCCTTTAGCTCCAGTGAGGTAAAATTTCAGAAACCATAGATTAGGCCATTATGTGTTGGTCTTTTCAAACCAATTATCATTTCACATAATTTCCACTATGAAAACTCCTTAGATCTCTTATGTGATCATTTTGGATTTGATTTTACTGTGAAACGAGCTCCATCGAGCTCAGATCGAGTGGTTGAAGGCAGATGCTGTCCATCTTCTGGTGCTCACAGGATGATGGATCACTAGCAGTCCGTTCCACATTATTAGAATAGACAACCTTGATTAATCATGCTAGAAATCTCAATTTAATCCCTTCATAATCATGAGATTAATCTCAACTATCTGATATGAGATTGAATGATTGAGATGAAATCGTGTCCGTTGCTGATGAGTCAGCAGCCACGTTGAACATTTTAAATAGCCAATACCATGATGTCACATGGAAAGTGTGCCGCGTTAGCATCCACATAATGCTGATGGTTTAAAATGACTTAATTAGGTTTATAAAATATGATTAAATATCCAAAACTTCAAAAAATCATAACTAATTGTAGAAAAGTTTAAAAATGTAAATAAACCCATTTTGGAATGCTTAAACATAGGAGAATTTAATAAAATTAAAATCTCTAATTAATTTTTAATGAGCATGTACATGTTTAGCAATGACACATACTTACTGAACAATTCATAATTAAAGTAACCACAAGGAGGTCTTAGATAATCTCACTTTCCTTATTTAACAATGGCCCGTATTCATTTATATGTGTGCATATATTAGAATATAAAGTAAACCATTTTCTTTTTTGTCATTAAGCTTTACATAAGTAAAAGATATCAATACACAATGTTTTCATGATTTTTTGCATATATTTATGTAGTTGCTTATGTGTATTTGAATTGGCAAGTATATAGTTTGAACATCCAGGGAACACATGACTTTAAGTAGCTCTAAGGAGGTCTTATATAATCTCACTTCTTTGGTTTAACCACTGCATGGACTTGCTTAAATTTCTTATACATGTTTGCATATGCTTAAACATGAGATGAAATCCCTTTTCTTTTCTATCAAATAAATGCATCAATATTCATTGAGTGTGTAAGAAAATACAAGTACATTGCATGTACATATATATGCTAAATTAAACTTTTAAGGAACTAAAAAAAAGGAAAGAATGTGAATGTTATTGTTAATGAATGGAAGTAATGGAGTATTATTCATGTGATGGTGACTCAATTTCATTAGTCTTAAGATGTCTCTCATGTTTGGATAAGTTTCATTAAGACTAATCTAAACTTAGGCTAAATAAAATTCTTGAATGGTCTATTAAGATAGTTAATGCAATGATGACTTACCTTTAGAAATCAACTTAGGCTAAGGATGAAAGAGTTAAGTCACTTTCTTCTCTTCATAATGATTAGATCTTAAGTAAGAAGTGAACAAAATAAAAATGCATAAGTTAAAACTCAATCAAGTTACTAAAACACTTAAAAGTGAAACCACCCTTAATGGGTAACTTAAACAATCCTAAACTTTAAAAAATCTTAATTCTAAAGCCCAATCAACATATACACATTAAGCCTTACCACACACATTAGAATACTAAGTCATTGATCTTAGTATTAGATTAGGCTGGTGTATGTTGTGATGATATATTTTATTTTATGTTGTAATATTTTAGACTGGATGTTAGGATTGTTTGTGCATATAGTGGATGTTAAGTTGTTATTAGTCTAATGATGTTTTACATAGGGGATTATGATTGAAGGACCTTTGTAATAATAAATGAATATAAAATACTTTTTCTTACAGGTGCTTCTTATGTCACTAAGCATAGTCCAATTAGGGTAGGTGGGCATAGTTATCCAAGTGGAGAGTGTTAAGTGTAAATATGTGAAATACAATTGCTTAGTTTGTATGTTTGTTTAGCTAATATATATTTTGCAGGTGTAGTTAGATTTTATTTTTCATAAAGATGTAATTTTTGTAATAGGATTATGATTAGTGCTATGGGGTTTAGGATGAGCAGTGGATAGAAGGAAAAGACCTGGGATGCCTTGTGAAAGCTGAGGCAAACAAATCCAAAGTAGGAATTAAGAATAAGAATTGAAGACCCCCATAACATTGATTTCATTTGTAAGATTTAATAATAATCTGGGCTATTTAAGGGTAGAGCTCGGCTACCCAACTTTTTTTCTTTTTTGAGGTGTATGATGGTACTCGGCTGCATCAATCTTTTTTTATTTTATGAAATATAAATATTTGATTATTATTTTTAGATTGTGCAATAGAAATGACATGCTCTTTATAGGTTTCTTAAAGTGTGTATATTTGATGTGTGGCCTCGATGTGGTAGGCTCTTTAGGATAAAATTAAATTTTCTATCATCACTAAATAGCTTATAACTAAACTCTAATGCAACTCACAAGCTCACTCTAAAGCCTAAGTATATAAAAAAGATAATAAAAGATTTAGAAACCCCTTAGCTGAATGGTTGTATGCTATAACAACATGCATATCAGATTATTTCACTCTTGAAAATACATGATCTCCACTCTTGCACGTTAGGAGATAAACTTGACCTTTGAGAGCGGTCCCTTGTAGTGAAGAACACCTCTTCTCACTAATTTAGCCCATAATTTAATTTCTTCCCGCATATAGGCATAACTATCCTAAGCCTTAGTTTAAAGTAGTGTATCAAAATGATAAAAAATCTTGTAAATTTTTAACATTAATCTAAGTCATGTTTGCATACCAAATATTATCTAGTCTCTTATGGTGTGAGTTTAGGATTCTAGCTTCCTTCCTAATTAAATAATAGCATAACTTTCTTGCATCAACATAAGATCAACTTACATGATTTTAAAGTGTAGGAAGTGTTAGCTTGCAGCCACTCTAGGCGGTTGTAAGTCTAGAAGAGTCAGGATGTGTTCACTCCCTCTTGTAGAGGTGAACCATTATATCCCATTCTCTTCGATTAGATTTTAGATCGTGCTTCTAGCTTGTGTTATGGTATTTTTAGACTTAAGTTTTGAGATAGCTTAGTTCTCTTTTGTTATGAGTATAAGTCCCCATTTCTTTGTTATCTCCATAATTTTATGTCGCTGGGTTATAAGTCATAGCACTCTAATAAAATATTAACTTAAACAAAATTAAGTTCTCTTCTTCAAAAATATAAAGCCTCATCATAGGGTAGATTGGATCATTAATTAGGTTTCCTAGTATCTTGGATGCTCCATACTTATCTTCTAGTGGAATCCATAAATAATTCTTCCTATTTGAACTCTCCCTATTTGATTTCTAATAAAAACCAATTCTTTGATAGTCTAGCCATGAAATATTTAGAGATAGTTATTGACCTCTCTAATCGAGAGTGTTCCTAGGAAACTTCCATTTCCTAGGATGTCATTAACTATGGAGGCTTGCCTCCATAGGGAACAAAAGAACCCAGTTTAAAATAAACCCTGCTTCTACTTTATCCATATAAAGCAGGGGAAAGATCTCTTGTATATATGAAGACCCATTTACCTTAGGAGTCCTTATTGGGAGATTAAGTCCATTGTAGGGTAATTTCTATCTTTTGAGATAGTACACCATACCTTAATGTCGCACTAGATCAGACCCTTTAAAATCTCTATGGTATCCCTATGACTCCAAATTAAAACACCAGAGATTTTTCTGGTGACTCCACTGTGGATCGTTCCTGTCTCCATATCTAATAGTCAATCATTGTCTTCAAGTATCGATAGTGGACTTGTGCTTCTATGTAAGTCTAATACTATCATTCTTTCCATTAGACACCTCACCTATGTCATCCTTAGGAAAGTATGGCCAACATAATTTAGGTTTTAAACCTTACTCTAGTTGGTTCTAAAACCCCTATTGGACCTCTAATAGGTAAAAAAAATCAAACAAAAATTAAACAAGCTCAACTCAAAACTTTTAAGAACCTCTTGCCATAAGCAAGACAAAGAAAGTCTCATTCCCTATCTCAAAATCCATTTGAGCTCACTCTTAGTGATGTTCAAATTAAACATAATACCACCCCCTCCCTCTAAATTACAAATCTCTCTAAAAAATATAAACCCCATCTAACAGTCAAGTCAAAAGAACAAAGTCTAATCCTATGCCTTTCTTCTCCCATAGCAAAAAGAAATCCTAGTCCTTCTTCCTTTCAAGAAATCAATTACTATATCATTTGGAAAGCTTATCTTCTCCTTTACATTGGGTGTAGATTTGGCCATGGATCAGACCATACTCATCTCTACCCCTGTCATCAAAATTGGAATTGGATTCAAGCATTTCAATATCACTTGTGATGGTCCTGCCCTTAGTATAATGAGTAGAGAGGAGGTGGCTTACAAGAAGCCACTTCAGTTGTTTAATCTTCAGTCAGATGTTGGGTTCCCATCATTGAAGAGAAAGGCTTTAGAGGTTCCCATGCCACGAACACCACTTGTGCCTGCCACAGTCTCTACTAGGACTAGTACTATCTCTGCCATAGCCCCAATCTCTAAGGGGAAGTTGATATTAGCATCTGAGGTTGTTTCCCCTGCCTTCAAGATCGGTACTAGATCACATCATGTGCCCTTGACTAAGACACAGTGCCACAACAAGAACAGGAAGGTTAAGAGGTATTATGAGCGCATGGCTAAGGAGGTTAAGGAAGCATCCTATGTAGCTAAAGTGGGATCCATTTGTGAGACCTCTCCCCTACTTGGTGGTAGCAAATTTCATCCTCTCTCAGATGTAGAGGGAAAAGAGGATGTTAGAAAGATAATTGCGTCACCCATGCCCTACTAAGTATGAGATATTAGATAGGGATAGGAGGAGACCCTATGCTTGCCTTAGGTATGTACTTAGGAGAGTTGGGAGAGCACATGGATGATTTAAGTCTACCACCCTACATGACTTAAGATGAGTTATCCCTAGGAGTGGTAGGGATCAGATTTAGAGATAGAGGGCCATAGAGGCCAAGATTGCTGCCTAAGCGAGAAAAAGAGATAGGAGGAGGTTCACCAGGTAATCGGTGGCCTCAACATTGATTGACCACCTTGATCGGCAAGCTGATAGAGCTAATCATTCAGACAAGATAGTCCTTTCTAGTTCTATCCATAGAAAGAGATCTTTGACAAAGAGGCAGCTGGTGTCATCACCACCACATCGCTCCACTCGGTAACCACCATCACTAGTTCATGTCCTGTCATATAAAATTCTTACGAAGTATTGAAAATCAACATCTTGAGAAAAGTTATTCCCCTTGGTGATATGGCTATGTCCCGAGGACCACACTTCATCCATCTGCTAATTGATGCAAGGTCGAGCTCTCTCGTTGGACCTTCTATCTCAATGGTGGAGAGAAAGGAGTGGCGGCTTAAGAGAATCCTAGTTGCTCCACCATCTCAATAAGAGAAAGAGGAAGATGGGAGTTCTGAGTTGGCCTTTATGGTTGTTGAACTGGTCATGGTTGGCACCTCTTCTACCTAAGACATACAGTGCATCACCTCTTCGGAGCACAGCCCAACAATGAGTCACCACCTAGTATATGTTCTAGTAGTCCTAGGCAGAGTAGATGATAGATCTTTAGATGACATACAAGAGGATTATTATGCCATAGTGAGGCAGATAGTCGGGGATGACCATTTTGATAAAGAGGTTGGCATGGTGGATTTCAATGCTGATGAGGATGACCTCCTAAATGATGTTGCAAAATTCCATATGATTATTACTTGAGGGTCCTTGCATAAAGAACAGCCTAGCCAAGAAGCTCTAGGCATTATAGTTGAGGAAGGTGAGACATCAGACTCAACTCATGCCTTCTCCAATAAATCAAACTCAAGGATGACCAGATTAATAGAATGGAGAGGAGAGTGGAGGAGTTGATGGAAGTAGTGCTAGCAATGCAGAATCAAACACCTGCTCCTCAGTCCATTCTTTTGGAGGCCAACAAACCTAAATTGGTACACATCCTAGACCGTCCTAAGAGCACTACCCCAATGGATGCGGATAATGGTAGCCTACATGAGAAGATAATCGATAGCACCCCGTTTCAAGAGAAGGACATTAAGTAGATGGTAGAGCAATAAGTAAAGGACGCATTGGCGCAACCCCATGGGAACTCATCGATTTCAAAGGGTAGATCTTACCCAGAGGAATTTGATGTAGTTTAATATCCCAAGGTTTTGTGCCACTATTTTTCAAGGTATTTGATGATATTGGAAACCTTAGGCAGCATATAACATACTTTAGGGCTAGTTGTTGGAATATTGGGGGCAGTGATGCTCTACCTTTTAGGCAATTCGTTAGTAGCCTTTTTGGAGTTGCCTTTGATTAGTATGCGAAGCTGCCCAATAGTTTGGTGAAGTTTTTTTGCGTAATTAGAAAAACTTTTCATTAGGAGATTCACAGGAGCCCAATAGAGAGGGACTGTAGGGGACTTTATTATACAAAAATAAAAATCCAATGAGTTACTTGTTGAATATATTCTCAGGTGGCAAAACCTGAGTATGAAATACGAACCACAGTTGTAAGAACAACATTCCATTAAAATTTTTCTTAAGAATATTCATGGCCTGATTACTTTCATGCTTAAGGGCTTCACTATTAAGATATTTGAGAAACTAAACAACAAAGCGGTTAATATACAAGAGGAAGTCAAACAGGTACCCTTCTCAGACCAATCATGCAAGCCTAAGCCTCTGAAGATATTTGAAAAGAAGTTAGGGGTTGTAACAGTAGTGAATAAGGTGAAGCAACCAATGAGAGCATAGTTTGATAGGTCTAGAGCTCAATAGCCTCCACTTCCACCTCCTCTTCGATTGCCTTGGCCACCACATGGCCACCTAAACAGCCTATATAGCAGTGGTACAAGTATCCGACGCAATATAGATACTATCCACCTTCTCTTATCAATAAACTCAATAAGCCATATTCATTCAAGAGGGAGGTAGTCAGGTAAATCTTCAAAACCCTTCTTAAAAAGCTTGACTTTTAGCTACCCGAGCCTAGAAAGCTGGTGAAAGTGGGTAGGAGTGATGATCCTAACTACTGCCCCTACCATCGCATACTAGGTCATGTCTTAAAGATTACTTCACATTCAAAGATTGACTTGAGCACAGCTACAAGTTAGGAGCCATAGTGATCCCCAAGGAATACATAGTGGAACAACCTTCTGGTTCCATTAAAGTAATCTTTGGGGAGACATCTGATCCTCTCAAGATAAAAGAAGGTTAGAATATCTCCCTATCCTATATCTATAAAAATATCATCTCTAAAATCAAGAAACTTTCTCTACAAGTGCCTGACTCAACTTAGACTTCCAATACCATGAAAGATCTGCTAGTTGTGAGGGACAACTCAGAGAGGGTAGAAGCCCAATAGTAGCATCAGCCACCCCTTTCCCGGGATTGATTTATAGCACTATCGCCATCCGAGTCCAACATTCCTTCTTCCACCACTGTAGTCACCATATTTACTAGCTCCACCACTACTAATAGGAGTGTTGTATCTGTGGATGAGGGCACTGAGCCACTCAAGCCGCTTGCTTTACTCGACTTTTATTATGTACCTCTTAAACTGAAGAAATTAATGAAGAAGAATAATTCTACTCACATCTTGTCTACTTTTGATGACCTCAGTGATTTTATTCTTATTGATAGCTCTCCAAGTCATAATAATAATAATTTAAATAATTTTGATCAATACCATTTAGATTAAAAAATAGATTGCCCTTTTCTGAATCTCTAGGGTTCACCATTTAAGATAGATTTGGAGTCATCCAACTTTGAGGACCTTTTAGGAGAAGCTATAAGTATACCTGATGAGCAAGTTGAACTTTCCACAAGCTCCTTATCACAAGAAGTCATTAAAGTTATCCTCCATAGTGGCAAAGTTCTACCTCCTAGGGAAGTACTCAAGATAAGGGTAAATAAGTCATTAGTTTTAGTGAGCAGATAGCCCCTCCACAAGATGCTCCACCCTTGGATATGCTTGTGGTAGATCAGCCCAAAGTTGACTACTATATATTGACACATCTTAAAAAGTTGCTAACTAAGCTAAGCATATATGATGCCCGTATTTTATTTTAAGAAATGAGAGAGTCACTAATCAAAGCATTTCTTGACCTTAAGATATGCTTAGCTCAGTTGGTTACTATTGATCCAGCTAGAAGCATGTTTTCAAAAGAAAGTCTTAGGGGTCACCTTCTCAGATGAAGACGTACTACTCGGGACAATAGAGCACAACCATCATTTCAATATTACAGTGGATGTTGGCAAGTTCAAGTTATCAAGAGTGTTGGTTGATTTGGGTGCATCAGCGAACATTATGACTCTAAGAATCCTTGATTACTTGAGGATCGATATCTTTAAACTTCAATATGAAAAGATGACGTTGAAAGGATTTAATAAACAAGGCGAGTGGGCCTTAAGGTTCATAATGTTTCCATTGGAGATAGATGATTGGAAAACTGATGCCAAGTTTCATAAAATAGACGCAAATACATCTTTCAATACTTTGCTAAAAAGAACTTGAATTCATGAGAACAACATGGTCCCATCCTCCTTACATCAGTGCATCAAGTTCATCAGGAATGAGATTGAATATTATGTCAAAGGGATCTCAAACCATTTGCAATAGAAGAGGTAGGGATTTATGAGGATGCAACCTATTATCTCCCTAAGAAAGAAACAAAATATGTTCTCTCAAGAACTTAATTAAAATGAAAAAGGTAAAGAAAGAAAAGAAAAGAAAAGAAAAAGGAAAAAAAAGAAAAAGAAAAGAAAATGAAGCGAGAAGAAGACATTAGGGAGGAAATAGAGTCTGAGATTAGATTCCACCCATAGTTCGTCACTCCATTCAAATAAGTGGGTTGGATGCCATCCTCCACTAGGACAAGGAAAAGGCAAGTCTAGAGGGAGTCTTATAAGTGGTAGACCTCCATACCTACCACCTACCAGGAGATTCGTTCTAACATTTAGAGTATACCTGCCATCTACATAGACTTAGAATCTAGTTCAGAGGATGAATCCTATGTAATGAGCGCATCACCTACCTCTCTACATCAGTAAACCACGTTAGAGGTGACTCTAGAACTCAACAGTGATGAAGACTGGGTCCCAAAGTAAAGCATGAGTGTATTTGAGTCCTCTTTATATGAACCTGTCAAATAACATTTGAGCACCTTAGCTCTAACCCCACTTTCCTCATAAAAGGTTGAGAGTTTGGTGGTTAAGGAATCTCCCAAAACATATACAAATGCTAAGCCTCAAAGATTTTGTCTAGGAGTAGCATCCTCAAGCCAATAAACTAATGTAGAGCTTGAGGATGAATCATTCAAAGAGTTGATAAAATTACTATTTGATTGGTACTCACCATGTGTTTTTAATTTAGCAAAGAAATGTTTAGTTCCACATGCATGGTCTAAGCATAGATCAAACTACTTTGAAAAGCTATGAAACAATAAATGCAAGAACTCTTAATCAAGATCAAGATTAAGCTTTAGTACATAGACCCAGTAGAGGATGATGATTACTGCTTAGTCATCACCAATCATCTAGAATCTGATAGGTTCTTCTCAAATCATATTAACTCATATAAATTGGTATGTTTAGAAACTTATGATGATCCAGATGATCTTCAAGTCAAAGATGCACCACCAAAATTCAAAGAAGAAATCAAATCAACCATTGACAAGCTCAAAGAAATCAACTTGGCACTAAAGAAAATCCACACCCAACATACATGAGTTTTCTGTTAAACGAATCTACAACCAATGACTTAGTTAGGCTACTCACTAAGTTTAAAGATTACTTCGCATGAAGCTATGAAGAAATGCCTGGATTAGCTCCTAAAGTCGTAGTTCATAAACTAGCAATATAACTTGATGTTAACCTCTTTAAGCAAGCTCCTAGATGCATGTAATTGGAAATCGAACAATAAGTCATTTTTAAAGTCAAGAAATGGATTGATGCTGGTTTCATCTAGGAGAAAAAATACCTTACCTAGTTGGCCAGTGTCATTCTAGTTTAGAAAAAAATGACCAAATTTGTATATGCATTGATTTTAGGGATCTTAACAAGGCATGTACAAAAGATGAATTTTCACTACTAATACCAGAATTGATGGTGGATATTGCCTCATCTCACGTAGTCTTCTCTTTCATGGATGGTTCATCTTGATATAACCAAATCAAGATGACACCTGAAGATAAAAAGAACACTGTCTTTAAAATCTTGATCGAAATTCATTGCTATAAGGTCATACTTTTTAGCCTAAAAAATACTGGTGCCATATACCAGCAGGCCATGACTCAAATTTTCAACGAACTCATTCACCACTAAGTCAAGTTCTACATCGATGATCTCGTGGTCAAAAGCAAAGAAAAGGAAGACCATGTCTTTGACTTGAGAGTAGTTTTTGAGTAGTTGGGGCAATATAACCTTAAAATGAACCCTCTAAAGTGTGCATTTGTGGGTAACTTCAGCGATGTTCATTATCTGACACCATGGGATTGAGATTGATCTGGAGAAGATCAAAGTGATATTGAAAATGTCACCCCTTAAAAGCCTAACTCAGCTTAGATCATTCCAAGAGAGGTTGGCATATCTAAGACACTTTATACCCAACTTATCAAGTAGATGTCACCATTCTCACTACTAGCCAAGAAAGATGCCAAATTCAAGTGGGATGTTAAATGCCAACATACATTTGAAAGTTTCAAGCAATACATTTTGATGTCGCCAGTCTTAGCCTTCCCTATCTTAGGCAAATCTCTTATACTCTACACTACTACATTAGATGACTCCTTTGGTGCTTTGTTATCCTAAGCCAATGATGAACTATCTTAATCATTATCTAATATCTATTATGGGGAACTATCCACCCATTGAGAAGCATTGCCTACCTTTGATCTTTGTAGCCCAGAAGCTATGACATTATATGCTTTCTCATAAAGTAAACTTAATTTCTAGAGTTAATCCACTATAATATCTCATGACATGGTAGACGCTATCCAGCGGTTGGCATGATGGTCCATGATTTTGTCACAGTTTGATATTACATTCATACCCCTTCGTGTAGTTAAAGGGCAAGCACTTGCAGACATCTTGACAACACACCCTCTTCTTTCAGATTCCTCTCTTAGCGATGATCTTCTTGATGAACAAATCATGAATTTAAGAGATACAAGCTGTCATCGATGAGAGATGTGTTTTGATGGTGAGGCTTCCTCTCAAAGAGGAGAAGAACCACAATCTAGTATTTTAGGAAAGGCAAGGGTAAGAATAGTCCTGCTAACACCAGATCCCGATATGATGAGATTCTCATATCACTATCGAAACCTTGCACCAACAATGAAGCCAAATATGAGGCTCTGATCACCGGTCTGGAGTTAGCCATTCCTTAAGCATCCAAAGCATCAATATATTTGAGGATTTACAACTAGTGGTTAAACAAATTGTTGAGTCATACAAGATTCTAAAGCCCAAATTCCATCGCTACCATAAGTATAATATGGAGTGACTAGCCTAGATCTTAGAGGTTACAATCCATAAGATCCATCGAGGAGAAAATGCCATAGTGGTTGCCTTAGTTAAGCTTGCCAAAGAATTGGCATGCTGGAAGATGAGTCCATATCAATTGAGGTTCACAATATATAGATTGTCCCTCTTATTGATGTTAAACTCATCAATAAATACACTCTTGAAGGGGATGTTGCCATTGAAAAATAGGATGAAGAGCTAGATTAGAGTCAACCTTCATTGATTACGTAAACAAAGGAAAACTACCTAAAGAGAAATCTCAAGCCCATTAAGTCAAGTAGAGAGCGCTCTCCAATGCTCTCATCGATGGTGTCTTATCAATGATCTTTTGATCATATGTGGTCATGCTATTTAGGCAAACACGAAGCCCATAAGATCGTGACCAAGGTGCATTCAGGATTATGCGGAGCTTACCTATTTGGTCCCAAAATGTGGGCCAAAATTAAGAGGGATGGGTATTACTAGTTGACGATGATCACAAATTGCATAGACATAGCCAAGCTTCGCCACCAGTGCCAATTGTATGGAGTAGTTCAACATCAACTACCCAAAATTCTACACCTGACTATAGCTTCATGGCTATTCGAGTGTTAGGGTACTGACATAGTAGGTCTGATTGATCCTTCATCGTCCAAGGGTAACCAGTTCATCCTAGCAACTATGGATTATTTCTCCAAGTACATAGAGGTGATTCTGCAAAGGGAAGTCAAAGCTCATCACGTGCTCTAATTTTTTAGAAACCATATTGTATATAGATTTGGAATACCCAGTCGAATCATATCCGATAATGGTATTGCCTTCAAAGGCACCAAGATCAACAACTTTGCTAGAAGATATAATATAAATTAGAGGTATTCTACCATATACTACCCATGAGGAAATGGTTTAGCAGAAGCCTTCAATAAAACTCTAATTCAAATACTCAAGAAGATGCTCGATTATAATAAGTGATAGTGGCATGAGCAGTTAGTCGAAGCTTTATGGGCTTACCACACCACCTATAGAACTCCAACGCAATCTATCCCATTCTCTTTAGTGTATGGGTTCAAAGCCATTCTACCCTTAGAGGTCCAACTCTCATCATTAAGGATAGCTGTGGATGGTAAAATCATAACTAATAAAAACTCTTAGCTATAATTGGAAGAACTTGAAGGTCTACAAGAGAGACGCCTAACGACATCTGATAACCATGAGTTATATAAAGTTATAATGGTCCAAGCTCATAACAAGCAAGTCTGTCCTAGAGAATTTTGGGTTGGAGAGCTCATTTTAGCTCTAAAGAGACCAATTGTTGCCCCTCATAAGATGGGAGGCAAGTTTGAACCTACTTGGGAATGCCCTTTTGTCATAGAAAAGGCCTACTAAGGTGGATCCTACCAACTAAACAACCATAAAGGCGAATAATTGATGCTTCCAATCAATAAGCTTTACTTGAAGAAATATTATGCATTAATAATGTTTCAAATAATCTCTTGATCATTAAAAATTTTATTTAATTAAATTGTCCTCTGAATTTGAATGTCTTCGATTGAAAAACTCTTAATGTGTTTAGGATAGGTGTGAGAGAAGCATCCTACTCTGATAAACACAATACAAACACAAAATTACACACAAACATGAATCGCAAGCACAAATCCAACTGCTTTGGGCTACTCTGAGTCAAGATAAGACCCCTAATTTCCCTTACTTAGTAGTTTCTCTAGGTCAAGTTTGATTCACTACTAGGTTAGTGGGTCTCCCTAGTGGTCAATTTTGCTTAGGAGGATGTGAGTCCCCGTGCTTTATTTCTAGCTTTACAGCTGCAAATTGATGAGCCCCTTGTTAGTTTGGTACCTTCTATTGCATGACTAATAGACTACCTCAATGGTTGACTTTGCTTAACAAGATGTGAGTCCCTGAGCTAGCCATCATGCATTGACTGGATCTAAATATATATTGAAAGATTAGGGTTAGAACCCCCCAAGTGGCTCCTCTTCCTCTTGATTACTTCAAGCTTGGGTTCAATTCTCCTATATGACTTCCCACTTAGTAGTCACCCTAGATCAGATAGTAGCTATCTAACCGTTGATAGACTGTCCAGATGATTAGTTCTATTTAGGAAGATGTGGGTCGCCAAAGCTTTTTTCCTAGATTGATCATCATAAATTTATAGGCACCTTAGGTTGGTTGGTGTTCGCTTTGTTGATAGCAACCCCACCCGATGGATAACATCACTAAAGTATATGTGAGTCCTAATGCTTTCTCCTTAAGTCCGCCACTATATACCTAAAGGCTTTATATATTTTAGTGATTAGGATAAGACCCCCATAGGAACCTTTCCTATGGGCATTCTATTTGGATTAATTCTCCATGACCCCATCTAAACATGACCCAGGTTACTACTAAATTAGACAGTTCCCCTCGCCTAGTTGCCACCCTTTTAGTCAGCATCATTATGTGGATGCGTAGACTATCCCTTGGGCCAGTAAATTTGAGATAGGCCAAAGCCCTCGCAGATCCTTCTTAGTGTGGCCCATCACAAACCAAATGGTCCACACTAAATAAATAAACAAAATGAAATCTTTATGGATTAGGATAAGACCCCCAACGTCACCTCTTGCCAAATGGGCATCCTATCTTTTTAGACAGTGCCAACAAAACTCCCTATAAGAATCGTTTTGACTATTTAAGCTGAGATAAGATCCCCAAGGGCCATCACTTAGTAGTCATCCTAGGTCGGATTTGACCTGCTGCATGTTTAGTGGGTCACCCCGATGGTTGATTTCTCTTTGGAAGATGTGAGTCCCTGAGCTTTCTTCCTAATTCAACCATTTTAAACTGATGGACAACCCATAGGTTGGATAGTCTCTACTGTATGGCTAGTAGATTGTTCCTTTGAGTTAGTAAGTCTAAGATAAGTCAAGCCTTTTATAGCCCTACCTTAGTGTGACTAATCACAAACCTACTGGGTCCATTTTTATATGTTCAGGGTTAGGATCATGCCCTTGAGGCTCCTTTCTCAAGTGATTACCTTAGGTTTGGACTAAGCCATCATGGTCCCTCTCTTAGTGGTTGCTCCTTAAGGTTGGGTGGTATCATTCTATGGATAAGAAAACTGCTCCTTTGTGCAAGTAAATCTAAGGTAGGTCTAGGCACCTATAGCCCCTCATTGGTGTGGCCTATCATAAACTAATAGGGTCTACATCCATTCAATAATCAAATATAAATCAAAATTAACACGAATCACCAAAATCAAATAAAATTCTTCAGCATAACCAATCAAATCAAATTAAATTAATTAAATCAACTAAATCAAATCGAATTAATCAAATTAAATTAACTCGAATCCAAATTTCACCAATTCTTAGCAAATTCTGACTATGCCCTTGACATGATTCAATCCCCTATAGATCCTACCAAATCTCATCAATTCCTAATAAATCCTCATTCAAGCCCTTGGCATGATTCAATTTGCAACAGAATCTTCTTCGTGTTCCTAGCATGAAGACAAACTTCAAATAATCATTCTTAAAAAATTCTCATTCATGCACTTGGTATGATTCAATCTTCAGTAGATTTTTATGTTCTTGACATGAAACCAAACTTCAAACAAATTAGACCAAATTCAAGTAATTCTCCTTCCAAGCCCCTAGCATGAAGCAAAACAAATCAAAATAAACTAAGATTTGACTTTCTTATACCCCTCCATTTAGGTATAAACAAATTTCATTGATGTTCATGACCTTCTTGGATGCTATTGATTGTCTCAGTCAATGCCAATATGTGTGGTGTGCCTTGTTAGTTACATCTCACCTATTAGGGGTCTTTTTATTGACCTTACTTTTAGAGTGAGGATTGATCACTCTCATCCCAGGTCTAGGATTCTTCTAGACACTTAGGTTTTCTTGGTGCTAGGATACTTCTAATAATTAATAGGATACTAAAACAAGCCTAAAAACTTGTAGGGTAGGCCTAAATCTTACCTTAGGATAAGTGGGCCTCACCCATCTTAGGGCCTAAACTGACATTCCTATCCATCAATTCATTTAAACCCAAACTCATATTATTGAAACCAAACCAACACAAACTAATTTGAATTCAATTAATTTTGATTGAATTTAATTTTCAATTGAAGCTCCAATCTTAACCCAAGTTAACCCACTTAAATCCTATAAATCCATTCAAACTAATTCAAGCAAACCAAACTCAATTTAATTATTTTAATCATTCTAACTATCCAATGGATCATTTCAAACTATTCCAACACTTGTAATCAAGCCAATTAAATCAATTAAAATTAATTAACCCAAGTTAGCCCATTTGACTTAAAAGGTTCAATTGAGCTAAAACCCAATAAAACCCAAATCAACTACAATCAAAGCTACCAAGCAACTTCAAACTCATCATTGAATATATTCCAACCATCCGTAGCCTCAATTGGTCCAAATTGGCTTGATCAAACCATTTAACCCAAAGTGACCTAAAGCTCCAATTAGGCCAAATGAATTGCAATCAATGACTTTCATCAATCACAAATTAGATATTGAATATGACTCAACCACTAATTGAAGCCAATTGAACCTAACCAAGCCAATTTGGCATCTTGACACAAGTTGACCTAATTTGACCTAAAGGGCCAAATTGGGCTAAATCAAATCTTAAACCAAATTGGTTGAAACCAATGCTTCTAACAAATCACTAATTAGATATTGGACGTGATCCAACCTTCAATTAGACCTAATTTGGTCAACTCAGCCCAACTAGCCTAGTTAGCCCGAGTTGACCTAAATAGTCAAATTTAATCAAATCACTCCCTAATCCAAGTCAATTTAAATTCTCTTTCACTCAATCACTAAGGATCAATTGAACATGAACCTAACCCATGCTCAAGCCAATTTGCCCAATTTAGTCAAATTAGTTAACATGACCCATTTAACCCAAATTGAACCATATGAACCAACTCCAAATCTAATTCAAATTGAATCAAACTAATTGCACTAACTCATTCTAAATGACCAATTGAACTTAACCAAATTTCAACTTTGACATAATTTGGTAAAAATGGACAACTTAGTCCAATTGAACCCATTAACCTACATGAATCAAATTGAGCCAAACCAAACCAAACCAAACCAAGTCTAAACCCAACCAAACTTAGCATGACTCATCCTTAGGTCACTATGGGCCTGCTCAAGTGCGCCCAACCCATGTTGAACTCTAGTTAGGTCAAACTCATTGTACCAAGCCCTCCAAATGGAACAAAATCTCTATTTGGAAGGGTTTTTCACCTCCCCACTCCTTGATAGCCATCTTTGGCCCTTCTAGGACAGAGACCATTGACCCAACCTAACCTAAGGCTGTTGGTTTAGCCTTTGGCCAAGAGAGAGTGAGTTCATCCATGGGCAGCCATTGGTCCACCTAAGAAAGAGTATACACTCCATGAAAATCCACTACACTCCCTCAGCCTTTCACATACATCCACCTCAGCATTCCTCTACCACGTCAGGCCACGCACTCCAGCCAGACGACTGCCAAAGGTTGAGCCAATCTTAGATCTTAGTTTAGTTGTGAAGGAGAGTATGCTCTTCCCCATCAATTCAAACTCACTAGAGACCTTTCTTAGAGCATTTCAAGAAGTCCCTAAGCATTCCTCGAGCTCCCTATGCACCTCATCGCTGATGAGACCAAGCTCCACCCAAAACTCGATAGAAATGTCCATCCAACCTCATCAAAACTCTATAAAATTTAATCTAACTCTTTCCATAAGTTCCCCAAACCTCAATGAACAAAAATGAATCGACTCTCGATCAATTTGACCACTAGAAGGTAGCCCTAGACCAAGTCTAGTGACTTCCATGGTGACACTTGGCCCACAGATTGATTGTTGGAGAGGTAGCTCGAGATCTTTTCAATAGGGCTTTGTCTGTTCATAACGAAGCTACCTTTGTCGATGGATCACCGGTCATTAGCTCTGGCAAGGTAAAAATCCATCAACCATAGATTTGGCCATTAGTTGTTGATTTTTTTTCAAAATGAAATGTGATTTTATGTGATTTCCACTATAGGATCTCCTTAGATCTCTTCCTTGATCATTTTGGATTTGATTCTGCTATGAAATGAGCTTCAATGAGGTCAGATCAAGTGGTAGAAAGTAGATAATGTCCATCTTCCATTACTCACAGGACGACAGATCACTGACTATCCGTTACACTTATTTAGAATGGATGGATGTGATTAATCATACTAGAAATCTTGATTTGATCCCTTAATAATCATGAAATTAATCTTGACCATCTAATTCAAGATCAGACGATCAAGACAAAATCATGTCCCCTGCTGCCAAGTCAGTAGCCACATCAGACTTTTTAAATAGCCAATATCATGGCACCACGTGGAAAGCATTGTTGCATTAATGTCCACATTGCACCAATGGTTTAAAATGGCTTAATTAGGTTTGAAAATGTAATTAAATAGTCAGAACTTCAAAAAATCATAACTAATTATAGAAAAAATTCAAAAAAATGCAAATAAACCTAATTTGGAAAGCTTAAATAGAGGAGAATTTAATAAAAATGAAATCACTAATTAATTTTTAATGAATAGTGTTTAGTTAAGATTTGAAGCTTAGATAAATTACTTTAATTAAGGCAAAAATTCTAGGCAAATTAATTCCAAATTTGGCATGTTGATTCTATGGGATTTGCTCTACCTTTGATATTTTTCTTGGAATTAATTATCATGTGGTTTGGAAAATTCTAAATTTTCAATTTTAACTACTCTCTTTAAATAATTTAATAATTATTAAAATTAATGAACAATAAAATTAAGTAATTAATGTTAATTAATTAATGTAAATAGTGGGGATAATATGGAAATTAATTAGGACTCCCTCACCTAATTGGTTCTAAATGTATTCTATTAAAGGGTTTAATTAATATGCTTAATAATTAAGGGTAAATTAAAGAAATTAACAATAAAATGTAAATGAAATCAATTTAAGTAACTCAAGTGCAACCCATTAATCCCTTTATGTGTTAAATAACATAAAGTCATTAAAGAAATTATGATTTTCTTATTGGTGTGGGAAAATCATAAGAGTATTTATCTTAGGTATTTTACTTCTTTAATTTAATTATTTCTTAAGCATGAGCCTAATTGCATTAGATTTCTTTAGGTGCATTTCAAATTTTATTTTTCTAAAGCATATCATTGAAGGCTCATACTTAAGTGATTAATTAAATTAAGGAAGCTTAGGAATGGTGATCAAATTGATATGATTAATAGATTGAACTTAATTAATCCATAAATTACATTTAATTTTTTCCCTTTAACATATTAAATAACCAACATGGGATGGGGTGAATTCTAAGTATTGCTTTCTCCTCTTTTGGTTTCAATAACTTGAATATTAAAATTAAGCATTAAAGAAACTTTGATTAGACTTAAAGGATGTTTATTTAACTTGATTGTCCTTAGGTTCTAATAAAATTAAGTATGTTGTGTGGCGATATTCAATTACTTCCTTTCAATTATCAAAAATGTGCACACTATGTGCTTCATGTTTTTATGTTTTAAAGTTAAAAGAATATGATTGCATTTAAATTGCATGAGTTGGATAAACATTATTATATGGTGTGGCTATTATCATTAGTAAATCTCTAACTATTTTGAAACTCTATATTAATTATGAATTAAATAATTTATAGCTTAAACGAATGCTTATTATAAATAATTAATTATGTGAAAAATGAAATGTTCATTTACTCATAATAAAAAATGGCAATTGATGTTTTATTCTTAAGTTTGTACTTATGTATTCATGTATTTGAATTAACAAGTATATAGTCTGGACATCCTAAGAAAAACAAGGCATTAAGTAGCCCAAGGAGGTCTTAGATAATCTCACTTCCCTGGTTTAACATTGGCACATACTTGCTTAATTTCATTTATGTGTGTGCATATATAAGAACATTAAGCAAAACTCTTTTCTTTTTGTCATTAAGCTTTACATAAGTAAAATATATCTATACACAACCTTTTCATGATTTTATTTCTATGTTTATGTATATGCTTATGTGTACTTAAATCGATAAGTATATAGTATGGACATCCCGAAAACACGAGGCTTTAAGTAGCCCTAAGGAGATTTTAGATAATCTCACTTTCGTGGTGTGGTGTTTATTTTTGGATGTGAGACATCACGCAGATCTTAGGTGGTACTTATTGAAGTTACAATAATAAGAAATGATATACTATCTCAAAAGATAGAAATCATCACCCTATAATGGACCTAATTACTTAATAAGGACTCCTAAGGCATGATGGGTCTTCGAATATACTAGAGATCTTTTCCCTACTTTACATGGAAAAGTAAAGCAGAGTTTATATTAAGTCAGGTTCATTAAGTTCCCTATGAAGGCAAACCCCCATAGTTAATTACATCCTAAGGAAAGGAAATTCCTTAAGAATACTCTTGATTAAAGTAGACAATTGGGGTCTCCAAAGATTTCAAGCTAAGACTATCAATAAATTGGCTATTTTAGAAAATCAAATGGGATAGATCAAGGAGAAGACTTATTTTTAGAATCCAAAGAGAGAAAGTAAAGAAATGCTTATGATACTAGGAAGCCTAGTGAGCATTCCAATCTACTCTATAATTGAGCTTTATATATTTAAAACTAAAGAGATTTGATTATTTGTGTTGAAATTTTATTATATTGCTAGAGCTTATAATCCCACGACACAAGATTGTGAAAATGCCTAAGAGGTGAGAATTTATGCTTGAAGCCCGAAGGAAATGGCTACCTTAGATCCTAAATATAGGGAGATTTGGAATAAGCTAAAGTACAACCTAAATCTAAGTGAAGATGGGTATAAGGTTTACCTTCATAAGAGAGAGTAAACCACCCAACGGCTGGGTTTACAACCACCTGGAGTGGCTGCCAGCTAACACCTCATGCGATTCCAAAATATGTAGTCCAGTCTTCTAAAAGTGCAAGATAGTTGGGCTATTATTTAATTTGAAAGAGACCAAAGTCCTAAAATCCACTCCCTAAAAGACTAGAGCATCAGCGGCATGAGCGTATGACTTAAGCTAAATACAAAAATCTTTATAAATTTTATTCTAATTTGACGCTTCATTTAGTCAAAGGCTTGGGATTTTTGATGCCTAGATGAATGATGAAATAAAGGCTTGGGATTTGTTCTCCACCACAAGGGATGCCCTCACAGGTCCAACATTCCCCTATCATGCAAGGATGGAGATCCCCCATATTCAAGGAAGAAGGAATATGACATGCATGTTGTTACACATACAACATTCAACTAAGAGGTTGCTAAATCTTTTAATTATCTTATTTAAAACTTAGGCTTTATGGTGAGGTTATGAGTTATTTTAAAATTTAGTTTTGAATTATTAATTAAGGCAGAAAAATTAATTTTTATGCTAAGAGCCTACCGTATCCAGGCCACATATTCAAGCATCAATCATAAAGAAACTATGAAAAGCTTATTGTTCCAATGCGCAATCTAAATACAACATCAATCAAACATGTATAAACTGCATAAGAGAATAAAAGGTCAGTGCAATCAAGTTCTGCCATACACTCTGAAGAGAGAAAAGATGGGTATGCGAGCTCTACCCTTATACAATCCATATTATAAAAGAATACATGCTATGGGGGTCTTCTTTTATTCATTTATTTATATTCTCCTTCTCTTCCTTTTGATTTGATTTGCTCCACCTTAAAGGCATCATAGGGCCTCCCAGGACAAAGCATTCTAGCCACTACTCATCTTAATTCACCCATAGCACTAATCCTAATTCCTAATTGTAAAATTACATTTAAATGGAAAAAGTAAATATAACAACACTTGCAAAACAGAGGCTAGTTAAACATACATTCCACCCAAGCAATTATATTTATAATTTGGACTTAGCACCCTGCACATGGCTAACCAAGCCCACCTATCTTAACTTGGATTATGCTTAGGGGCTTAAGTAACCTGCAAAAGAGAGCATTTATAGTTATTTTTTAGCAGCCCCTTAAGCACAATCCTCTATAGAAAATATAATTAGGCTAATCATGACCTAACATCTAGTCTACGAAACATAAAAGCTAACATCTAGTTTAAAATAATAAAATAAAGCATACATCAAACCATGCACCACCCTAACATAAGGATAGAAGCGATGACTTAATTCTAATGTGTGTGTTAAGGCTTGTGTTGTGTGTCCTAACTAAGCTTTAGAGTTAAAATTTTCTAAGTGTGAAGAGATTTAATAATAAAGGGTGATTTCACTTTAAATGGGTTAATTTCTTTGTGAATTTTACGTAATGTTTTCTTTTATTTTATTTGACCTACATAAAATAACTAAGTGTTGTAAATAGAAAGAAAGAGAGGTTCACTCTCTTTTATCCCTACCTTAAGTTATTTCTAAAGCCAATTAATTAAACAATTCTCTTTAGTGAATGGCTTATTATATATTTTAATTAATTCTAGGTTTAGGTTCACTTTAAATAAACTCATTCAATAAGAAGGGCATCTCAAGATTAATTGAAATGAATTACCATCACATGAAAAATGTTTGTTTATTTCTTTCCATCATATATAGCATGCATATGGTTAAGTCTTAAACATACCTATACATTCAATATTTATTTTAGCATACTTGAATGATGAATGTAAGCAAATGAATTTAAAATTGATGTTTCATTTGGTTGAATTATTTTATCATATTAATTTAAAGCTCTATCTAAATTCTTATACAAAAGCATAAGAAAAGAGCTTTAAGTCACATGATCAAGCAATTCCACCATTTGAAACAAATATAAATGCATGTTTCTTATTAATAGAAAAGTGGTTTCCATTCATTAATTAAATGTACACATAAATGTATAAAAGTTTTAAGTAGGTACGATGCCATTATTTCGCACCAGGGGAGTGAGGTAGAGACCTCTTTGGGGCTACTTAAATCCGTGCATCCCTGTGATGTCCAGACTAATATACCCACTATTCTTATATACACATGAATGTACAAACAACTGTAAGAAAAGAAAACCAGGAAAAAGTTGAATTTTATTTAATTGATTTATTTGTGTGAATGAACTAAAGCTCTATCCAAATTCTAATGTCAAAATGCATAAGAATGAAATCAAATAGGTACGTCACCATTATTTTGCACTAGGGGAGTGAGGTAAAGACCTCCTTGGGGCTCCCCGGGATGTCCAGACTAATATAACCACTAACATTCATACTTATGCTAATCAGCATATGAATGAAAGAAAAAAACTCCACTTCATACACTAAGGTTATATTCACATGCACCTCCTATGTATGCATAACTAACGTCACAACATGTATCATTATTCATTAATAAGCTTTTGAAAATACATTTGAGATTTAATAGTCTTAATAGCCTCACATATTTTTAATTTAGGCCAACACATGCAACTTGACATAATGGAAATCATTTCGTTTAATTAATTTTTGAAAAAGGATGAATGCATGATTACAAGTGGAATATAACATTTAATACAATTGGAAAGAAATAAAAGAACATAAGCACATAATTTCATTCAATTCAATTAATTCCTAAGGACAATCATATCAAATAAGATCATTTAAAATAAACCAAAGTTCTTTAATGCCATTTTTTTATTTCATGTTTGATTTGGTTTAAAGAAGAGAGGATATTTTATCATTTGCTACTCCTAATCCATTCCATATTTGTAATTTAATTTGGTTTAATTAGAAGATAATTAGGTGAATTTTATGGATTAATTAAGTTGTGATATGAATTAAATCAATTAATTAACCCTTGCTTAAGTTACCTTAAAGTAATTAACAAATTAATTATGAGCCAACATGATATGCACATGAATTGGAACTTAAATCAGCAACGTCCCTAAGAAATAAAAGGCCTAATGCAATTGGCTCATAATTAGTGGTTAATTAGATTTAGGAACTTAATTAAGTACTCTTATGGCTCTCCTATACATGTAGGTTAGCCATAATTTCCTTAAAAATAGTTATAGGTTATTAATCACCTAAAGATCTACCCAAGAAGCTTAATTAGATGAGTTCCAGAATGATTATGATTTTAATTTGATCAATTAAGCCATTTTTAATTAATGAATTAAACCATTAATCCCAAATTAATTAATTTCAAGTCAAGTGAAATGAACTTAGGGAAAGAAAGGGAAAGATGTCCAAATCTCATTCCCTATACTCATTCACTGTTATGCAATGACTAGTAAGCTTAATTAATAGTTTTCTTATTATTTAGCATGTTAATTAATCTTTAATTACTATTCAAAATTAATTAAATTAATTTTAAATTAATCTCCTCTAAAATACCTTTTAAATGAGTATTTATTTATATTTTTTAGATTTTTTATTAATTTTTTTTATTTTTCAAAGTTTCAGTTGATTTAAGTAATTTTTCATGATTTTTATAACACCCATTAATTCATTTTTACCATTTGAACTTCAAAGTGAGATATCTTCTAATTCAGAGATCTTTTTGACTTGAAATTTTTACGGTAGGTGTATCTTAATTTTAGTTTCAATCTTTAAAAATTTTAAATTAATCTAATGCGCATTTTTCATTTAATTAATGAATTTTAATTTTTACTAAAACTTAAATTCCACTCAAACTATTTAGTTAAATTTAATGATTTTAAGTTTGTTAGATTCCTCTCTGAATGGAAAATCCAACGAGCCCTTATTTGTAATTTTTTGCTAAGTATTTTATTTTCAATGAATTATTGAATTTTTAGATAATTTAAATAATTTTTAAAATAAAAAATAGGCAATTTTCCCACTTAAACCAGTCAGGACCGTGGTGCCACGTGGAACCGTGCAATTGGGTGCCACAGTCCTGCATAGCATGCATATGGTGAATATTTTTATATTCTATTATTCTTGTCGTCATCTATTTTAAGAAAAATAAATGAAAATAAGAATAGCATGCTTGTTTGGACTCCAAGTAGATTCGTAGAAGTTCTTATTAGGGTGATCGGGTATGACATTGAGGAAAGATGTACTATCTTAAGAGATAGAAGTCACCATCCTGCAATGGACCAAATCACCTAATAAGGACTCCTAAGGTTATGGGTCTTCAGATGTACCATAGATTCTTCCCCTACTTTACATTGAAAAGTAAAGTAGGGTTTATTTTAAATTGGGTTCATTAAGTTTCCTATGGAGGCAAACTCCCATAGTTAATTACATTTTAAGGAATGAGATTCCTTAAGAATACTCTCAATTAAGGTAATTGATCGTTGTCTCCACATATTTCAAAGATAGGACTATCAACAAATTAGTTTATTTTTAGAAGATCAAAATGGGATTGATCAAAAGGAGGGAGTTATTATTGAAACCAAAACAAGATGAGTAGGGGATGCTTATGATACTAGGAAGCCTAGTAAGCATCCCAAACTATTCTATGGTTGAGCTTTATATTTTTGAAATTTGAAGAGAGTGAACTATTTGAGTTGAATTTTTATTAGAAATCTAGGGTTTATAATTTCACAACACAAGATAGTGGAAATGCCTAAGAGATGAGGATTTATGCTTATAGCTCGCAAGGGAAAGTAATAACCTCTGAACCTAAATCTAAGGAGCTTTGGCGAGAGCCAAGGTATGACCTAAATCTATGGAGAAAATGGGTATATGATTTACCTCCACAAGAAAGTAGAAACCACCCGACTGTTGGACTTAAAACCGTCTGGGAGTGGTCGCCAACTAACTCCACCTACAATTTTAAATATATATAGGCAAGTCATATGCTTTTGCAAGATAACTAGGCTGTTGTTTATTTAGAAAGAGACTAAGTCCTTAAACACACTCTCTAAGAAACTAGATCATGTAGGGCATGATTAATGACTTAATCTAATGCAAATTTTGCTAAGTTTTGTTGTCATTTTTGGACAATTTATTTGACACAGGCTATGGGATTCATATACCTAATGCATGAGAAATTGGTTATGAACCCAAAATCAGTAAGAAGGAGGTGTGTTTTCACCATGACTCTCAAAGGTCAAGCCAAGTTCCCTGGTAAAAGTGGAAGCCCTCCATAAGCAAGGGTGAAGCAAGATGTTTTTTATGCATGATGTGAGACATCCAACATTCAGTTAAAGGGTTGCTAAATCTTTTATCTTGATTTATAACCTAGGCTTTATGTGAGGTTATGAGTTGTTTAATTGGATAAAAAAATTATTTTTCCTAAGAGCCTAATCACATCTAGACCATTCATCAAAGCAAGGAAGAAACTAGGAAAAATATGCCATCTTAATGCACAAGCTAAACAAATATCAAATAATTTTATGAAGCTAGCGCAAAAGAATAAGAGGCCTTTGTGGTCGGGCTCCACCACAAAAACCAGAAAAGAAATGTGGGTAGCCGAGCTCTACCCTTATACAATCCGGATTATAAATGAATTAATTACAATAAAAAAGAAATTCATGTTATGTGGGTCTTCATTCTTCATTTCTTCATTCTTCATTTCTTTCTTTCTTTCTTTCCTTCTTTCTTCTTTCTTTCTTTCCTTCTTTTGGTTGGTTGGGATGTAGTTGCTCCAAGGCTGCACATGGCAAAAGACATAGTCTTATGACCAATGTTCATCCTAATCCCCCATAAAATTCATTCCAAATATTAATTGCAAAATTACATGAAATGGGAAAGTAAATCTAACTAAACTAGCAAAACAGAGATTAGCTAAACATACCACACAATCTCAAGCATGTATATGAAGAAGTTGGACTTAGCACCAAACACATGGGTTACTAAGTCCACCTATTCTAATTTGGATTATGCTTAGGGGTATATGCAACCTGCACAACAAAAACATTTATTAATTTTATTATAGTGCCCCTTAAGCAGAATCCCTTGCAAAAGATAATGATTAGACTAAGATCGTTCTATCATCCAGTCTACGCACATGCACCCTAACATCCAGTCTATAAATATTACACCATAAAATAAAATCAAGCATCAAACCATGGATCGCCCTAACATAGAGCTAGAAATGATGACATAGCCTAATGTGTGTGTCATTTAAGGCTTGTGTGGCATGTCTTAGCTAGGCTTGAAGGTTGAAGTTTTCTAAGAGTGAAGGATTCAACTTAGAAGGTGGTTTCATTTAAGTAATTTAGTTGATTTGTTAATTTTATTTGATGATTTGATTTGGTTTGAATAAACCTACACTTAACTACTAAGTGTTATAAAGAGAGGGAAAGAGAAGAGAACTTCTCTTTCCACCCTACCCTAAGTAATTTCTAAGGTAGATTCATTAGTGATTTTTCTTTAGTGAATGTTTTATTATGTATTTTAATTAATCCTAAGTTTATATTTGCTCTAAATAAACCTATTCAATAAGAAAGACATTTTAAGATTAATCAAGGTGAATTACTATCACAAAACATACAACCATTTATTTCTTTCCAACATGTATACCATACATATGAAATGATCTTAAGCATAGCTATACATGTAAATGAAAACTTTAGCACACTTTGATGATGAATGCTAAGAGATGTTGTTTTAGAAAAATTTGGGATATTTTATGAATGCATGATTTTGTTATGTAGAAAAGAGAGGGATTCTTTTATCCATTAATCAAATGCACATTTACATGTATGAAAGACATAAGTGAGTATGACACCATTATTTTATACACTAAGGGTATAAGGTACAAGACCTTCTTAGGGGTACTTAAAGCCTCACAACCCTGGGATGTCCATACTAATATACCACTTTTCTTAAATACATGTGCATATAAAAAAAGAAAACAAATGGATGAAGAATCATGCAAAAGGTTTATGTTTGTTTGTTTGATTTTGGTTGTTTAATTTATATGTGTAATGTGGGGATCCTTCTTAAGTCATAACATGGAAGTGCATAGGAATAGATTTAAGCAAGTGTTATGTTCTTTTCAAATGAACTATATACTTTTCAAATCTTATACAGACCCATGTTAAGAAAAGAGAAGAAAATCATATAACACATTTTATGCTATAATCACATGCAAGCTTGAAAGCATTTATAAGTAGCACACCTTCATTTAAAATCTTTGATTTATAAATTTTGAAAATAGTTTTTTGATTTAATAGTGATAAAAGGCACCCATATACTTACTTTATCCAAAACATGCAATTTGACATAAAGGAAACATTTCATTTATTTTGATTTTTTAAAAGGTATGAATGCATGATTTCATATGGCACACAACATTTAGCATGCTTGAAAAAAAATAAAGTGGTGTAAGCATGTAACTTCATTCACCCTAATTAATTTCTAAAGACAATCCTATGAAATAAGATCATTTAATGAGAATCAACATTTCTTAAAGAGAATTTTATTTTCTATTTTGAATTTGATCTAGGAAATGTGAAAAGAATGTTTGCTGGTCTTAACCCATTTCCCCCATGTGTGAATTGATTTAGTTTAATTTTAGAACCATTAGATTGATTTTTATGTTTTGTTTAGGTTAAGGTGTGAATTAAGTCCATTAATTACCCCTTACCTATACCACTTTAACATAATTAACCTAACAATTATGAGCCAACATATGATATACAACCACATCGAATTTAAATCAGCAATGCACCTAGGAAAGAAAGGGGCCTAATGCAATTGGCTCATAATTATTGGTTAATTAAGCTAAAGGGTTTAATTAAGTACTTTCATAACCTTCCCACACATGTGACCTGGAAATGATTTCCTTAAATTTATCTGAGGCTTTTGAACACCTAAGGATCTACCCAAAAAGAGATTTATTAAGTTCAGATTGATTTTGAAAATTTGATTAAGCTAATTAAGTAGATCATTAGTGGATTAATCCTTAATTAGGTTTGGATTAAGGAATAAAGGGGGTTTAGGGAATAACTTAGGAAAAATACCCCAAACCCATTCCATAAACCTCCTCTTCACTTAAACACTACTTAATTATCTTAATTAAGTGATTAAATCACTGTTCACATGCTTAAATTCACTTAATTATATTAAGAGGGTGAATAGGGATTCATTAAATGATTTTCCTAATTAACTCATTAATAAATTCCAAGAAAATTAAGGGAGGTAGAAGTCATCCCACTAAACATGGCTGAGAAGTTTGGAATTAATTAATGAAATAATTAGGAAATAATTAGGGTTATTAAATTTTTAATTAAACCCTAACTAAGGAAAATTCACTGTTCAAAATCAATTAGAAATAATTTTATATTATTCCTCACCGAATTATCTTTAAAATGAGCTATCATTTATATTTTTCTAATTTGTTTACATTTAATTATGGATTTATGAAGTTTTTGTGATTGAGGGATAATTAAATAACCCTAATTAATTAACTAATCCTATCGGCGTCATGTGGACTGCTGACGCGGCATGCGTTTTCTATGTGGTGTGGTAGGATTGGTTATTTAAGTAGTCAAATCGACTGCCACATCAGCCGACGGTGCTATGCATTTTCTTTTAGGCTGTCCGATCAAGGATCAGGCAGTCAGGACTAAGCCCGCAGTTGTGAAGGATTAAATCATCGGATCTACACATTTTAATCAGGACCGTCCAACCAAAACATGCAAGATGGATGGTCCATGATTCATCCCTGCCTTTTCCTATGGGAGACCAAGACCGTCCATCCTCCATGGCTTGATTCGAGCTCACTTGAGCTCGGATAAGGCTATGATTCAACCCACACCATCTAGAAGCAAGGAGAAGAACATCCAACAGTTGAATTTCAATGGGATTAAAATTTCATTCACAAAAGACCAAGCAATTTTCAAATTAAGCTCGATTTTGAGGCATACCTTGTCGGAGGCTATCACCGACGCTTCCAACATTTGAGGTAGATTCATCTAGTGGAGATGAAGCCTTGTTGAAGGTTTCAAGCTTTGAGATGAAGTGGATCTTCTAATTGGCCTAGCTCCCCTTCAATGGCTTGCTGCTTTGGTCTAGGTGAGGCTTCCCATGGCTTGGTGACTTTAAAAAAGCTTTGGGCGGGCTCAACTTGCCTCCCTGATGGTGCTTGCAAGGCAATTAAGTTTGATTGAGGATTGAGTGAAGTGGAAATTTCTCCTACCTCACTTATTTTTAGCTTAAGCAAAATCGAGAAGAGAGAAATGGAAAGAGCTTAGGAATGCTTAGAAAAGCTTGTGGGTGATTTCCTTTGATCCTCTGCGTTCAATCGAATGCAAGAGTCATCAATTGAGTGGAAATGAGGGGGAGTATATCTCCCCCTACTTGGATCAGATGACCGTAGCTTGTTTTTCCATTTTGATCAAATTTCCCTAATTGAATAGGTTGTTTTGGTTGTTATGAGCTCCATGTGGTTCATTTTTGGCAGAGGAGTGGAAGTGTGGAGGTGCACATGGATTAAAATGAGTTTGGGAGGTGATCCATGTGGAGAATTTTGAGTGGACTGGTCGGTTTTGGCCTTGGGTTGCGTTTGGCTTACCCAAACCAATTGGGTCATGTGAACCACCTCTCTTGGTGTCCAAATGGTCCACAAGGAGGATGCTAAGTGGTATTGAGTTTGAATATGATCAAATTCCAAGTGAATTTGATCATATGTTACCCTTTGACCTAGGGGTAAAATGGTCATTAGGCTTTGGTTTTGATTTGGGCAGATTTGGAATGATTGAAAAATGGGTTATGCCAATTTTCAATGAATTTGGAGTTTATTTGATATGATTTGGATCAAGTTGACCTATTTAGGTCAAAATGGGTCAACTTGGGTCAAGTTGACCAATCGGTCAAATTTGGTCAAACCATGGTTAGGTCAAGTTCAAATGATCATTTGGAGTGGCTTGGTATCATTAGTTTGGTTCAATTTCATTTATATTTGGTTTTGGTTCATTTGAGTTCACTTAGGTCAAATGGGTCAAGTTGACCAATTTGACCCATTTGACCCAATTGGGTTAGGTCATGGGTTGGTTTAGGCTTGGTTGATCATTTGAAATCTTTTGCCAACTTTGGTTTCAATCAATTTTAGTTTGGTTAATTTTCAAGTTGATTTGACCTTTTAGGTCAAGTTGGGTTCATGGTCAATTGGGCTAGGTTGGGTCTAGTGGGCCAATTGAGACTTTGGTCAAGTTCAACAAGTGATTTAGAATGAATTTGACCCATTGATTGCAATCAATTTGGCTTACATCAAGATTTAACACATTTTAACTTTTTAGGTCAACTTGGGTCAAGTGACCAGTAGGCTAGGTTTGGCTCAAATGATGACTTGGTCAAGTTCAATCATTGATCATGGATTGGTTTTGATTAATGATTTCAATCAATTTGGCCTATGGTGGATTTTGGCTAGTTTGGGTTTCATTTGTTTTAAGTGTTGACTTGGTCAAAGGCAATGTTTGACTTGGTTTGACCCAATTTGAGTCATTGATCGTCTTATGATGATTGTTGCTCACAATCGAGGCTTGATGAGCTTAGTTCAATCCAATTTGGGTAGGATTAGAATTTGGCTCAAAAAGATATTTTAGGTCACTTTGGGTCAAGTGAGCCTAAGTGGGTCATTGACTTGATCAAGGCTTAATTCAAGTTTGGTTGAACTCACATATGGACTTATGATTGAAATATAAATCCAATTACAAGTGATTTGGAGTCAAATGGGTTTTGATTCATTTGACAATTTGAAGTTCAAAGGATGAACATGAGTTTGATTTGCTTTGATTTGATTTGATTTGATGATTGAAGTTTATGATTGAATTTGATTTGTGATTGAAGGATTGATTGTTTGAAGAGAAAATCCAAATTTTTGAATTGATTTGAGAATGATTTGGTTAAGTTCAAGAATTTGACTTGAAAGAGTTTAGGTTGGATTTTGATTAGATTTGGATTTGAGTTTTGAATTTATTTTTGGGTATTTGAATTTATATTTCATTTATATTTGTGAATATAAATGAGAACTTAAATGGGTTATGAGAAAATCTTTTGAATTTGAAGTGATTTGGATTTATTTTGAAGGAGTTCAAGGATTTGTCTCGAAAGAGTTTGAAGTTGATTTGAATTTGAGGTTGATTTGAATTTGAAGTTTGATTTGAATTTAAAGTTGATTATGATTTGAGGTTGATTTGAATTTGAAGTTGTTTTGATTTTGAAGCTGGTTTGAATTTGGAGTTTGTTTGAATTTGAAGTTGATTTTAAAGAAGGAAGTAAGGATTTGGTTTAAATTATAGGGTAGGCAAGTTTTCCTAACACCCCTAAGGCATGACCTATTCCTATGGTTAACTCTTCTAAGTCTCTAGGGTTAGGTTAAGTGTTCACCTAATCATTAGAGGCGTCTTAAGACTAAGAAACTCTTAATTTCTAAGAGGAGTCGTATGTCTAAGATGGAGAAGTTGAGCGCTCACTCCAAAAGTGAGGTTCATAAAGGGTGCCCAATAGGTGTGGTGTGACTGACAAGGCATACCACACATATTGATTGACCGAGGCGATCAATAACACCGAACGATCACAGGCACTAACAGAAACGATCTACTCCCAACCTAATGTGTAGAAGGAATCAAGAGCTTAGTGCAATGTGACTCTACTCATGTCAAAGATATAAGATTTGTTTGGGAAAAGGGCCACTGGGGGCTTGAATTCCTAATCTACAAATGAATAGATTTGTTTATTTGTTTTATTTATTTATCATGGACCCTGTTAGTTTGTGAGGGATCATACTGAGAAGGAGCTTATATTAGCCTAGACCTATCTCATATTTACCAAACTAAGGGAGAAGCTGTGCATCTGCTGACCAATTCTCCTGCCATATAGGTGGCTACTAGGAAAGGGGGACTGTCTAATCTAAGAGTAACTTGGGTAGTGTCTAAATGGGGTCGCAAGGGACATGATCCAAGTAGAGTGCCCACAGGGAAAGGGGCCGCTAAGGGTTTTATCTAAATGCTTGGAGAATATATTTCTATAGGTATTTGGTGGCCAACTCAAGGAGAAAGTGCGGTGACTCACATCTTCCAAGAGTGGTGTATCCACCGGGTGAGTCACTGTCAACATAGCGAACATCAACCAACCTATGATGCCCGTCAGTTTGCAACAATCAGCCTAGGAAAAAAGCATCGGGGACTCACATCCTCCTATAGTTGAACTGATTGCCGGGATAATCTGTCTTCAGCTCGACATGTGTTATTCGACCTAGGGCGACTACTAAGTGAATGCCTCTTGGGGACTTAAATCAGCTCAAAGATAGTCAAGAGGAAAGGAGCCTCTAAGGGACTTATCCTAAATCTCAGATATACTCGACCTAGTCAGTGCATGATGATTAATTCAAGAAGAAAGTACGAGGCTCACATATTCATAAATAAAATTAACATGAGGTAGCTTATTGGCTGGGCAGTGAAGCCTACCAAACAAACAAGGTGCTCGTTGGTTTGCAATGGTTAAGTTAAGAAGAAAGCGTGTGGACTCACATTCACTAGACAAGTGACCACTGGGGTGACATACTAGCAAGGTAGCATGTTAGCCCAACCTAGAGTAGCTAATGAGTGAGTGCCACAGGGGGCTTGCTCCCACATCAAAATAGCCCAAGGTAAAAGATTTATGTTTATTTTTGTTTGTATTTGTGTTAGAAGGAATATGTTGCCTCTCGGGTTCTCTTACACCTATCATAAAACACATTGGAGAATTGATGAAATGGTGCCATGAATGGTAGCTGTGATCCCACTAAGAAAGGATGCCGCTTGGGTTCTCTTACACCTAACTTAGTTATGCTAGTTGAAATAGGATGCCTCTCGGGTTCTCTCGCACCTATTTTAGTAGCGCTGGGAAATTGTGTTCGATTGTGTTCATGTTGTGAAACAGGGATATGATGCCTCTTGGGTTCTCTTATACCTATCTTAAACACATCATTGCGGATTCGCAAGACAAGCAAAGAACGCTTTGAATGAAGAGAAGATTTTGATGAATTGGAATGGAATTTTGTTTTTTTATGATAATTGTTTTCAAACATGATTTTATATGTAATATTTATTTAAATAGAGCCCATTAATTGGAAGCATCGGGTGTTCCCCTTTACAATCAATAAGCTAATAAGATCCTCTTTGGTAGGCCTTTTCTATGACAAAAGTGTCTTCTCAAGTGGGTTCAAACTTGCCTCCCATCTTTTGATGGGCAACAATTGGTCTACTTATAATTAGGATAAGCTCTCCTAATTGAAAAGTTATAGGATGGACTAGCTTGCTGTGAGCGTGAATCATTTTGGCTTTGTACAAATTGAGGTTCTAGCACGCCCGTAGGCATCTCTCCTCCAAACCTTCGAGCTCTTTTAACCGCAACTTCAGATTCTGATCTATAGTGATCTTGCTACCTACTGCTATCATTAGTGATGGGAGCTTCAAACCCATACACTAAGGAGAACAGGATAGATTGAGTTGGAGTTGTGTATGTGGTGCGGTAGGCCCACAAGGATTCAACCAAATGCTCATGCCACTATCGCTTGTTGTCATCAAGTGTCTTCTTTAGTATCTGGATGAGAGTTTTGTTGAATGCTTCCGCTAGGCCATTTGCTCTGGGGTAGTAGATGGTGGAGTATCTCCAATCTATACTATGTCTTCTAGTGAAGCTATTGATCTTGGCGCTCTTGATTGCAGTACCATTATCGGATATAATTCATCGAGGCACCCCGAACCTATATATGATATGGTTCCTAAAAAATTGGAGCACATGCTGAGCTATGACCTCTCTGAGTGGGATTGCCTTCGCCCACTAGGAAAAGTAGTCTGTTGTAGCTAAGATGAATCGATGACCCTTGGAAGAAGGAGGATCAATCAGACCCATTATGTCAATACCCCACCACTCAAATGGCCATGAGGCCAATGTAGGATGTAGAATGTTGGGTGGTTGATATAGGACCACAGTGAACGACGATGGCATCTCTAACCACGCTCATGCGTCAAATCATCAAGGCCGAGTATCCTAATCTCTTGATCTTTGCTTTCATCTTTAGACCGGATTGATGCACTTTGCATAGAGATGAATGTACCTCAGTCATGATCCTATGTGCTTTTTGTTTGTCCAAACAGTGTAACCACATTTGATCAAAATACCGTCGGTACAAGGTGCCATCCACGAGAGCATAGGAGATAGCTCTCTACTTCATCTGATGAGCTTGTGATTTCTCTTGAGGTAGTTTTCCAGTGTTCAAATAATTTATGAATGGTTGCCTCCAATCCAACTCCTCATCTTTATTGGCAACGACAACCTCTCCTTCAAGAGAAAATATCTCGATGAGTTTAGCGTCAATAAGGGATAAGACTTGTCTATTTTGGACCCTTATTGGAATGGACTCATCTTACAGACATTCCAATTCTTTGGCAAGTTTGGAAAAAGCATATGCTAATGCATTCTCTCCTCGAGGGACCTTGTAAATGGTGACCTTAAGGATTTTGGCCAATAGCTTTATGGTGTACTCGTGGTAGTGATGAAGCTTATGTCTTAGAACCTTGTAGGACCCGATAATCTGGTTGATGATCAGCTGAGAATCCCTATAGATGTTGATGCCTTTGACACATTATAATAGCTAATTCTAGACCGACAATCAAAGCATCATACTCAGTTTTGATGTTGGTGCAGGGATTATAGAGATAGTATGAGAATCTTATCACATTATGGTCTGGAGTTAAGAGAACTATTCCTACCCCTTCATTTCTTGGAAGAGTCAATCGTGGTTCTTCTCCTTTGTGAAAGAAAGCTGCACCATCAAAATTCATATCCCAATAGCGGTTATCAACCTCTCCTAAGTTCATGATTTGTTCATCAGGGAGATCGTCACTAAGCGGGGAATCAACAGGAAGTGGGTGTGCTGCTAAGAAATCCGCTAGTGCTTGTCCTTTCACCACACGGAGGGGTATGAATGTAATATCAAACTGCGAGGAATCATGGATCAATGCACCAACCATCCAGATAATGTCGGTCGTGTCATGAGATATTGCAGTGAATTGATTATGGAAATCAAGTTCACCTTATGAGAAAGCATACAGTGTCATAGCTTTTGGTATGCAAAGATTAAAGCTAGGCAATGTTTCTTAATAGGTGGGTAGTTTGCTTCAGCAGGGATTAGATGACAATTGAGGTAGTAGAGAACACTCTCCTTCCCTTCATCATTGGCCTGGGCCAACAAGCAATGAGGGAGTCGCCAGATGCAGTAGTGTAGAGGATGAGTGGCCTGCCTAAGATAGGAGCTGCTAGAACTGACGACTTCACCAAATACTACTTAATATCTTTAAAGGCATGTTGGCACTTGTCATCCCACTTGAACTTGGCCTGCTTTTTGACAAGTGCTGAAAATGGTTTGTATCTTCCCAATAGGTTGGAGATAAAACATCTTAGACATGCAAACCGCCTTTGGAAAAATTTGAGTTGGGTTAAACTTTTAGGTGGTGACATTTCTAAGATAACTTTGATCTTTTCTGGATCTATCTCTATTCCCTGGTGTCGAACAATAAACCTAAGGAACTTCTCTAAAGCTACTCTGAATGCACACTTGAGGGAGTTCATTTTAAGGTTGTATTATCTTAACCATCCGAAAACTACTCTCAAGTCAAAGAGATGGTCTTCCTTTTCTTTGTTTTTGACTACTATATCATCAACATAGCACTCAACTTGATGATGAATGAGTTCATTGAAGATCTAAGTCATGGACCGTTGGTATGTAGCACTAGCATTTTTAAGGTCGAAAGAGATGACCTTATAACAATAGATTTCGATCGGGATTTGAAAAGCAGTGTTTCTTTCATCCTTGGGGGCCATCTTGATTTGGTTGTATCTAGATGACCCATCCAAGAAGGAGAATACTGCATGAGATGAGGTGATGTACACCATTAATTTTGGTATAGGAAGAAGAAACTCATCCTTAAGACATGCCTTGTTTAAGTTCCTGAAAGCAATGTATATGCAAATTTGGCCATTATTTTTCTTAATTGGGATGACACTGGCTAACTAGGTAGAGTATTTTTCTTCGATGAAACCGATATCGCTTGACTTAAATGACCTATTGTTCGATTTCATCGCATCTAGGAGCTTGCTTGATAGGGTTAGAGATCTATCATTGCTAGCTTATGATGCTACGGGAGATAATCTGGGCATCTCTTCATAACTCTATGCAAATTAGACCTTAAACTCAATCAATAGCCTAACTAAGTCATTGGTTTCTTCTTCATTCAGAAACAAACTGATGTATGTCAGTCATGGATTTTTTTCTATCTCGAGGTTGATTTCTTTGAGCTTGTCAATTATTAAATGGATCTCCACTTCAAATTCTAGTAGTGCATCTTTGATTTAGAGATCATCTGGATCATTTGAAGTTTCTAAACATACTTCCTCATAAGAGTTAGTGTGGTTGAAGAACCTATCAAACTTTAGATGATTAACAACATGGAATGCCGCCATCAATCAACCCACTGATCAATCCTAATCTCATCTTGATTGTGCATCCCTACCTCTATTATTCCACAACTTCTCAAAGTACTCTGTCTTATGCTTAGACCATGTATAAGGAATTAAACCTTTCTTTGCAAGATTGAGAACACAAGGCGAGTACTAATCAAAAGGTAATTCCATTAATTCTTTATATGAGTTATCCTCAAGTTCAACATCAACTCCTGGACTTGAGGATGATGATCCCAATAGGAATCTCTTTGGCTTGACATTCATGGAAGATTGAGGGGCTTCTTTAACTACTAAGCCTTCAAATTTTGAGAGGAAAGTGAGGTTAGAGTTAAGGTTCCTAATTTCTTCCTGATAGTTTTACATAAACTTGATTCGAATACATTTTATTGACCTTATTTTTGGATGAGGTTAATTTAGCATGCTTAGGACACTGTGCCTAGTGACCTAGAGAATTCATCTTAGGTAGGATCGACTCAAGCATCCAAATTCAAAATCAACTAATCAACTTAATAATCAATAATCATAAATCCAAAATGATTAAAAGTCAAACTTAAAGTCAACCCTAGTTAACCTAGAATTGACTTAAGTAGGTCCACTTGGTCAAAAAGTCAACCCACTAAAATTTGACAAAATAAAATCATCAAAACATATTTCTAAAAATTAAATAAATAGTTTAATTATAATAATAAATAAATTTGAGTTCTTTAAGACTTAGATTAAGTAAATTAAATTCCTTAAAACAAAATAACTTAAATAAGCCACATTGAACTCAAATTGAAGAAAAATCAAAATAACATCAAACTAAATCATATGGGAATGATAATAGGGCATAACCTAACTCCCTATTGGGTGTATTTAGGTCAAATGGGTCATTTGACCTATAAGAAAACAAGCTTGACTCAACTTAACCCAATTTGGGTTAAGTGAATTAAACAAAACATAAAAGCATGAAAATTCAAAACCATCTTAACCAATGAATGTGCATAAGAGATTAATCATCTTAAACACCATTAATAAGTTAATTAATCTCCTTAATTAATAAATCAAATAACAAAATAACAAAAAAATTAAAAAAATGGATAAAGAGAGGAAAAATTCCTTTTGTCCTCATCCCACATCACCTACCCCAAGACAAAAAAAGCCATCTCTTCAGAGGTCATTGGCTTCAACTAAAGAAGGTAATCAAGCATAAAAAGAAGCCAATCATGGAGAGAAGATAAGGAAAAAAAAAGAAAGAGCATGCCATGAAGGAAATAATATATACACATTCCCTCAAGGAAAAAAAAAGCTCTCACACACCATCCCACATACAAACTGAAGCCAAACGAAATTCCCTCCTCCCTCGAAGTGTTCTCAATCAGTGGAACCATCAAAACCAAATTTTGAATCCAAAGCTTGGGCTAGTGATCAAACCATAAGGAATTCTCCCAATTCCTTTGAAGCAAGGCTTTCTCTTGAAGAATCGAAGCTACTTCAATTGATTCCAGCCTTTGAGATCCCCTAAATCAAGGTATGCCATTAATGACCCCACCTTTTTCTTCAAAGCTTTCAGCCTTGGCAGTTTTCCTACAAGGCTTGTTCTCCAGGGAGATCAAGCCATATAGATTGAAAGCGGATCTTTCAACGATCATGTAACACTTTGAATCATCCAATTTGGTTAATTATATCAAAATATATTAACCAAATACTATGGACGGTCCATAGCTCTCGTAGGGTTGAGGGAGATGAATCAGGCCCCGCTTTTAAAAAAGAAATGACGGTCCGATCTAGTCGTTAATTTGATTAAAGCCCTTTAGGAATCGAGTGATGAGCGATCCGATCTACGGCTCCTATCAATGGGATCAACGGCACGGCCATCCCACGCTAATCCAGGGATTCATCTTCTTGATCGACGGTCCAAAGCTTTCATTGATTTAATTAAAGCAACTGGACCTTAAAAAAAACTAAAAAAACCGTAAAGCAACGGTTTAATTAATTTAAAAAATTTAGAAAACTTCAAAAAATCATATAAAATCAAAGAAAAATAAGAAAAATACAAAAAAAATCTCTATGGATTTGTCTTGATGAGAGGAATCCAAAGAAATTAAAATCCCCAAATTTTATTGGGTGCTTTTTCCTTAATTTATATTTAATGGAAAAACATTAAACCTTAATTATTCTTAAATTAATAATCCAATTAATTTGAAACTTTGGGGAAATGAAATTATGATTAAAGCATACCTTAGGTAAATTTTTGAGGATTTAATTCTCTGAAATAAAATGAAATTAAAATTTTATGTGAGTTAACCCTTAAATTAAATAAATTAATTACCCTTTAATAAAATAATTATAAAATTTTAATTTAATAATCTTAAATCGAAATAATGAAGATCAGAATAATAATTGAACTTAATTAAACTAATATGAATTTCAATATGTACTTAATTAACTTAATTTGATAATTAAAATAATAAAATAATTCAATTAAATTACTTGAACTTAATGAAATCATAATAAATCAACCAGTTAACCAAAAATTATGAATAAACTCTCATTGGAAAGGTATTTCAGTGAATAATAAGTGAAAAATAAAATCCCTTAATTAAAATTAATAAATTAATCTTAATTTTAGTTTTAATGAAATAATTAAAACCTTAATTATACCCTAATTACATCTCTAATTAAGCTAAAACTTTAGGAACATAAAATTGGCATGTAACCCCTTTTATCATAATTATTTGAAACCAAATTGGTCTAAAAATTTGGAATTCTTGATTTTCCAAATCTCTAGGTCAGTATGAATGAAATAATAATTAAAAATCATTAATTTATTGGATTAACAACTAAATTGAACTAAACTGAAATAAACATCATAAATACTTAGGGTAATTCATCAAAACTTCCCAAGTCAAAGAATCTAATCAAATAACAAAGTGTTAAGAAAATTAATGCTTAATGAAATTCAAATATAATTGAACAACTTAAGTTAAACTTAATAAAATCACTCATCTTTAATGAATTTAAATAATAAACTTAAAACCTAGATTAATCAAATCGATCAAGTAATTAACCTAAGTACTTTAGGTTAAGAATAATCAATGAACATCCTAAGATATTAATTCATATTAAATGACTTAAAATTTAAGCTTATTTAATATCTTAAGTAAAATTGAATGAAATCAAACTTAAATCAAACTCCTTAAAATAACATAAGTCAAATCAAATGAAATACCATATAATTAATTCAAAATGAAAACATAAACCAATTCAAATAAATTAAATCAAACAGCAATTCAAATAAAAAATAACATAAATCAAACCCAAACATAAATAAAATCAAAAGGATTAATTAAAATACTTAAGGATTTTAGTTATACTTTGGAAACCTCATTAGATTTAGGATGTGGAATAAAGTGAATTTCACCTAAAAATGAAATTCATTCTATTTCTCATTCTTGAAAACCTATACAACTTTAACCAAATAAAATGGACATAAAAAATGAGAATTAAATCATTAAGCCATTTGAATTGAAACCAACCAATGGTAAAAATTAAACTAATTCAAATTTCAAACTTCAAAATTAAACTTAAAGGCGTAGCAAAGACTTACCACACAAACCCCACTTTTACACACACTAGATTATTTAGGTCATGGACCTACATCTAGGTTAGATCGTTTCATGATTTTCTTTTAATCTCTGTGATATGTTTGTACATACTCACATTTTGGTTTTTTAGATGCTTAGGTTTGTTCTAGATTGGATGTTAGGGCATTCTTTCTAGATTTAACATTTTTTTGGGGACTATGTTAAGGGATTGTAATAAATAAATCATAAAATTGGTTTTGCTTGCAAAAGCTAAAATCCTAACATAGTCCATGACGTGGGCTTGGCAAGCAACTAATGCTAAGCTATGTTTGTAAATATAAACTTTTGTGTCGTGGTGTATTTCCTAACATCTGCTAGGCTTAGGATTTTTTTAAATTTTAAATGTAAATTTGAGCTTAGAATTAGGTTAGGATCTATGGGGTCTAGGATTACAGGAGTCACCAAACAAGGAGATGGTGCGGTGGTCCCTGTGGAGATGGATGTCCCCAAGAAGGAGACTTTCCCGAAAGAAGACCCATAGATCTAAACTTGTAGTGTGTATAAGGTAAACTCGCCAATTTTCTTTCTTTCTTCGGTGTACAGAAGCATTATTGGCCTTTTCTTATATAATTTAATTTATTTGATTTATTTTGTAATAGAAACAACATGCTTTTCTTAGGTTTCTTTCTGTATGTTTGTGCTATGATGTGCCCATGTAGCTCATAGGATAAACTAAATTTTCTACCCAACTAAATCAATGAAACATAAAAATAAATACAACTCATAATATTCACATAAAAGCCTAGGTATTAAAACAAGATAAAATATGTAACCCTTAATGGATGTCATGCATTATCATATTGTTTCACTCTTGATTAATGAAGGAATTCCATCTTTACCTAGTTTGACCTTTGAGAGCCTATGATGAAAGTACACCTTCTTCTATTTTGATTTGGCCCATGATCTTTTCTAATTGCATGCATTAGGCATAAATTGTATCCTTATGGCCTAAATGAATCTGAGTCAAAATTATTAAAATCTAAAAATGTGCATTAGTTATATGCATCTTCATACCCTACATGATCTTAGGGAGTAAGTCTAGGTTCATAGATTCTTTCCTAAAATTAGCCTACCATTTGCATTCATATGACTTAGCCTCATGGTTTTAAAATGTGCTTAGGTTGTGTTAGCTGGTAGCTACTCCAGCCAGGTTGTAAGTCTAGAAGAGTTATGGATAGGTTAGTTCCTTCAAGTGAAGACAATGACTAAACTAGGTCGAGCATCTGACATGTGTCAGAAGCACCTGTAGACTAGGTTCTGAAGCATCCTTTTAGGAATAAGTCTTCAACCCTAGGCATTTCTATAGTCTTGTGCTGCTAGAATCTAAGTCCTAGTTTTCTAAGAAAATGATAACTTGAATTCTAAAATTAAATACCAAATTTAAAGCCCAATCATAGGATAGATGAAATGTATACTGGGCATCCCAGTATCAATAGACATTTCCTACTCTTTTCCATTTGACTCTTAAAAATAACTCTCTCCAATTTGGACCTCTCCCAATTGAATTTCCAAAAATCAATTCTTTGAAAGCTACCTTAGTAGTCTTTAGAATAACCACTTATTTCTTTAATCGAGTATATTCTTAGGAAGAGACCCTTCCTAAGATGTAATTAACTATAGAGGCTTGCCTTTATAGGGAACCATGATCCCAGATAAAATTGACCCTGCTCTACTTTTCCATGTAGTTGAGGAAAATACTGGTACAAAAGACCCATTAGCCTTAGAGTCTTTTATTGAAATGATTGAATCCATTATAGAGATGCTTATCTTCGAGATAATATGTTTATTCCTTAATGTTGTATTTGATCATCTAAATAAAATATTCTTAAACTCTATGTGGTGTCATTTTTTTTCTCTATTCTGAACAGAGTGAAAAAAAAACCAACATATTTTTCTAGCGACTCCACTGGGAATGGTTCCTCTGTCCATCTTTAGAAATATGTGAATATTTCTATATATCGGTAGTGTACTATGCCACTCACCAGTCGGGATTGCCTTTCTTTTCATTGGATACCTCTCCATTTCATTCTTGGTTGAGCCTATCCAACATCTTGAATAGAGGTTCTAGAACTCTTCGTTTGTCATAGCTAAATGATTGGGTCCTAGAACCAAATCCCAAAATAAAATGAGAGGTGAGAGAAATAAATAAAAATCAAGTCATTCTATGACCTAAATTATCAAGATGAATTTGAAACCATTCCAATAGAAAAGAGATATTAAATTTAAAAATGTATGAAAAGTACTTCAAGATTTGAAAAGCAAATCTTCAAAAATAAAGTCTCAAAATTAAACTTATCCTTGATCTTACTTTGGCTTTGTCCTAGAGCTAAAGAGAGTCGAGGTCCTTGAATGAACACCCTTTGTTCTACGATTCAAAAGGTGTTAAAACACCTAAAGATATAAATTGAGATAAAGGAGTTCCTTCAAATCTTGAGAAAAATGTAAATCAAAAGGAGACATAATTGTGTTTATTGCCCCTTTTCCCACCATGATTGAAGTTTGAATTGCATTTAGAAATGAAGAATAAAAATAAAAAAATCATCCCGAAAAGAGAATGCCTTATTGACTTAGGCAGAGGTTGATTAAGGAACTCAATGAAAATCTCCTATTTATATAGAAGAAAATTATACATGAATGCAAATCAGCTTTAATCTTAATTTCCATAAGTCCACTAGAATATTGGAAAACCAACTACTCAAGTTGATTGGCCAATTCTAAGGAGCGACTTGGAGGTAACCTACTTTTAGACCTTTCCAAAATCTTAAATTCTTAAGAGTTTGGGAGAGAGTCAAAAGAGGAAATGTCATGAAATAAACAAAAATAAAGTGACAAGATTCACTTTTGCTTCTAATCAATAGACGAAAAAAGAGGATAACAAGAGAGAATTATGATTCTCTTGATAAAGTTGAAATGAATAAAATTTAAATCAACTTTCTTAATGAGAGTTTTCTCCCATTGAATGAAATGATATTCCATGATTGGCTTTAATTAATTTTAAGGTTAAATCAAGAAAAGAAAATAAATGAAGAAGTTAATCCTTCTAAAGAAATCATGACCTTAGGACTTTGTCAGTCCAAATGAATGAAAAATGCCATAATTTTCAAGATTAAGGTATTATATGCTTTCAATACAAAATCATTCTAAGGAGAATCCTTTGCAATGTATTATGACATATTTGACATTATCTTAATATTAAGTATGGTGGTCAAAGAGTCCATTGCAAGCTGATATTACCTTTAATCTTATATGTGCTATAAAAGAATGCAAGTCAAAATTTGACTTTCTAATTGCATCATCACCCTAGAGGGTCCTCTTTAAATGATGATCTTATAAATGAATAGATCATGAGGTCTTTTGATCTATTAAGGATAGAGTTAGACCTACCTTCCCTTCATAGAATTAAAATTCAAAATGGTAGAGTCATACCACCTCAAATGACATTGAAAAGAAATGGAAAATAAATCATCTTCAAAATATGATGTTTTGCCTATCTTAGAAGTTGCTTGCAAAATCAAGCATCATAATGCTAAATAAAATAAAATGAAATATGAAATAAAAAAAAATGAAGAAAAAGAAGCGAAAAGTAAAGCAAGGCATTACATAATCATGTAATTTGCCTTACTTAACTATAAGCAACTTCACGATGTGGCATTCCACCATAAAGAAGTTCTAGGGTTATCTTCTATGATGAAGATAGACTAAGAACTTATTAATCATCTTAGTGGAAAATTTAAAAGAAGAAAATCTCCAAAATATATGTTGATGGGTGCATCATCAAATATAATATGTAAGAATGAATTTATATAGGCTCAATTCTAATCAAGCTTTGATAAGATGATGCCATATAAATTTAATCAAATAAAGAAAGAAGTTTTTAGCTTCAAGAAAATTCAATCTTAAAACTTAATCTAGAGAAAGAACTTGATTTTAATCACATTGTTGGTTGAAGCCAATATTCAAACATGAAAAAGAGCAACTTAGGAATTCATGAAACATCTTTAAATGCTCTTGGATGGTTCTATCCAGCCCTAAATAAAAAGAAGAGAGTAAAAAGGAATCAAATAAAAAACATACTGATTATCGAAGGATGTTCATATCCATCATAAAGTGTTGAGTCTTTAGGAATATCATTCAGCTACTCCTAAATGACCTCACTAAATATTTGATTCCAATAGAAAATCTTGATTTCAAAAGTTTTAAGTTTTCAAGGAAGTCATTATGTCAATCTTGAATGACTCACTCCACTAAATAATTTTTAATTCAACAAGTATAACATTTTTAGAAAGTCATTTCTATAAATATTAAATGGATTTGCTATATTTGTTGTTCCATGGAAAGATGAAAAAGAAATAGAAATGTTAGATCTTATTATATGATCAATCAAGCAAAGACTTGAATCATATCAAAAAAGCTAATCAAAATGATGTATTTGGACAAAGGTCAAATACATCAAATTTCTAGCAAATCATTTAGTGGAGTCATTTCATAAAGAATGAAATGTTATGGAAATGAGTCAAATACATTTATCTTAGTGAATCTTGTAACTAGGAAAATTACCAAATGTAACCTTTCCATCATTAGAAATAGGCGAATACATTTATCTTCTTAGTGAATCTTGTAAATAGGAAAATTACCAAATGTAATCTTTCAAAAAAAAAAAAATGAAATCAAAATATTACTAAAAGAAAGAAAGAAAGAAAAGTAAGGGGATGGAAGGACTATATCCAAGAGCAAAAGGATGAAGTCTAAAATTTCTAAGCATGTAGATATTTTTGACTTTAAACTTCTCCACATCAAAATGAAATGGTAAAGTTAGAAGTCAAAGATTATCCTTTAGCTAAATAAAAATTAATTAGATATCTCATGCTTTGTCATTTTGGCCTTTGCCATGATTGGGTGAGCTTCGCTTGGCGGGTTAAAAGAAAAGATAGTGGATCTTCTTTTCTAGAAGCCCATATCCTTTGTATGGCAAAGGTCTCAGTGAGTATACTCTGATTCCATTGTAAGTGGCCTATAACCATAAATAAGAAAAGTTATCGAATTATAGAGCCATTGCAAGTTAAAAAGTTTAAGTAGCTTGGGTCTTAACTTTCTTTTCAAAAGGCACTCTAGCAAATTGCATCAATTTTGTTTAGATGTGTTTGGAGTCTTCAAGTTCGGGAAAAATCCAATTCCACAATTGACAAGATGATATTAATGATCTAACTCGTTAATGAGTTAGCTATCGATGATTTGATCAAGCTATCTTTTGGGTTTAAAGACTATTTTATCTGAAATAAATTGAAATGACTCTGGGTATAGCTATAAACTTAAGCTTGAGGCAATTTAAATTAAGTCCCTTGATGATTGAGGTCAAATTCCAAAAGAAAAGCAATTTTGCTAAATTAAGCTAGAAAATGATATGTACATAAGAAGAAAATATTCTTCTTGGCTAACATCATTATATGACTCACATCTTGGGACTAGGGTAGAATCTTTGAGAATGGGTTCATATTACCCATCTCATTTTAAAATCAAAAATATTTTCATGCATAAGATTATCCTTCTTAAGGATAACTTATCTAAAAATTTTCAAATCAAGACAATTCTAGAAAAGAAAATTGAAAGCATATGATATGACATTCATTAATCCTTATAAGAATGTTCTTTATAGAGTCATATCATAATATTGGGGCAATTTAGCAAAAGGACATGATCAAGATTTCTTATAATCCCACTTTCAATTAGGTAGAGTGTTATATTGAAAATCTTGCCAAAAGAAAAGAAAATAAAAGAAACTTCAATATGACTTGAAGAACAACTATTACTATAGAGTCTTGAAATTTACTTTTGAAGTAATTTCAAAGACCTTTAGTAAAATGTAGAAGGATCAAAAATGCAAAAAAGAAATTAATCAAAGAAAATTATGAGATTTCATTTCCTATAATAATAAATCAAGAAATTAAATTTCAAACTTATCAGGAGAATCTAAATTTCTCTAATAAGTTAATCCTTTCAATTCCCTTATTGATTAGGGACAAGAATTTTGTATCTCTATGAGAATCCAACAGATTATATTGATTCTCATTCACTTTAGAAAGCTTTAAAGAAATCTCTTGATCTTCATTGAATCCAAGATAATGTCTTATAAGCTATTGATTCATGTCAACAAAGTAAAATTAACATACATATCCAAACAAAAAAAAGAAAATGAAATTTTATTTGAGAAGCATTGCTGCCTAAAGAACTACACAGTCAAATGCAAACTCAAAGAGGTAAACTTCTTAGGTTATTCTTCATGCATTAGACATCTAGCATGGTTCATTGTAACTTTGAGATATAAAAAGGAAAATGATGAATTTCTATGCTCATGGCATAATAAAGCATTGGGTCCAAAATATACCCAAGTCTTCCTTCAAAAATAAATTCCAACTCTTTGAAACCTCCTTCACTAAACTTCTTCATGTGTAAGGAGTATTAGTGAAATCAAGAAATGAAAGCAAACCTTCCATTACCCTTTCATCAAGTTAGACTAATCAAGGATTAAGTCCTTGAGACTCTTGCTTATTAGTAAAAACTTTAAGGATTAAGAATAAGTCACTTTGACCCCTTTTCCTCATCTAAACTACCTATATAGGTTGGGAGCAAGCCCTTTGTTTCATTCCTATACATGAGATGGGAGCAAGCCCTCATGGCACCTTTCTCATGTGGGTTTGGAGCAAGCCCTTTCATTCCCATGAAAAAAATACTGTGGGTTGGGAGCAAGTGGCACCTTTCCAATACATGACATGAGATGGGAGCAAGCCCTCTGTGGTACCTTTCTCATGTCCTTCCTGGGTTTGGAGTAAGTACCCAGTCGACATCCTACCTTTATGTACATGATTGGAACAAATATCAAGGCGTTTATGCTGGTTAGATTGGATTGAGTCTTTATCCCTTTCTAATAGAAGATATAAGTCCCAGTGCCTTCTTTCTAATCATCGAGTAAGTCCCCGGCATCTACCTTGGTGTACATGATTGGAACAAGCCATCAAGGCCCCTTTCATGCTACAGGTGAGTTAGATTGGATTAAGTCTTTACCTTTCTAAGTAAATATATAAGTCCCTAGTCTTCTTTCTAATCATAAGTAAGTCCCTAGTTGGCATCCTTTGTGTACATGATTGGAATAAGCCATCAAGGCCCCTTTCATGTGAGTTAGATTTGATTAAGTCTTATGACCCCTTTTAATGCGAAGATATAAGTCCTCGACCCTTCTTCATCGTCCCTACATCCTACCTTGTGTACATGATTGGAAGCCATTAAGGCCCCTTTCATGCTATGATTAGTTAAATTCTGAATATAGAAAGATGTAACTCCCCATCACCTTATTTCTAATCATGAGTAAGTCCCTGGCATCCTACCTTCGTACATGATTGGAACAAGCCATTAAGGCCCCTTTCATGCTACTGTGTGGGTTAGATTGGATTAGTCTTTACGACCCTTTCTAGCAAGAAAGATATAAGTCCCAATCAACCTTCTTTTCATCATCGAGTAAGTCCCGGTGGCATCCTACCTTTTGTGATTGGAACAAGCTGGGCCCCTTTCATGCTACAGGGTGAGTTAGATTGGATTAAGTCTTTATGACCTTTCCATGAAGATATAAGTCCCCAATCAACCTTCTTTCTAATCATCAGGAGTAAGTCCCCAGTCGACATCCTACCTTTGTGTACATGATTGGAACAAGTCATCAAGGCCCCTTTCATGCTACACAGGCAAGTTAGATTGGATTAAGTCTTTAGGGCCCCTTTCTAATAGCCAGAAAGATATAAGACCCTAGTCGCTCTTCGTAAGTCCCTGTCATCAGTGTACATGATTGGAATTAGCCATCAAGGCCCATTTCATGCTACACAAGCAAGTTAGATTGGATTAAGTCTTTATAACACCTTTCTAATAAAGATATAAGTCCCTTGGTCGGTGTTCTTTCTAATCATATAGGAATAAGTCCCCGGTTGGCATCCTATTCAAACTTCTAAAGAATGGAATCAAGCCATTAAAGGCCCCATTTCTTTGAACTATCTAAATAGTATCAAGTTCATGCGACCCCTATTTAGTAGTCAAAGTGCTGTGGAGTAGGATCAAACATTTCAAGCCTCTTCTACCCAGCATAGTTTTTGAGGATTGGATCAAGTCTTTAAACACCCCTCTCCTCTCTTTAGCTAACTAGGATGGATCACGCCCTTAAACAACCCCATCTTATTAGTTAATCACATGAGTCACCAATATTCTCAAGAAAGAGTAAGTCCCCTAAAGGCATTTTGCTTGACAGCATAATGATTGCATTAGGATTAGACCAATCTTTGGGATTATTCTTAATAACTTTCTTCTTCATCCTAGAACTTAATGAAAATTAAGTTTCTAAGAATGAATCACACTCCAAAGAAAAGATAGGTATACATATACCTATCTTTCACAATCAAAATCAAAATAAAATTCAAATCAAAAACTAAAATCATGAATTAGAACCCCAAGCTTATACTTGTATGTTGATCAATCTGGTCAACACCAATATGTGCAGTGTATTCTAGTTAATCCACTACACATATTGGGGGTCCATTTGTTGACCTCATTTTGGATGAGGTTAATTTAGCATGCTTAGGACAATATGCCAGTGACCAGAATTCATCTTGGTAGGATCAACTCAAGCATCCAAATTCAAAATCAACTAATCAACTTAATAATCAATAATCATAAATGAAAAAAGTTAAAGTCAACTAGTTCTAGTTAAATTGACTTAGAATTGGTCACAAAAGTCAACCCACTAAAATTTGACTAAATAAATCATCAAAAATATTTCTAAAAATTAAATAAATAGTTTTAATCATAATAATAAATAAATTTGAGTTCTTTAAGGCTTAGATTAAGTAAATTAAATTCCTTAAAACAAAATAACTTAAATAAGCATTGAACTCAAATTGAAGAAAAATCAAAATAACACTAAATCATATGGGAATGATAATAGGGCATAACCTATTATTGTGTTTAGGTCAATGGGTCATTTGACCCATAAGAAAACTTGACTCAACTTAGCCCAATTTGGGTTAAGTGAGTTAAACAAAACATAAAAGCATGAAAATTCAAAACCATCTTAACCAATGAATGTGCATAAGAGTTTAATCATCTTAAACACCATTAATAAGTTAATTAATCTCCTTAATTAATAAATCAAATAACAAAATAACAAAAAATAATAATTAAAAAATAAAGGATAAAAAGAGGAAAAATTCCTTTTGTCCTCATCCCACATCACCTACCCCAAGACAAAAAAGCCATCTCTTCAGAGGTCACTGGTTTCAACTAAAGCAGGTAATCAAGCATAAAAAAAAAAGCCAATCATGGAGAGAAGATAAGGGGAAAAAAAGAAAAAAAATAAAAAAATAAAGAGCATGCCATGAAGGAAATAAGATATACACATTCCCTCAGGGCAAAAAAAAAAAGCTCTCACACACCATCCCACATACAAACGAAATTCCCTCCTCCCACAAAGTGTTCTCAATCAGTGGAATCATCAAAGCCAAATTTTGAATCCAAAGCTTGGGCTAGTGATCAAACCACAGGGAATTCTCCCCATTCCTTTGAACCAAGGCTTCCTCTTGAAGAATTGAAGCTACTTCAATTGATTCCAGCCTTTGAGATCCCCTAAATCAAGGTATGCCATTAATGACCCCACCTTTTTCTTCAAAGCTTTTGGCCTTGGTAGTTTTTCTACAAGGCTTGTTCTCCAGTGAGATCAAGCCGTATGGATTGAACACGGATCTTTCAACGATCATGTAGCACTTTGAATCATCCAATTTGGTTAATTATAACAAAAGCTATTAACCAAACACTATGGATGGTCCATAGCTCTCGGAAGGTTGAGGGAGACAAAATCAGGATCGTTCATTTCTTTTAAAAAAATGAATGGTCCAGATCTAGCCATTAATTCTGATTAAAGCCCTTTACGATGTGGTGATGACCCCGATCCCGCGATCTTCAAACGCGATCAACCGTGTGCGACAGCGCCATCCCAGCGTGACACCGGCTCACCGGGGACCATCCGGTCTTCGATCAGACGGTCCAAAGCTATTCCTACTCGATTTAATTAAATCGAGTGGGACTCGTCACTAAAAAAAATTATTAAAAAGCCGTTAAGCAACGGTTTAATTAATTTAAAAAATTCAGAAAACTTCAACAAATCATATAAAATCAAACAAAAATAAGAAAAATACAAATAAAATTTCTATGGATTTGTCTTGAAGAGAGGAATCCATAGAAATTAAAATCCCCAATTTTTATTGGGTGATTTGTCCTTAATTTTGGTTTAATTGAAAAACATTAAACCTTAATTACTCTTAAATTAATAATCCAATTAATTTGAAACTTTGGGGAAATGAAATTAAGATTAAAACATACCTTAGCTAAATATTTGGGTATTTGGTATCTGAAATAAAAATGAAATTAAATTTTATGTGAGTTAACCCTTAAATTAAATAAATTAATTACCCTTTAATAAAATAATTATAAAATTTTCATTTAATAATTTTAAATCAAAATAATGAACATCAGAATAATAATTGAACTTAATTAAACTAATATGAACTTAATTAACTTATTTGATAATTAAAAAATAAAATAATTCAATTAAATTACTTGAAATTAATTAAATCATAATAAATCAACCAGTTAACCACAAATTATGAATAAACCCTCATTAGAAAGGTATTTCAGTGGAGAATAAGTGAAAAATACAATCTCTTAATTAATCTTAATAAATTAATCTTAATTTAGGTTTTAATGAAAAAAATTAAAACCTTAATTATATCCTAATTACATCTTTAATTAAGCTAAAACTTTAGGAACATAAAATTGGCATGTAACGCCACTTGTCATAATTATCTGAAACCAAATTTGTCTATAAATTTGGAATTCTTGATTTTCCAAATCTCTAGGTCAATATGAATGAAATAATAATTAAAAATCATTAATTTATTGGATTAACAACTAAATTAAACTGAACTGAAATAAACATCATAAATACTTAGGTAATTCATCAAAACTTCCCAAGTCAAAGAATTTAATCAAATAACAAAGTTTTAAGAAAATTAATGCTTAATGAAATTCAAATATAATTGAACAACTTAAGTTAAACTTAATAAAATCACTCATCTTTAATGAATTTAAATAATAAACTTAAAACCTAGGTTAATCAAATCAGATCAAGTAATTAACCTTAGTACTTTAGGTTAAGAATAATCAATGAACAATCCTAAGATATTAATTCATATTAAATGACTTAAAATTTAAGCTTATTTAATATCTTAAGTAAAATTGAATAAAATCAAACTTAAATCAAACTCCTTAAAATAACATAAGTCAAATCAAATGAAATACACATAATTTAATTCAAAATGAAAACATAAACCAAATCAAATAAATTAAATCAAACAAAGCAATTCAAATAAAGGAAATAACATAAATCAAACCCAAACATAAATAAAATCAAAAGGATTAATTAAAATACTTAAGGATTTTAGTTATACTTTTGGAAACCTCATTAGGATTTAGGATGTGGAATAAAGTGAGTTTCACCTAAAAATAAAATTCATTCTATTTCTCATTCTTGAAAACCTATACAACTTTAACCAAATAAAATGGACATTAAAAAAATGAGAATTAAATCATTAAGCCATTTGAAACCAACCAATGGTAAAAATTAAACTAATTCAAATTTCAAACTTCAAACTTAAACTTAAAGGCCTAGCAAAGACTTACCACACAAACTCCACTTTTACACGCACTAGATTATTTAGGTCACGGACCCTAGATCTAGGTTAAATCGTTCTGTGATTTTCTTTTAATCACTTGTGATATGTTGTACTGTGCTTCACATGTTTGTATGGTGTATTGCTTTAGACTGGATGCCTAGGTTTGTTTGATCGTTAGACTGGATGTTAGGGTGTTCTTTCTAGATTTAACATCATTTTTTGCAGGGGACTATGTTAAAGGGATCATTGTAATAAATAAATCATAAAATTGTTGTTTGCTTGCAAGTGCTAAAATCTCTTAACATAGTCCATAGGACAGGTGGGCTTGGCAAGCAAGTAATGCTAAGCCCGTATGTTTATGAAATATAAACTGCTTTGTGTGCTGTGTGTATTTCTTAACATCTGTTTTACAGGGGTTAGGATTTTTATTTAAATTTTTAATGTAAATTTGAGCTTAGAATTAGGTTAGGATCTATGGGGTCTAGGATTCGCAGGAGCTGACCCAACCTGGAGATAGTGCGGTGGTCCCCTGTGGAGCCCGAAGGATGTCCTTGAAGAAGGAGACTTTCCTGGAAAGAAGATCCATAGATCTGAACTTGTAGTTTTAGGCCGGGTTGTATAAGGGCAGAACTTCTGCCATTTTCTTCCGGTGTACTGAGCATGCATTGACCTTTTCTTATATAATTTAATTTGGTTTGATTTATTTTGCGCAATAGAAACAACATGCTTTTCTTATGTTTCTTTATTATGTTTGTGCTATGATGTATGCCCATGTAGGCTCATAGGATAAACTAATTTTCTACCCAACTAAATCAATCAAACATAAAAATAAATACAACTCATAATATTCACATAAAAGCCTAGGTATTAAAACAAGATAAAATATGTAGCAACCCCTTTAGCTGGATGTCATGCATAATCATATTGTTTCACTCTTGATTAATGAAAGAATTCCATCTTTACCTAGGCTTGACCTTTGAGAGCCTATGATGGAAGTACACCTTCTTCTATTTTGATTTGGCTCATGATCTTTTTCTAATTGCATGCATTAGGCATAAATTGTATCCTTATGGCCTAAATGAATCCTGAGTAAAAAATTATTAAAATCTTAAAAATGTGCATTAGTTATATGCATCTTCATACCCTATATGATCTTAGGGGTTAGGGAGTAAGTCTAGGTTCATAGATTTCTTTCTTAAAATTGTAACAGCCCAGCCATTTTGCATTCATATGACTTAGTCTCATGGTTTTAAAATGCGCTTAAGTGGTGTTAGCTGGCAGCCTTCTCTAGGCAGGTTGTAAGTCTAGAAGAGTCAGGGATAGGTTAGTTCCTTCAAGTGAAGACAATGACTAATGATTCCTAAGAATAGAACTAGGTCGAGCATCTGACATGTGTCAGAAGCACCTGTAGACTAGGTTCTGAAGCATCCTTTTAGGAATAAGTCTTTAACCCTAGGCATTTCTATAGTCTTGTGCTGCTAGAATCTAAGTCCTAGATTTCTAAAAAAATGATAACTTGAATTCTAAAATTAAATCCCAAATTTAAAGCCCAATCATAAGATAGATGAAATGTCTACTAAGCATCCCAGTATCAGTAGGCATTTCCTACTCTTTTCCATTTGACTCTTAAAAATAACTCTCTCTAATTTGGACCTCTCCCAATTGAATTTCCAAAAATCAATTCTTTGAAAGCTAACTTAGTAGTCTTTAGGAATAACCACTTATTTCTTTAATCGAGAGTATTCTTAGGAAGAGACCCTTCCTAAGATGTAATTAACTATAGAGGCTTGCCTTTATAAGGAACCATGATCCCAGAATAAAATTGACCCTACTCTACTTTTCCATGTAGTTCAAGGAAAATACTTTGGTTCATAAAAAACCCATTAGCCTTAGGAGTCTTTTATTGAAATGATTGAATCCATTACAGCAGAGCATGTTTATCTTTTGAGATAATATGTTTATTCCTTAATGTTGTATTTGATCATCTAAATAAAATATTCCTAAACTCTATGTGGTGTCATTTGTTTTCTCTATTTTGAACAGAGAGAAAAAGAAAACCAACACATTCGTGCTTTTCTTGGAGGCTTGATCTTCATCGTTGGCCGGCTCGAGTGTCACCTCTAATGAAACACATTGAGAGGGGTTGGCTGGTATGCTAATCACATTAGAATCGTCTTATGAGTTGGATTCCAAGTCTATGTGAATAGTAGGGGTACTCCTTTGAACTGGAACATAACCCCTATTGGCTAGCTACCAACCAGGGGGTCTTTTACCTCTAGAATTGCCTCTGTATCTACCTCTACCTCTGCCTAGTGGAGGTCAAGCCATCTTACCCATTTGTTCATATGGTGGAATGAACTGTGGGTGAAATGTGACATGCGGCTCTACTTCTTCCTTGATGTCCTTTTCTTGTTCACTTGTACTTTCATTTTTCTTTTCTTTTTCTTCCTTTTCTTTTTCTTTTTAATTTGAATTTTGATCAAGTTCATGAGAAATAGTATTTTGAGAAAGATAGAAGGTCGCATCTTCATATATCTCAACCTCTCTAAATGAAAATGGCTTTTTCATCTCCTTTGGCACAGTATTCGATTCCATTCCTTTTGAACTTGATGCACTGATGAAAAAAAGATGGAATCATCTTATTCTAGTGTATCCGAGGCCTGCCAAGCAAAGCAGTGAATGAAGTATTCAAATAAATTATATAGAAATTAGCTTTAGTCTTCCAGTCACCTATTTCCAAAGGTAACATTATGAAACCTAAAGCCCTCTCACCTTATTCATTGAATCCTCTCAACATCATCTGATCTCCTCGGAGTGTAGAGATGTCGATTCTTTAGTAGGCAAGGGTCTTTAGACTCATAATGTTCACTGATGCACCTAGATCAACAAAAACCCTAAAAATTATGAATCTGCCCATATCCACTGTGATGTAGAGGAGACAGTTGTGCTCCATGTCCCCCTAAAAGAAGGTCTTCATCTATGAAAGTGAGTCCTTGGGCTTCTCTAGAATAATGTGCCTCCTCTCCAACAACTGTCAGCTAAGCTAAGTATATTTATGGATTAAGAATGGCCTTGATTAATGATTGCCTTATCTCTTTGGATAAGATAAGGGCATCATATATGCTTAGCATAGCTGGAAACTTTCTTAGGTGAGCGAGGACATTGTAATCCACTCTAGGCTAATCCTCCATAAGCATATCCATGGGTGGAGCATCGTATGGAGGGGCTTCTCGATCATCAGAACCAACGACTTTATTTCCCTTATCTTGAGGTGATACCCTAGGAGATAGAACCTTGCCACTATGGAGGTTGACTTCAGTGTTCTCTTGTGGCAGGTTAGTGGAAGATTCTACCTGCTCATCAGGCTCACCTATAGCTTCTCCTATAGGACACTCGAAATTAGATGATTCCAAATCTATCTCAAGAAGCAAACCCATATTATTCAAAGAAGGAAAGTCTAACTCTGAATCAGAAAGAGGAAGATAGGAGTTGTTATAATTATTATTTAGACTTGAAGAGTTTTCTAATAGAGTAGATTTAGACAATCCATCATAAGTGACATAGATGTAATTCAAACTAGCTTTATTCCTCGATTTCTTAGATTTTGAAGGAGGTGCATAGTAGAAGTCTAGTAAAGTAAGAGGGATGAGGGATTTGATGCCCTCATTTATCGATACAAGATGTCTATTAGAAGAAGAGCTAGCTAAAGTAAGTAGTAGAACAATGCAACAATGGAGACTGGGCTCATGGGTTTGCTAGCTATCGTGGGATAGTGGGAGCTGCTGTTGTTGCTAAGCTCTTACCTTCCCCAAGTTATCTTTGGCAACTTGTAAACCTTCTGATGTTGGAGGTTTGAGTCGCCTGTGCACGCAAAGAAAGTTCTTGATTTTGAAATAATCTTTTTAGAGGTTCAGGATAAAGAGATATCCCAACCTTCTTTAGTTTTAAGAGGATCGCATGTATCCCCAAGGATTGTCCTAATGGAACTAGATGGTTGTTCCATAAGGTATTTCTTTGGGATAGCAATAGCGCCTATTTTGTAGTTATGCTCAAGCCAATACTTGAATGTAAAGCAATCCTCCAAAACATGGCCTAGCATGTGGTGGTAGGGGCAAAAGTTAGGATCATTGCTCCTGCCCACTTCCTCCGTCTTCGTAGGCTTGGGTAGTTGAAAATCAAGTTTCTTTAAGAGATTTTTAAAGATTTTTCTGATTACCTCCCTATTAAATGAATAAGGTTTGTTTAGTTTTTCCAAAAGAGTAGGTGGATGGTAGCTACCTGACAGCGGGTATGTGTATCAGTGCTATGAGTATGGCTAAGGAGGAGATGGTGAAGGCCGTGGAAGCTGCATGTGGCAGCCAGTAGGATGACCTTGGTGGTGGTAAAGGAGGTGGAAGTGACGGTTGTGGAGCATAGGTCTTTCATCTCTCATTGGTTCCCTTGTCCAACATCACACGCCTCGCTTCTCATAAGCTTTCCACGGCTTTGGATTTGATGATTGATCTGGGAAAGGCAACTGTTTGGCTTCTTCTTGTAGGCTAGCCACCTTGTTGATTAGCTTCTCAAATGTCTTGATGGTAAAACCTTTGAGCATGAAGGCGACCGGGCCATGAATATTCCTTAGTAGAATTTTAATGGAAAACTATTCAGATAGCTGTGGTTCACATTTCATACTCAAATTGTGCCATATGAGAATATAATCAGTGAGGGAGTCACCAGGGTGTTGTTGAGCCACAACGAGATCGCTTATAGTCACCCTTCGTTGAGCTCCAGCAAACCTCTTAATGAAGAGTTGCTCCAACTCAACAAAAGTTTACTGAACTGTTAGAGAGTTTAGCGTACCAATCAAAGGTTATGCCTGCTAAACTGCTTCCAAAAAAGATAGAATAGTAATGCATCCCTGCCACCAGCATTGTAACAGCTAGCCCTGAAGTGCTCTATGTGCTTCCGTGGGTTCCCGCTACCATCGAAGCCCTTGAAAGAAGGTGGCACAAAATCCTTAGGATACTGGATGACATCGAATTCCTCGAGGTAAGGTCTACCCTTTGGAACCGATGATCCTCCTTGAGCTTGCACCAATGCTTCTCTCACTTATTGCTCAAGCATGAGTTTAATGTCCTTTTCTTGTAAGGAGGTACTATTCACTACCTTCCTATACAAGCTAGTGCTGCCCTAGTCCATTGGAGGTGAAGTCTTGGCTTGATCCAGGACATGCAACAACTCAGGCTGACCAGTCTCTGCAAACTGGGGCTTATTTCTGAAGTGCCAAAACTGCTGCTAGCAAATCTTCAAGCCTCTTTCCCATTTTGTCTATCTATTCATCCTTTTGTTTAAGTTATTGAAGGAGGTGTTGGGTCGAGTAGGATGTATCATCCTGCTTAGCCGCAACACTTCCAAACTTTGCTGATCCTGAAGGAGGGAACCCCTAGTGTCAACCATGTATACTCTTGCTGAATCCTCCAACAGATCATCTTCATTGGGATCAAAACTGACCTTCTCATCCTTTAGGTCAGACTAGGCATACCCCAAAATTTCCTTCTTCTCAACCAGATATCGAGCCACGATATCATCTAGGGAATGGTCCAACTGCACGGATATAAATGATCGTGGCTAACTAGTAGGATCAATGTATTGAACAGAGAGACTTCTAACCTCCCCTGCTACTAGAGAGCTAATCTTGTGAGGACTACACTCACTGGAGGATAGATTCTCCTGACTGTCACTATATCTGGGTGGAGTGGTACTCCTGGGAGGATCTATGGCCATAGGGACAATGGTATTGTCTCCTTGTCCCTTTGTTGCTGCTATCTCCAAGACCTACTGTGGTGGTGGTGGTGATGGCATAACTACAATGCTCCTAGATCGCCATTCCCTCTTCACCAACCGAGGCGAGGTCAGTGAGAGCTTGGCCTTGCCGATAGATGGGATGGATGGGATCTATTTAGCCGGATCACCGGGGCTCTCTTTTCCCTAGATACAGCCTTCATGGCTTTTATTGGAATAGTGGATGATGGAGCTTATATTGGAGATGGTGGGTGTGGGGTAGAGCGGTGTGGTGGAAGCACCGCCAACTCTCTGTGGAGCTCCTCTCGGTGGGTAGTCCCAGAATGCTATCGATGATTAGTGCGGTAGCCAATGAGAAAGTTCAGGGCGAGGCTGACTATCTAGAGTACCTACGTCTCTCTCTACTGGTGACATGTGCTGATACACGGGCTTCTCTAGCCCTCTCCTCTCTGGTGTGCTCACCAATAATGTGAGGGATGACAGATCATAAATCAAATTGGGCATCGGACTTTGACCGTCCGTAAGGCCACTCTCGAATGATCTAAGGTGATACCGACCTTCTCCTATCTCTAGTAGGAGCCTCAAAGTGAACTGCAGGTGGAGGTGAAACTGAGATCCTCCTAATATCTTCCTCTCCACCAGATCCAGAGAAGAGGTGAAACTTGTTCTCTATGATGAGAGGAGAGATTATCTTGGGTAACTCCTCTACACGAGTGACTCTCTTTGGCTATTACATGATGCCACTTGATCTTGTGGCAGGCGGCATTGATCTAGGGAGGCGAGGGGAACTAGACCCTATCTCGTAGGTTGGGGAGACTATCCCTGGAACTAGGGGAACCTTCCCCTTAGAAGAAGCCAACGAGTGGGTGTTAGCCCGTACTAGGATAGAAATGGGAACCAACCATTGGCATGCTAATTGAACGCCAGCCCTTCCTCTTCTGAGAGAAACTCAATGACATCTCAACATGAATGACCGGCTTTTGCCCGGTCACCACACTCCTGCTGACGGTTGTGAGGGTGGTCCCCTCATAAGTGATCCTAGCTGCCTCAAAACCTCGACCAGAATAAATGAGGTGGGCAAAGTTAGTCTGTGAGAGGCTAGCCCGATCCAAGGCCAAATCCATCCCAAAAGAAAAAGTAAACAAATACTTCTGAGTTTCCATTAGAATTGAACTGAGTTGAACTGAAACTGACTGAAACTGAGTTGAAATTCTGCAATTTTGGAAAATAAACTCAAATCAGATTTCTACTTTAATTTGTTTTTAAAATTTGAACCCACACTCAACAATTTGAATATGTTAAGTGCAGCTCTTTGATTTTAGGAGAGATTTTTGAATTTAGAATTAGATAGGGGATTTTTGAATTTTAAAATCATTTTCAAAAAATTTATGTATGTTAGAAATGGGTTTAAAGATTTTGAAGAGATTTTGATGCTTCCATAGGTTCATATTTGATTTTGATTTTTTGTGTTTGGGGACCCTTTATTTAACAAATTTGAGTATGTTAAAATAAAGGGTCAATTGATTTTGTTTGGGGTTTACTCATTTAGCAAATTTGGGTATGCTAAATGAGTTGTTTGAAAATAATTTTCTTCTTATTTTTCTTATTTTGTGAATCATGAGTGAGTTTGAAAATGGAATCTTTACTTAGCAAATTTGTGTATGCTAAATAATGTCTAAATGTTTTCTTTTATTTTGTTTTTGAAAAGTAGATCTTCACTTATAAAATTTTGGTATGATAAATGAAGGATCCAAATATGTTTTGATTTTTGATTTTTGAAAGATGGTCCTTTACTTAGCAAATTTGGGTATGCAAAACAAAAGATTCAAATGTGTTTTGATTTTTGATTTTTGAAAAGAGGATCTTCACTTAGTAAATTTGGATATGTTAAATGAAGAATCCAAATGTGTTATGATTTTTAAGATTTTTGATTTTGAGGATCTTCACTTAGCAAATTTGAGTATGCTAAATAAATAATCCAAATATGTTTTAATTTTTGATTTTTTTTATTTTGATTTTTGAAAATGAGAACTTTACTTAGCAAATTTGTGTATGCTAAATAAAGTTCAAATATGTTTTTGATTTTGATTTTTGAAAAGAGGATTTTCACTTAGCAAATTTGGGTATGCTAAATAAAAGATCCAAATGTGTTTTGATTTGTGATTTTTGATTTTGATTTTTGAAAATAAGAATTTTACTTAGCAAATTTGTGTATGCTAAATAAAGTTCAAATGTGTTTTTGATTTTGATATTTGAAGAGAGGATCTTTACTTAGCAAATTTGGGTATGCTTAATGAAGAATCCAAATGCTATTTTGATTTGTGATTTTTTATTTTGATTTTTAAAAATGAGAACTTTACTTAGCAAATTTGTGTATGCTAAATAAAGTTCAAATGTGTTTTTTTTTTTTTTTTGATTTTTGAAAAGAGGATCTTTACTTAGCAAATTTGGGTATGCTAAATGAAGAATATAAATATTATTTTGATTTTGATTTTTGGAAGATGGACCTTTACTTAGCAAATTTGGGTATGCTAAACAAAAGATCCAAATGTGTTTTGATTTTTGATGTTTTGATTTTTTTTTTGAAGAGGATCTTCACTTAGCAAATTTGGGTATGCTAAATAAAAAGATCCAAATGTATTTTGATCTTTGATTTTTGATGTTTTGTTTTGTTTTTATTTTTTTTTGAAGAGGGGGATCTTTACTTAGCAAATTTGGGTATGCTAAGTAAAGTCCAAATTTATTTTGAAAAATGAAACTCTTATTTGACAAATTTGGGTATGTCAAATAGGAGTCAATTATGTTTTATTTTTAAAAGATAAAATTTTGTTTTGTGCGTGATTATTGCTTTTTGAAAAAGAAAGAAATTCTAATTTAACACATGTGAGATGTGTTGAGTGGATTTTCAAATGGTGTAATTTTATTTGAAAATAAAGCCTCCATCCAACATATTTGGATATATTGAATGGAGAGGCTTATCTTCAAATTTGTATATTTTTTTTTGAAAAGAAAGAAATTCCAACTTCAACATATGTAGGATATGTTGAAATGGAATTTGAATGTTATGATTTGATTTTATTTGGAAATGAAATATTCTTTTAATAAATTTGGATATATTGAATAAGGATATTAATTTTCAAATATGTGCTTTTTTTGATAAGGTAATTTTTGATTTTGTTTTCTTTTTTGAAAAGGTGTTAGTGATTTTGTTTTTTTTTTTTTGAAAAGATGATTGTTGATCTTATTTTTGAAAAGATGATTGTTAATTTTTATTTGAAAATGAAATCTTCATTTAATAAATTGAATTAGGATGTTCATTTATGCTTTTTGAAAAGATGATTGTTGATTTTTATTTAAAAATGAAATCTTCATTCAATAAATTGAATGAGGATGTTCATTTGTGCTTTTTGAAAAGAGGATTTTGGTTTTGATTTTGAAATGAAATCTTCATTCAATAAATTTAGGTATATTGAATGAATATTTTCATTTATGCTTTTTGAAAAGATGATTATTGATTCTATTTTTGAAATGAAATCTTCATTCAATAAATTTAGGTATATTAAATGAGGATGTTCATTTATGCTTTTTGAAAAGATGATTTTGGATTTTTATTTTTGAAAACATGATTTTTGATTTTATTTTTGAAATGAAATCTTCATTTAATAAATTTTGGTGTATTGAATGAGGACGTTCATTTGTGCTTTTTGAAAAGATGATTTTTGGATTTTATTTTTGAAAAGATGATTGTTGATTTTATTTTGAAAATGAAATCTTCATTTAATAAATTGAATAAGAATGTTCATTTATGCTTTTTGAAAAAATGATTGTTGATTTTGATTTTTGAAAAGATGATTATTGATTTTTTTTTTTTGAAAATGAAATCTACATTCAATAAATTGAATGAGGATGTTCATTTGTGCTTTTTTTTTGAAATTATGATTGTTGATTTTTATTTTGAAATGATCATACATGTAATAATCATGAAGATTGTTAGATGGGGTTGGGATATTTTATTATGTGCATTTTGGAAAAGTTCTTTTTCAAAATTGTTATTTTTACAAAGGCTTTAATTTTTTTTATTTTTAGAATGAACCTTTCCTTACCATAGAAATGGTAAGGAGGAAGTCTTTAGTTATTTCTTTTTATTAAATTTTATTTTCATTGGGAACTAACAGGGTTTTAAGACCCACGTGGAGTGAGGTCCTAAAACATAAAAGATGTTGGCTAGCTTAGCTTAAGAATGAAATAAACTAAGTGCGAATGAAAAAGAATGATAGTCTCAGACTCATATGAAATACAAATCCACTATCGATACTTGGAGACAACGATCATTTAACAAAGATGGAAAGAGGAACCATCCCCAGCGGAGTCACCAGAAAAATATGTGGTGAATATTTTTATATTCTATTAGTCTTGTCTTCATCTATCTTAAGAAAAATAAATGAAAACAAGAATAACACGCTTGTTTGGACACCATGTAGATCTGCAGATATTTTCATTAGGGTGATCTGGTATGGCATAGAGGAATTATGTACTATCTCGAGAGATAGAAGTCACCATCCTGCAATGGACCTAATCCCCTAATGAGGACTCCTAAAGACTATGAGTCTTCAGATGTACTAGAGATTCTTCTCCTACTTTATATGGAAAAGTAAAGTAGAGTTTATTTTAAATCGGGTTCATTAAGTTTCCTATGGAGGCAAACCCCCATAGTTAATTGGATCTTAAGGAATGAGATTCCTTAAGAATACTCTCGATTAAGGTAAGTGATCATTATCTCCAAAGATTTCAATGATAGGACTACCAACAAATTGGTTTAATTTTAAAAGATCAAAATGGGATTGATCAAAAGGAGGGAGTTATTATCGAAACTAAAAGAAGATGAGTAGGGGATGCTTATGATACTAGGAAGTATAGTAAGCATCCCAAACTATTCTATGGTTGGGCTTTATATTTTTGAAATTTGAAGAGAGTTAATTATTTGAGAAGATTTTTTATTAAAAATCTAGGGATTATAATTCTACAACACAAGATTGTGGAAATGCCTAAGAGGTGAGGATTTAAGCTTGTAGCCCATAAGGGGAAGTAGAAACATCTGAACCTAAACTTAGGGAGCTTTGCCGAGAGCCAAGGCACGACCTAAATCTAAGGCAAAAATGGGTATATGGTTTACCTCCATAAGAGATGATAAACCACCCGATTGTTGGACTTACAACTGCCTGGGGGTGGCTGCCAACTAACTCCTCCTACAATTTTAAATCCATGTAGTCAAGTCATATGCTTTTGCAAGATAGCTAAGCTATTTTTTTATTTAGAAAGAGACTGAGTCCTTAAACACACTCCCTAAGAGACTAGATCATGTAGGGAAGATCTAATGCAAATTTTGTTAAGTTTTATTTTCATTTTTGGACAATTTATTTAACAGAGGCTATGGGATTCATATGCCTAATGCATGAGAAATTGGTTATGGGCCAAAATCAGCAAGAAGGAGGTGTGTTTCTACCATGGCTCTCAATGGTCAAGCCAAGTTCCCTAGCATAAATGATCATGTTATGGGGGTCTTCATTCTTCATTTCTTTCTTTCTTTCTTTGCTTCTTTCTTCTTTCTTTATTTCTTTCTTTTAGTTGGTTGGGATGTAGTTGCTCCAAGGCTTCACATGGTGCATATGATATAGTCTTATGACCAATGTTCATCCTAATTCCCCATAACATTTATTCCAAATCTTAATTACAAAATTACATAAAAATAGAAAAGTAAATCTTACTAAACCTACAAAATAGAGATTAGCTAAACATACCACACAATCCCAAGCATGTATATGAATAAGTTGGACTTAGCACACCACACATGGGTTACCAAGTACACCTATACTAATTTGGACTATGCTTAGGGGTATAAGCAACCTGCACAGCAAAAACATTTATTATTTTTATTACAGCGCCCCTTAAGCACAATCCCCTGCAGAAAATAATGATTAGACTAAGATCATCTTTTCATCCAGTCTATGCACATGCAACCTAATATCCAGTCTAAAAATATTACATCACAAAAAAATCAAGCATCAAACCATGCATCGCCTTAATATAAAGCTAGAAATGATGACTTAGCCTAATGTGTGTGCCATTTAAGGCTTGTGTGGTATGTATTAGTTAGGCTTTAAGGTTGAAGTTTTCTAAGTGTGAAGGATTCAACTTAGAGGGGGTGGTTTCATTTAAATGATTTAGTTGATTTGTTAATTTTATTTGATGATTTGATTTGGTTTGAATGAACCTACACTTAATTACTAAGTGTTATAAAGAGAGGAAAAGAGAAGAAAACTTCACTTTCCTCCCAACCCAAAGTAATTTCTAAGGTAGATTCATTAGTGATTTTTCTTTAGTGAATATTTTATATTTTAGAACCATTAGATTGATTTAGTTTAATTTTAGAACCATTAGATTGATTTTTATATTTTATTTAGGTCAATGTGTGAATTAAGTCCATTAATTATCCATTACCTACACCACTTTAACATAATTAACCTAATAATTATGAGCCAACATATGATATACAACCACATAAAATTTAAATCAATAATGCACCTAGGAAAGAAATGGGCCTAATGCAATTGGCTCACAATTATTGATTAATTAAGCTAAAGGTTTCAATTAAGTACTTTCATAACCTTCCCACACAAGTGAGTTGGAAATGATTTTCTTAAATTTACCTTAGGCTTTTGAACACCTAAGGATCTACCCAAGAAGAGATTAATTAAGTTCAGATTGATTTTGAAATTTTGACTAAGCTAATTAAGTAGACCATTAGTGGATTAATCCTTAATTAGGTTTTGATTAAGGAAGAAAGGGGGTTTAAGGAATAACTTAGGGAAAATACCCCAAACCCATTCCATTAACCTCCTCTTCACTAAAATAATGCTTAATTATCTTAATTAAGTTATTAAATTATTGTTCACATGCTTAATTACTCTTAATTATATTAAGAGGTTGATTAGATATTCATTGATTGATTTCCCTAATTAACTCATTAATAAATTCCAAGAAAATTAGGAGAGGCAAGTCATCCCACTAAACATGCACGAAGTTTGGAATTAATTAGAAATAAAGAATAATTAGTTTCAATAAATCGAAAAATTCATTCAAAATCAATTAGAAATAATTTTATATTATTCCTCACAATTATCTTTAAAATGAACTCGCAGATTTTTTCTACATTTAATTATGGATTTATGAAAATTTTGTGATTAAGGGATAACTAAATAGCTCTAATTAATTAACTAATCCCGTCGGTGCCACATGGACCGCAGATGTGGCACACGCTTTCCACATGGTGCGGGGGGATTGGTTATTTAAGTTATCAAATTGACTACCATATTAGCCGGTGGCGCTACTCGCTTTTCCCTAGGTCGTCCGATCAAGGATTAGACGGTCAGGATTAAGCCCGCGATTACAAAGAATTAAGTCATCGTATCTACGTATTTTAATCAGAACTTCCCATCCAAAACACGCGGGATGAATGGTCCATAATTCATCCCTACCTTTGCCTACGGGAAATAGAGGCCGTCCGTCCTCCATGGCTTGATCCGAGCTCACTTGAGCTCGGGTAAGGCTAGGATTCTACCCACACTATCTAGAAGCAAAGAGAAGAATATCCAACGGATGAATTTCAATGGGATTAAAATTTCCTTCACAAAATACCATGCAATTTTAAAATTAAGCTCAGTTTTGAGGCATACCTCATAGGAGGCTATCACCAGCACTTCCAACGGTTGAGGTAGTTTTTTCTAGTAGAGACGAAGCCTATTGAAGGTGTCAAGCTTTGAGATGAAGTGGATCTTCCAATTGGCCAAGCTCCCCTTCAATGGCTTGTGGCTTTGGTCTAGGTGAGGCTTCCCATGGCTTGGTGACTTGGGAAAATCTTTGGGTGAGCTCCACTTGCCTCCATGATGGTGCTTGCAAAGGCAATTGGAGTTTGATTGAGGATTGAGTGAAGTGGAAATTTCTCCTACCTCCCTTATTTTTAGCTTAAGCAAAACCAAGAAGAGAGAAATGGAATGAGCTTAAGAATGCTTAGGAAAGCTTGTGGGTGCTTGGCTTTGATCCTCTGAGCTCAATCGAATGCAAGAGTCATCAATTGAGTGGAAATGAGGAGGAGTATATCTCCCCCTACTTGGATCGAACGGTCATAGCTTGTTTTGCCATTTTGATCGAATTGCCCTGATTGAATAGGTTGTTTTGGTTGTTATGAGCTCCATGTGGTTCAATTTTGGTAGACAAGCGGAAGTGTGGAGGTGCACATGGGTTAAAATGAGTGTGGGAGGTGATCCATGTGGAGAATTTTGAGTGGACTGGTCAGTTTTGGCCTTGGGTTGGGTTTGGCTGACCCAAACCCATTGGGACATGTGCACCACCTCCCTTGGTGTCTAAATAGTCCCTATGAGGATTCCATGTGGTCTTGAGTTAGAATATGATCAAATTCCAAGTGAATTTGATCATAGGTTACCTTTTGACCTAGGAGTAAAATGGTCATTTGGTTTTGACTTTGATTTGGACAGATTTGGAATGACTGGAAAATGGGTTGTGCCAATTTTCAATAAATTTGGTATTTATTTGATATGATTTGGCTCAAGTTGACCCATTTAGGTCAAAATGGGTCAACTTGGGTCAAGTTGACCAATTGGTCAAATTCAGTCAAACCATGGATTTGATCAAGTTCAAATGATCATTTGGAGTGGTTTGGTATCATTGGTTTGGTTCAATTTGATTTATATTTGGTTTTGGTTTATTTGAGTTCACTTAGGTCAAATGGGTCAAGTTGACCAATTTGACCCATTGACCCAATTGGGTTAGGTCATGGATTAGTTTAGGCTTGGTTGATCATTTGAAATCTTTTGCAAACTTTGGTTTCAGTTAATTTTGGTTGGGTTAATTTTCAAGTTGATTTGACCTTTTAGGTCAAGTTAGGTTCATGGTCAATTGGGCTAGGTTGGGTCTAGTTGGCCAATTGAGGCTTTGGTCAAGTTCAACAAGTGATTTAGAATGAATTTGACCCATTAGTTGGAATCAATTTGGCATAGATGAAGATTTAACACATTTTTATTTTTTAGGTCAACTTGGGTCAACTAGGGTCAAGTGGCCAACTAGGCTAGGTTTGGCTCAAATAATGATTGGTCAAGTTAAATCATTGACCATGGATTGGTTTTGATCAGTGGTTTCAATCAATTTAGCCTATGATGGATTTTTACTAGTTTGGGTTTCATTTGGGTTAAGTGTTGACTTGATCAAAGGCTAGGTTTGACTTGGTATGACCCAATTTGAGTGATTGATCATCTTATGATGATTGTTGCTCACAATGTGAGGCTTATATGGGCTTAGTTCAATCTAATTCAAGTAGGATTAGAATTTGACTCAAAAAGGTGTTTTAGGTCACTTTGGGTCAAGTGAGCCTAAATGGGTCAATTGACTTGATCAAGGCTTGATTCAAGTTTGGTTGAACTCACATATGGAATTATGATTGAAATACAAATCCAATTGCAAGTGATTTGGAGTCAAATGGAGTTTGATTCATTTGACAATTTCAAGTTCAAAGGATGAACATGGGTTTGATTTGGTTTGATTTGATTTTGACGATTTTTTGAATTTGGTTTGTGATTGAATGATTGATTGTTTAAAGAGAAAATCCAAAGGTTTGAATTGATTTGAGAATGATTTGGTTAAGTTCAAGAATTTGACTTGAAAGAGTTTAGGTTGGATTTTGATTAGATTTGGATTTGAGTTTTGAATTTGGTTATTATGGGTATTTGAATTTATATTTCATTTATTTTGTGAATATAAATGAGAATATAAATGGGTTATGAGAAAATCTTTTGAATTTGAAGTGATTTGGATTTGATTTGAAGGAGTTCAAGGATTTGTCTTGAAAGAGTTTGAAGTTGATTATAATTTGAGGTTGATTTGAATTTGAAGTTGTTTTGATTTTGAAGTTGTTTTGAATTTGGAGTTTGTTTGAATTTGAAGTTGATTTGAATTTGAGGTTGGTTTGAATTTAAAATTGATTTGAAAGAAGGAAGTAAGGATTTGGTTTAAGCTATAGGGTAGGCAAGTTTTCCTAACACCCCTAAGACATGACCTATTCTTATGGCTAACTCTTCTAAGCCTTTAAGGTTAGGTTAAGTGTTCACCTAATCATTAGAGGTGTCTTAAGACTAAGGAACTCTTAATATCTAAGAGGATTCATATGTCTAAGATGGAGAAGTTGAGAGCACACTCCAAAAGTGAGGTCAACAATGCGGCGCCACCCCACGCGTGCTGGTTGGCTGGCACGGTGTCGCTTCAACAATTGAGCAAGAAATCACGGGTGAACAGGAAAGTGATGCGTGGACTAGATCTGACTATCAAATCATAGATCGGATGGTACAAATCCAATTTGCAGGATCCGAAGGTAGAAACACGCGATTGGTGCGTGATCTGAGCTGTCTGGATCTAATCCGTGTGGTCTAACAGGCCAAAACACACGGATCTGCTTGAGATCTCAGCCATCTAATCCCTGAATAGTGAGATCAGATGGTTGGTGGGTGTTCCGTTGGACGGACGGACGAAAATAGTGATTTCAAGCAATTTTTCATGATTTTGGGCAAAATTTCATCTGATTGGCCTCATTATCGCAACAATTTTCATCAAAAAATTTTTCAATTCACATGGGAGTGATATAAAATGAAAATTTCATAGTTTATCTAAGGGAAATTTGTGAGATCGCATAGAAACCATCACAAATAATAGATCCTATGGCCGACTAAAGTTTGGTGAAATTACCTCACTAGGGTTGGTTTCCGGTTGTAGCGATGACTCCAGCAAGCCCCTGAATGTGAGAGGAAGCCTTGGAAGAAGTTTGAACATTTGCTTTTCTTTAGAACATCATTATCACCAATGGACGCCACTTTCTCATCAAAAAAGCTTTAGTTTGATGATTTTTTTGGCTCAAATCAAGTGGGGGAAGGTTGCTCCTTGCTTTGGGAGGCTTTTGGGAGCTGAATCAACTCAGGACTCAATGGAATGTGTCCTCTCTTTTTTCTTTCAAGGGTATGGCCAAAATTTTCATTAAGAGTGATGGGGAGGTGGTTTTGATGGTGATGGATTGATTGAAGAGTTTGGATTTATCTCCAAAGTTCTCTTTTGGGGCTATGGAGTTAACTCCATTGAATGCCAAGGATAAAGGTAATTCAATGCAAGTGATGGGGAGGATTAAATGAGATTGGATGGAATCTTATGTGAGGGAGGATCCATGAAGGATTTGATTGGGTTGGGCTGATTTTTGGTGATCCCAAGTGAGTTTGGGTTGGGTTTGATCAACTCCCAAGATTCCATGAGTTAGTTTCAAAGGATTTGGCTCAATTTGGGTCACATGGGTCACATTGAGTCATGTTGGGTTAGGTTGACCAATTGGTTAAATTGGGTCAAACCAAAGCTTAGGTTAGGTTTAAATGGTAATTTGAAGTGTTTTGGTATGATCAATTTGATTTAATTTGGCTTAGTATTGATTTTGGCTCATTTGAAATCAAATGGGTCAAATGGGTCAAGTTGACCAAATTGACCAAAATTGGCTAAACTGGCTTGAATTATGGGTTCATTCATGTTCAATTGGCTAATTAAAGATTAATGTAGTCTTTAGTTTGAATCAACTTGGATTTAATTTGAATTTAGGAAAAATTGGCCCTTTAGGTCAATTTAGGCTAAATGGCTCAATTGGGCTCAATTGATCAAATTGGGTTCAATTATGGCTTTGGACAAGTTCAATAATCAATTTGGAATGAACTTGAGACATTGGTTGTAATCAATTTAGGTTAGATCATGATTTGACCCAATTTGGTCTTTTAGGCCCATTTGGGTCAACTTGGGTCAAATGGTCAATTGGGCTTTGTTTGGCTCAATTGGTGGTCAAGTCATATTCAAATATTGATTTTGAATTGATTTGAATCATTTGGTTAAATTAATTTGATGTAGTATGGGTTTTAGTTAGTTTTGATTCATTTAGGCTAAAGGGTTGACTTGGTCAGGTGATCAAGTTGACTTAGTTTTATCCAATTGATTGTAATTAATCTTCTTATGATGATCAACAATCATGGTGGAAGGTTTTGGTGAGCTTGGTTCAATCCATTTTAGGTTGGATTGGAAGTTGGCTCAAATGAGTCCTTTAGGTCACTTTGGGTCAAGTGGACCTAGGTTGGTCAATTGGTTTGGTGGTTGATTTAGGTTTAGTTGGACTTATATGTGAGCCTATGATTGAAATATAAATCCAACTATAATCAATTTGGAGTCTACTAGGTTTTGGCTCAATTGAAAGTTTCAAGTCAAAAGGGCTAAGTTGGGCTTGACTTGGGTTGACTTAGATTCAATTTGATTTAGTTTTGACCACTTGGATATGGATTTCATTTATATTTGTAAATATAAATGAGGGAATAATTGATTTATAAAGAAATCAATTGAATTTGATTTGATTTAAAGTGGGTTTTGGTTAAGCTTATGAAGGTGATTCATATGGCTTAGGAGGGGTCTTGGGATTTGAAATTGATTTTGGGTTTCAATCATTTGGAGTCAAATTTGGAATTAGATTTGGAATTTTAATTTGAATTTGAGGTTGGGTTTGAGATTTGAATATGGGTTTGATTTGAGAAGGTGCATATGGATTGGGTTTAGGCTATATGATAGGTGATTTCCTTAAGTCTTAAGGCATGACCTAATCCTATGATTAATCCTTTTAAATCTCTAAGCTTAGGTTAAGTGTTCACCTAATCACTAGAAGTGTATTATTAATAATGAACTCTTAGTGTCTAGAAGAGTCCTGAGTCTAAGAATAGGAGGTTGAGAGCTCACTCCAAAAGTGAGGTCAACATATGGTTTAATAACAACACGTACTTACATAAATTCTTTATACACATTTGCATATGCTTAAATATGAGATGAAATTCTCTTTCTTTTCTATCAAATCCATGCATCAACATTCATTAAGTGTGCAAAAAGAAAAAAATACAATTATAATGCATGTATATATATATATATATATATATATATATATATATATATATATATATATATATATATATATATATATATATATATATATATATATATATATATATATATATATATATGCCAAATCAAATATTGAAGGAACTAAAAAAAAATTAAAGAATGTTGATGTTATTAATAATGAAAGGAAGTAATGCAGTATTATTCGTGTGATGGTGACTCAATTTCATTGGTATTAAGATGTCTCTCATGTTTGGATAAGATTCATTAAGACTAATCTAAACTTAAGCTAAATAAAATTCATGAATGGTCTATAAAGAAAGTTAAAGCAATGATGATATACCTTTAGAAATCAACTTAGGCTAAAGAGTTAAGTCTCTTTCTTCTCTTTATAATGATTAGATCTTAAGTGAGAAGTGAACAAAATAAAAATGCATAAGTTAAAACTCAATCAAGTTATTAAAAGAATTAAAAAGAAACCACCCTTAATAGGTAATTTAAACAATCCTAAACTTTAGAAAATCCTAAATCTAAAGCCCAATCACGACAAACACATTAAGCCTTAACACACACATTAGAATACTAAGTCACTGCTCTTAGTATTAGGTTAGGCTGGTGTATGTTATGGTGATATATTTTATTTTGTGATGTATTATTTTAGACTGAAAGTTAGGTCATCATTTGGATATGGATTTCATTTATATTTATAAATATAAATGAGGGAATAATTGATTTATAAAGAAATCAATTGAATTTGATTTGATTTAAAGGGAGTTTTGGTTAAACTTATGAAGGTGGTTCATATGGCTTAAGAGGGGTCTTGGGATTTCAATTTGATTTTGGGTTTCAATCATTTAGAGTCAAATTTGAAATTAGATTTGAAATTTGAATTTGAATTTGAGGTTTGGTTTGAGATTTGAGAAGGTTCATATGGAATAGGTTTAAGCTATAGGATAGATGATTTCCTTAAGTCCTAAGGCATGGCCTAATCCTATGATTAACCCTTCTAAGTATCTAAACTTAGGTTAAGTGTTCACCTAATCACTAGAAGTGTCTTATGACTAAGGAACTCTAAGGGTCTAGAAGAGTCCTAAGTCTAAGAATAGAAGGTTGAGAGCTCACTCCAAAAGTGTCATTAATAAAAGGGCCCCAATCTTGTGTAATGGCACCATCATTGATAGCATTGACCAAAATGATCAACAACATCTAGAAGATTTTAAATAATAATGGAAACAATCTATACTAGACCCAAGAAGTAGATTGAGTTACAATCTTGGTGTACTATAGCTCTCTTTATGCCAATGGCATGAGAGAGCTAGAAGGAATCTGCTAGGGATTGAGTACATGAACCTTCCACAAGGGAAGCAGGTTCAAGCTATCTGTTGAGGGATAAGAATTTGAGTTTGATTGTGGATACGATTATTTTGGGTGTGTATACGCTGGGAATAAGAATCTATAATCCTATGGGGATAAAGATCGAATTAATTTTAATTTGTTTTATTTTAATTGATGTGGAGGCATATCCGCTAGGGATATGGATTTGAATCTGCTAGGGATTGGAAATGTAAACCTTCCACTAGGGAAGCCAATTCGAGCTATACGTTGGGGATAAGAGATTGGTTGGATTTATTTTATTTGTTTGATTATACTCCACTGGGGAGGTTGGTTTAATTTGTTATGGCTCCATTGGGGAGAAGGGTTATAGATTGAGGGCATATCCGCCGAGTATGTACACTCAATTAGATCTGTTTCATTAAGATCTAAGCTCCACTAAGGAGGCTAATTTAAGTTGCGCTTCATTGGGAGAAGTTTGGTTTGTATGATATATTTAATTTGAATCCACTAGGGAGGTTAGTTTTGAATTTATTTTGTTATGGACCCTGTCGGTGTGTGATGGACTACACTAAGAAGGAGCCACGGGAGCCTTGGCCTATCTTAGATTTATAAGCCCAAAAGGGTGGTCCACCTACCATAAGGTAGGACTATCCGACCTAAGTGGTTGCCTTTCGATGTGCAACGACTATGCTAGGAAAAAAGCATAGCAGACTTACATCTTCTAAAAAAGGGAAGAGCCACTAGGATGATCTGTTGGATGGACAACACATCGAACCCTACCTAAGGTGACTACTGAGTGAGCACCACTGGGGATCTTATCTTAACTAAAGAGTAGTCCTGATGATTAATTTGATTTATATTGATTTGATTTGATGTGATTTGATTTAATTTAATTTGGTGTATTATGTTATGGACCCTGTCAGTGTGCGATAAACCCACTGAGAAGGGGCTATGTTGGCCTTGACCAATCTCAGATTTACAAATCCAAAGGGGTAGTCTACTATCCACAAGATAGGACTATTCAGCCTAAGGGTTGCCTTTCGATGTGCAATGGCCAAGTCAAGAAGAAAGCTTATAGACTTACAACTTCCTAAATAAGGAACCGCTGGGGTGATCAGTTGATAGCATAATAAATCAAACCCGACCTTAAAGAAACTATTTGAGCGAATGCCGTTGTGGACTGATATCGACTCAAGAATAGTTAGAACTAATTTAATTTTAGATGGACCCTGTCGGTGTGTGTTGGATATACTAAGAATGGGCTAATATGAACTTAGGCCTATCTTAGATTTACAAATCCAAAGGGATAGTCTACTGGCTGCAGGGTAGAGCTAACCAACCTAAGGGTGTCGTTCGGTGTGCAATGACTATGCTAGAAAGAAAGCTTGTAGACTTATAACTTCCTAAATAAGGAACCGCTAGGGTAATTGGTTGATAGCACAATAAATCGAACATGACCTAAGGCTTTCCATCGATGTGCAACAATCATGCTGGAAAGAATGCATGATAGACTTATATCTTCCAAAGTAAAGACGATCACCGGGGTGACCTATTGGTGGCACAATGAGTCGAACCCGACCTAAGGGCGACTATTGAGAGAGTGCCAACCCAAGAACTTATCTCAACTCAAAAGTAGTCAGCCAATTCCTATAGGGAGTTTTGCTGACACTGCCCTAAATATAGGATGCTTGCTTAAGAAAAGGTACCGCTGGACATTTTTCTCCTATCCAGAAGCAGAAATATATATTTCATTTATATGTTTGTGGTGTCCAAGAGACCACACTGAGAAGGAGCTCATATCAACCTAGTCCTATCTCAGACTTACTAGACCAAGAAAAAATATGAATATCCACGAGATAAATTTTCCAACCATAGGGGTGTCTACTAGGAAAAGGGGGCTGTCTAATCCAAAGTAACCCTGATAGTGTTTAGATGGGGTCGCTAAGGACGTGATCCAAATAGAGTACCCATAGGGGAGGTGCTACTAGGGGCTTTATCTAGAACCCTGTAAAAGAAAGTCTATAGGTATACGGTGGCCAACTCTAGGAGAAAGCTTGTAGACTTACATCTGTCATGAGTGGTGTATCCACCGGGTGGGTCACTATCAGCATAGCGATAACCAACCAACCTAAGGTTCCCGTTGATTTGTGATGATCAACCTCTGAAGAAGGATTGTAGACTTACAACTTCAAAGATGGAAGTGATCATCGAGATAGTCTATCGTCAACGAAATAGACACTATCTGACCTAGGGTGACTACTAAGTTGGGAGTCCCATGTAAGGACTAAACCCAGGCTTGAAGTAGTCAGGAGAAAAGGAGACATTGGGGGACTTATCCTAAACCTCAAATATACTCAACCTTGTTAGTGCATGGTGGCTAGTTCAAAAAGAAAGCATGTAGGCTTACATCCTCTTAAACAAAATCAACATGAGATAGCATAATGGCTGTGCAGTAAGGCCTACCAAACTAACAAGGAGCTCGTCGATTTGCAATGGTCAAGTTAGAAAGAAAGCTTGTAAACTTACATCTACCAAACAAATAACCACTGGGGTGACACTAGAAGCAATGTAGCATGCATGAAATAGCCTAATGAGTGAGTGCCACAGGGGCTTTCTCCCATAATAAAATAGCTTGAGACAAAAGATATATGTTTGTTTTATATGTGATTGTGTGTAGTTTGTGTTGGTGTTGTATCACTAAAAGCAAGGTAGCATGTTAGCCCTAAACACATCGTGACAGATTCACAAGCAAAGATATTCCTCAACACAAAAGAGAAAGAATTTGAGATGAAAGAAATTTTATCGATAGTTGATTTGGAAACAAGATTTATGGACAATATTTCTTTAGGTAGAGCCCATTTATTGGAAGCATAGGGGGCTCTCCCTTATAATTTATAAGCTGATAAGATCCTTCTTGGTAGGCCTTCTCTATGATAAAAGGGCCTTCCTAAGTGGGTTCAAACTTGTCTCCCATCTTTCGATGGGAAACAATTGGTCTCCTTATAACTAAAACAAGCTCTCCTACTTGAAAAGCTCTAGGACAGACCAACTTGTTATGAGCTTGAATCATTTTGGCTTTGTACAACTTGAGATTTTGGCATGCCCGGAGGAGTCTCCCCTACAAACCTTCGAGCTCTTCTAACTTTAACTTGGCATTCTGCTCTGTTGTGATCTTACTAACCATAAATATCCTTAATGATGGGAGTTAGACTTCTAATGGTAGGACTGCTTCAGACCCATACAATAAGAAGAATGGGGTAGACTGAGTTGGAGTTCTGTATGTGGTGTGGTAAGCCCACAAGGCTTCAACTAACTGCTCATGCCACTATCACTTATTATCGTCGAGTATTTTTTTAATATTTGGATGAGAGTTTTGTTGAAGGCTTCTACTAAGCCATTTGCCCTTGGGTAGTAGATGGTAGAATATCTCTAATCTATGATGTCGCTGAGCAAAGCTATTAATTTTAGTGCTCTTGAATATAGTACCGTTATCAAATATAATTCATCGAGGCACCCCATATATGATATGGTTCGAAAATTAGAGCACATCTTGAGCTGTGACCTCTAGTGGGATTGCCTCGCCCACTTGGAAAAGTATGGCTAGAATGAATGATGACTTTACAAGAAGGAGGATCAATCAGACCCACTATGTCGGTGCCCCAACACTCAAATGGCTATGAGGTCAAGGTAGGATGTAGAATATTGGGTGGTTGGTGTAAGACCATGCCATGCACCTGATATTGGTGGCATCTCCTAGCTATATCCATGGAGTCTGTCATCATCGAAGGCCAGTAGTACCCCAATCTCTTGATCTTTGCCTTCATCTTTGGACCATATTGGTGAACTCATAATCTAAGTGTACCACGATCTTTAGTTTGTGCTTGTAACAATATAACCATATATATGATTGGGCCGTATAAGGTGCCATCAATGAGAGCATAAGAAAGGGCTCTCTGCTTCATCTAATGGGCTTGCGACTTCTCATGAGGTAGTTTGCATTTAGTTAGATAGTCTATGAATGGTTTCCTCCAATCCAGATCCTTGTCCTTTTTAGCAACGACAACCTCCCTTTCAAGAGAGAGTCTCTCGATGAGTTCAGTATCAATAAAAGATAGGACTTATCTATTTTGAATCTTTATTGATATGGACTCATCTTTCGGACATGCCAACTCTTTGGCAAGCTTTGCTAGTGCATCTGCTACTACATTCTCTCCTTGAGGGATCTTGTATATGGTAACCTCTGGGATTTGGGCTAACAACTCTATGGTGTACTTGTAATAATGATGGAGCTTAGGCTTAAGAGCCTTGTAGGACCCAGAGATTTGGTTGATGACCAGCTGAGAATCTCCAAATATGCGATATTGATGCATGGCATATAACTCATATTGGAAATCAAAGCCTCATACTGACTTGTTGGTGCATGGATTGGATAGATGGTATGAGAATCTCATCACATGGTCGAGTTAGGACTATTCCTACCCACTTTTGGAAGAGTAGATTGTGGTTCTTCTCCTTTTCGAGTGGAAGCCGCACCATCAAATACAATTCCCATCGGCGATTACTAGTGTCTTCTAAGTTTATGATTTTTTCATCAGGGAGATCATCAGTAAGCGGAGAGTCAACAGGGAGTGGGTGTGCTACTAAGAAGTCTGTCAATGCTTATCCTTCCAATGCACAGAGGGGTACAAAAGTAATATCAAACTATGAGAGAATCATGGACCATCGTGTCAACCGCCTGGATAGCGTCGGCTGTGTCATGAGATACTACAATGGATTGACTCTAGAGATCAAGTTGACTTTATGAGAAAAGATATAATTCCATAGCTTTTGGGATGCGAATATTAAAGCTAGGAAATGTTTCTCAATGGGTGGATAATTAGCTTTAATAGGGATTAGATGATGACTGAGATAGTAAAGGGCATTCTCTTTCCATTCATCATTGGCTTGGGCCAACAAAGCACCAAAGGAGTCATCTAATGCAGTAATATATAATATGTGTGGCTTACCTAGGATAGGGGCTGCTAGAACTAGCGACATCATCAGGTAGTGGTTGATGTCCTCGAAGGCATGTTGACACTTTTCATCCCACTTGAACTTTGCATCCTTTTTTATAAGTGCTAAAAATAGTTGGCATCTTCCTGATAGGTTAGAAATGAAGCGTCTTAGATAGGACAACCGCCCAGTTGAAATGATCTAAGTTGAGTTAGACTTTTAGGGGGTGGCACTTCTAATATCGCTTTGATCTTCTCTGGACTAATTTCTATTCCATGGTGCTGAACAACAAACCCAAAGAATTTCCCTGAAGCTACTCCGAATGCACACTTCAGGGGATTCATTTTAAGGTTAAATTGTCTTAACCGTTCAAAAACTACTCTTAAGTCAAAGAGATGGTCTTCCTTTTCTTTACATTTAACTACAAGATCATTGACATAACACTCGACTTGATGATGAATGAGTTCATCGCAGATCCGAGTCATGGCCCACCAGTATGTAGAACTGGCATTTTTAAGGCCAAAAGGCATGACCCTATAGAAAAAATTCTGATCGGAGTTCGAAATACAGTACTTCTTTCATCTTTAGAAGCCATCTTATTTAGTTATATCCAGATGAGCCATCCATGAAAGAGAAGTTTGCATGAGATGAGGCAATGTCCACCATCAGTTTCGAGATTGGTAGTGGAAATTCATCTTTAAGACGTGTCTTATTTAGATCCCTAAAATCGATGCATATGTGAATCTGACCATTCTTTTTCTTAACTGGAATGACACTAGCCAACCAGGTAGGTTATTTTTCTTCCCTGATAAAGCCAACATTGATTAATTTCTTAACTTCAAAAATGACTTGTTATTCAATGTCTAATCTCATGTGTCTAGGAGCTTGCTTGATAAAGTTAGCTAGGCTCATTTAGTGGACTACATGGGATAAACCAGCATCTTCATAACTCCATGTGAAACAGTACTTAAACTTAGTCAATAGCCTAACTAAGTCATCAGTTTCAGTATCATTCAATAAAGAACTGATGTATGTCGGATGTGGACTATCTTCAGTTCTTAAGTTTATTTCTTTGAGCTCATCGATAGTTGATATGATCTCCTCTTCAAACTCTAGTGGTGCATCTTTGACTTCAAAGTTATTTGGATCATCTAAAGTTTCTAAACACACCTCCTCATATGAGTTAGCATGATTTAAAAAAGAACTTATCATATTCTAAATGATTGATGATAACTAGGTAATGATTGTCATCATCGACTGAACCCACTATACTGAATCCTAGTCCTGGTCTTGATTGAGGATGTCTGCTTTGGTTGTCCCATAATCTTTCAAAGTAGTCCATCATGTGCTTAGACCAAGTATGTAGGATTATTCCCTTCTTTTCTAAGTGAAGAACATAAGATGAATACCAATCAAAAGGCAATTGTATTAAATCTTTATATGAATCATCCTCAAGTTTTGCATCAGCTTCTTGACTTGAAGATGATGCTCCCAAAAAGAACCTCTAAATCTTCCCATCTGTGGATGACTTATGGGATTCCTTAACTACCAAACCCTCAACTTTCTGAGATGAAAGTGGGGTTAGAGCTATGGTTCCCAACTGACTCCTGACTGTCTTATATGCAGACTTGGATACATTTATGCTTTGCTTTGGAGCCCAGTTTTCAGTACTTTCATGCTTTAATGTCACCTCGAAAGGGATTTGCTGTTGAGAAGAGCTGGCTGGTGTGCTACCCATAAAACACTCATCCTCTAAACTAGATTCTAAGTCTATGTGGATAGCGGGTGTACTCCTGGTAGCTGGGAAATACCTCCTATTGGGTGGACAAAAGGGAGGATTTCCACCTCAGGGGCTGCCTCTGAACTGTCCTATGCCTCTACCTGGTGGACGTAGGGTCATCATACATATGTGTTCGAATGGAGTAACGAACTGTGGGTAGAATCCAATGTCAGGCTCTATATCTTCCCCTGAGTACATGTATCGATCTCTTTTATTTTCTTTTTCTATTTCTTTTTTCTTTTCTTTTTCTATTTCTTTTTATTTTTCTTCTCTTTCTTTTTGTCCTTCTTGGGGATCTTGACTAGATTCACGAGCATTGACTTATTGATTTTGGGGAAGAAAATAGGCTGCATCCTCATATATCCTGGCCTTATGAACTATGAAGGGCTTGAGATCTCCTTTGATTCAGTACGCAATTCCACCTCTCATGAACTCATGCATTGATGTAACAAGATGGAACTGCGTTGTTCTCATGTATTCATGATCTCCCAAGAAAAGCATTGAAAGATGTATCCGAGTCTATGATATGAAACTTGGCTTCAATATTCCAGTCATTTATCTTTAATGGAAACACTATAGAGCCTAAGGCCCTCTTGCCTTATTCATTGAATCCTCTCAACATCATCATCTCTTTTTGGAGTTTGGAGATGTTGATCCTCAAGTAGGCAAGGGTTCTTAAGCTCATAATGTTGACTAATGCACCTTGGTCAACCAGAACTCTTGATATCCTATATCTGTCAACGTCCACTGTAATGTAAAGAGGGTGGTTGTGCTTGGTCGTTCCTAGAAGCAAGTCTTCATCACTGAATGTAACTCTTAAGATGTCCTTTGAGCTGCTTGCCTCTTCTTTAGTAGTGATTAAGCATATCTAGATCAAGAGAGCCTTGTTGAGATTCATCTCTTTGGATAAGATAAGGGCATCATATATGGTTAACTTAGCTAGCAACTTTCTAACATGTGCTAGAATGTTGTAGTGAACTTTGACTTGGTCCTCTATAAGCATATCCATGGTTGGAGCATCCTGTGGAGGGGATATATGCTTATTGGAACTAATAACTTATTTACCCTTATTGAGAGGTGCTACCAAGGTAGAACTTTTTGCCACTGCGAGGTTGACATGATGACTTCACATGATGAACTTGTGGAAAGTTCTACCTTCTCATCAGGTATACCTACAGCTTCTCCTATGCGATCCTCAGAGTCAGTTGACTCTAAGTCAATCTTAAGAGGTGAACCCGATTGATTCAGAAAAGGAAAGTCCAATTTTGAATCAGAAGAGAGTGGATTAGAATGACAAGAGCTATCATTATTATTTTCTAGACTTAGAGAGTTTTTGAGAAAAATAAAATCTAAAGTATCAGAAGTGGATAAGATGTAAGTGAAAGCTTTCTTCATCAATTTCTTCTTAGGTTGAGGTACATGATAGAAATCTAATAAAGTAAGTGGGGTAAGGGATTTAATGCCATTGTCCACTGATACAACGCTTCTGCTGCAAGAAGAGGAGCTGGTGGAAGAAGAAGTAGTAGCTGCAATTATGGATGGAGTGCGGACTCGACGGTGGTTGTCTTCTGGCTATAGAAGTAAGATGGGTCCTGTTTGGGATATCACCTTCTTCAAGTTGTCTTTGACAACTTGAAAATCTTCCTTGGTGTTGGAGGTTTGAGCTACCTCAAGCACATGTAAAGAGAGTTTATTAATTTTAGAAATTACTTTTTTAGAGGTTTGGGATGAGGAAATATACCAACCTTCTTTGGTCTTAAGAGGATCGCAGGTTTCCCCAAGAATTACCCTAATAGAACTAGAAGGCTATTTTAATAAGTAATCCTTCAAGATAACTATGGCGCCTGACCTATAACTATGCTCAAGCTAGTCCTTAAATATAATATAATCCTCTAAGACATGACTAACCATGCAGTAGTAGGGATAATAGTTAAGATCATCACTCTTGCCCACATTCTTCGGCCTCTTAGGCTCAGGTAACTTAAAGTCAGGTTTCTTTAAGAGATTCTTAAAAATTTTCCTAACTACCTCCCTCTTCAATGAATATATCTTATTTAATCTATCGGCAAGAGTAGGTGGGTAATAGCTATCTGGCGGTGGGGGGTTGTAGGAATACCACTATTGGGTAGGCCTATTGATGTGTGGAAAATGGGTCATTATAGCGGTGTGATTGAGATGGTGGCGAGAGGAGGCAAAGAGGCTTTGGGTCGGTCTCATCTTGGACCACGTGCAACTTCCCTTTATCCACTGACACAACACTATCCCGGCTTCTTCTCGAACACCTTCTGCGGCTTGGGCCAAGATGATTGTTCGAGAAAGGGCAACTATTTGGCCTCTTCTTGTAGGCTAGCCACCTTGTTAATTAATTTCTCAAATGTCCAGTTGGTAAAGCCCTTAAGAGTGAAGATGACTGAGCCATGAATTTTCTTGAAAAAAATCTCAATGGCAAGTTGTTGGTTGTGGCATTTTGCTCAAGTTGCCACACGAGAATATAATCAATAAGGGACATTGTGTCATTTGCCACAAAATCGCCTATAGTCACTCTTTGAAGAGGTCCATCAAACCTCTTGATGAAGAGGTGCTCCTTCAAAAGTCCCTACGAGTTGGCATGACATACTAATCAAATGCAACCTAGGTTCGACAAAAAAGTCGAATAACAATACGTCCTTGCCATTGCGCAATCGGCTTTGAAATGTGTGATATGCTGATGTGGGTTCTCACTGCCATCAAAGATTTTGAAGGAAGGCGACACAAAACCCTTAGGGTATTGAACTGCATCAAATTCCTCTAGGTATGGTCTACCCTTTGGAATAGATGAGCTCCTTCATACTTGCGCCATCACTTTCTTCACCTGCTTCTCTACCATGTGATTGATATCCTTTTCCTACATGGTGGTGCCATTTGTAATCTCCCTATGCAAACTACCGACATCATCCTCTATGGGAATGCACCTAGGATGCTCTAGGCTATGTACCAACTCCGGATGGTCGGCTAGGAAAAGGTTGTAAAATTAAGGCTGAGTTATGCAATACTGCAACTACTGCCATCAGCTCTTCAATCTTCTTCTTCATCTTGTCAATGTGATCATCTCTCTATTTGAGCTGGTGGAGGAGGTGTTGAGTCAAGTGAGAAGTGCCACCCTCCTCAAGCACAACACCTTCTAGGCTGGTTTGCTCTTGCTGTAAGGATCCTCAAGTGTCAACCATGCAAACTTCAGCTGTATCATCCAACATGTCATCCTCATAGGGATCAAAGCTGACTCTACCCTCACCCTAATCGGAGCAGTTAGTCCTAAAAATTTGTCTCTTCTCGATAAAGTAATCCGCTAATATGTCATCTAGCAATCGCTCTACTATGCCAGAATGGATTGGGATAAATACTCGTTGACTACTAGATGTTGAATTGTGTTCCTCTGTCTCAATTCAACAGACACTGCCTACTGTCAAGGCTTCCTCAACTAGAGGATCAACTGTCATGGGGGTATGTCTACCCCTCCCCCCCCCCCTCTTCTCTATCTTTGTATGCTATGGTGATGCAACAACGACGCTCTTTGGTCGCCACTCTTGCCTGAGCATAATTGAGGTAGGAGATCGAGCGGGGGGAGCTCAATATCACCTCAACAGGTGGAATTGATGGAGCGGGATCCTTGGGCCATAGCAGGATCACCAGAGGGGAAGGTCTCTCCATGGACGGGGGCTTTTGAATCTTGGCGGGGGTGGTAGATGCTGTAAGCTGAACAGGTGATGGTGGATGACGAGGGGAGTGGTGTGATGGCAACACCGTCTGCCTCTCAATGGGAGATCTCCTCTACTGTGGGAACAATGCTATCGATTATTGGATGACGACCAGGAAAATGCATCAAAGCAGAGGCTACCGACTTCCTAGCATACCTCCGTCGCTCTCTCCTACTTGCTTGAGAAGATACTTCAGCCTCAATAATTCTCTCTCTATGGATCTGACCCCTAACACTCCTAGGGATCACCGATCATAAGTCAAACAAAGTATTGGACTTCGAGCATCCATATGCTGCACTGGCGTGGGTAGTCCCCAAACATGGCGTCTCCTTACTAGCATGTTTGAGGAGAAGCAGCAATCTTCCAGTAATCTTCCTCTCTGTCTGAGGCCAAGAGGGGGTGGAACCTACTACCGCTAAGAAGTGGAGAGGTCTCATGGGGAGAACCCTCCTTAGCTATGTGTGAAGCATCATCAAGCTCTCTGGCAGCTCACTCATGCTCCCACTTAATCTTTCAATTTTTATTGCGGCACTGAGTACGAGTGAGCAAGGCAGAGTGGGACCTAGTACCTACCTTAAAAGTGGAGGAGACTATCTCAGAGGATAAGATAGTCTTCCCCTTTGGGGTGACCAATGATGAGGTAGCTCTCTGGAGCTATGGAGGCGGTGAATGGATGGGTACTGATAGTTGGTACTAACATGATCGAGCGTGGGGGCCACTACGGCCTTCCCCTTTAATGGAGAAAACTCAGAGTCAGACGGGATATCCAGGTGAATGAGTGGCGTCTGTCCCACCACCTCATCCATGTTGATGGTGGTGAGGACTGCCCCCTCACAGGTAACACAGACCCCCTCAAAGCCACGGCCAAAATGAATCAAGTGCGTAGCATCAGCCATGGTAAGATTGACCTAATCCAAGGCTAGATCTATACCAGAGGGGAAAGTAAAGATGAACTTGCTAGGAGCCATGATCACTATACTGACTGGAAGCTAGACTGATTGACTATACTGAAGTCACTGCATTTGTTGAAACAAGATTCAGTCAGACCTTCACCATGATGTTTGCCTTTAATTTGGCTATAAAATTTGAATTTGAAATTTCATATTTAAACAAATTTAGTGGTTCATTTTAATTGAGATTTTGAAGATATTTATATTATGTATCTTGTTTGATAATTTTAATTTGGAAAACATTTACTTAACAAATTTAGGTATGGTAAGAAGAGATTTTGATTATATTTTTTGAAAATTTTGTGAAGGTATCGCTTGTGATGATTGGTTAGGTGTGTGATGTATGTTGATTTGATTTGAAAGTGGGGCTTCTTACTTAACAAATTTGGTATGTTAAGTAGAGGCCAAATGTGTTTGATATGTGTTTGAAAATGAGGCTCTCACTTAACAAATTTGTATGTTAGGTGGGAGCCAAATGTGATTGGTTTGTATTTTGAAAATGAGACTCTCACTTAATAAATTTGGTATGTTAAGTGGGAGTCAAATATGTTATGATTTTTTTGAAAATGAGACTCGTACTTAACAAATTTGATATGTTAAGTAGGAGTCAAATGTGTTTGATTTGTTTTTGGAAAATGAGACCCTTAACAAATTTGGTATTTTAAGTGGGAGTCAAATGTGTTATGATTTTTTGAAAAAGAGACTCTTACTTAACAAATTTGGTATGTTAAGTGGAAGCCAAATGTGATAGTTTTTTTTTTTTTTAAAATGAGACCCTCAACAAATTTAGTATGTTAAATTGGAGTCAAATGTGTTATGATTTTTGAAAATGAGATTCACACTTAACAATTTTGGTACGTTAAGTGGGAATCATATGTGATTATGATTTGAAAATGAGACTCTTACTTAACAAATTTGGTATGTTAAGTAGGAGTCAAGTGTGACATGCTTTGAAAATGAGATTCTCAATTAACAAATTTGGTATGTTAAGTGAGAATCAAATGTGATTATGATTTTCAAGATTTTGGAAAAGAGGAATTCTATTTGACAAATGTACGTATGTTAAATAGATTTCAACTTATTTTGATTTTCCAAAAGAAAAGGGAACTCTCATTTGACAAATTTAAGTGTGTCAAATGGAGTTCAAAAATATATCTTGATTTCATGTGTGTGGTTCTTGCTTTTAAAAAGGGAGAAACTTCAACTCTAGCATATGTGACATATGTTAAATGAAGTTTCAATTTTATGTTATGATTTTACTTGGAGATAGGATCTTCATTCAATAAATTTGAGCATGTTGAATGAAGGTGGTTATCTTTAAAAGTGTGCATTTGAAAAAGAGAGAAGCTCCAACTCTAGCATATGTGACATATGTTAAGTGGAGTTTCAATTTTATGCTATGATTTTATTTGAAAATAGGGTCTTTATTCAACAAATTTGGGTATGTTGAATGGAGATAACTATTTTCAAAAAGATACTTTAAAAAAATGATTTTGATTTTGATTTTGAAAAGAACCTCCGTGTAACAATAATAGGGATTGTTGTATGAGGTTTAGTTATATCTTATGAATTTTGAGCAAGATTTTTTGTTATGTGTATTTTGAAAAAGTTCTTTTGGAAAGTGGATTTTTGCAAAAGAGTTTATTTTCTTGAATATAAGATGAACCTTGCCTACCAAGCTAGTGGTGAAGAGCTTGTAAATTTTTAGTCATCTCTTTTCATTAGTTAAGTTTATTTTTCACCTATTGGGAGACCCAATAGGGATTTTCAAGATCTACAAGGAGTGAGTCCTAAAACCTAAAAGATGTTGGCTAGCTTTGCTTAAGAATGAAATAAGCTAAGTTCCAATAGAAGGAAATATATTCTCAGACTCATATGAAATACAAGTCCACTATCGTTGCTTGGAGACAACAATTATCTACTAGAGATGGAGAGAGGAACTCTCCTTAGCAGAGTCGCCAGAAAAATCTGTGGTATTTATTTTTGGATGTGGGACATCACATAGATCGTAGGGGGTACTTATTGAAGTGATCGGGTACGATATTAAGGAAATATGTACTATCTCGAAAGATAGCAATCATCACTCTATAATGGACCTAATTACCTAATAAGAACTTCTAAGGCATGATGGGTCTTCGAATATACCAGAGATCTTTCTCCTACTTTACATGGAAAAGTAAAGCAGGCTTTATATTAAGCTGAGTTCATTAAGTTCCCTATGGAGGCAATCCCCCATAGTTAATTACATCCTAAGGAATGGGAATTCATTAAGAATACTCTTAATTAAAGTAGACAATTAGGGTCTCCAAAGATTTTAAGGTTAAGACTATCAATAAATTAGCTATTTTAGAAAATCAAATGGGATAGATCAAGGAGAAGACTTATTTTTAGAATCTAAAGGGAGAAAGTAAGAAAATGTTCATGATACTAGGAAGCCTAGTGAGCATTCCAATCTACCCCATAATTGGGCTTTATATATTTAAAATTGAAGAGATTTATTTATTTGCATTCAAATTTTATTAGATTGTTAGGGCTTATAAACCCACAACACAAGCTTATGAAAATGGCTAAGAGGTGAATATTTATGCTTATAGCCCGAAGGAAATAACTATCTGAGATCCTAAATCTAGAGAGCTTTGGCATAGGCTAGAGCACAACCTAAATCTAAGAAAATATGGGTATAAGGTTTACTTCCACAAGAGAGAGTAAACCACTCGACTAATAGGCTTACAACCACTTAGAGTGGCTACTAACTAACACCTCCTACGATTCAAAATCATGTAGTACAGTCTTATGAAAGTGCAAGATAGTTGGGCTGTTATTTAATTTGAAAGAGACTAAAGTCCTTAAACCCACTCCTTAAAATACTAGAGCATGAGTGTCGTAAGCATATGACTTAAGTTAAATGCAAAAATCCTTACAATTTTTATTCTAATTTGACACTTCATTTAAATAAAGGCTTGGGATTTCTGATGCCTAGATGGATGATGAAATAAAGTCATTGGCTAAATCAGTGAGAAGGGGGAATTCTCCACCACATAGGATGCCCTCATAGGTCAAGCATTCCCCTATCATGCAAGGATGGAGATCCCCCATATTCAAAGAAGAAGGAATATGACAGGCATATTATTAGACATACAACATTCAACTAAGAGGTTGCTATATTTTTTAATTATCTTATTTAAAACCTAGGCTTTATGGTGGGGTTATGAGTTATTTTAAATTTTAGTTATGAATTATTAATCCTAAGAGCCTACCGTATCCAGGCCACAAATTCAAGAATCAATCATAAAGAAACTATGAAAAGTATGTTGTTCTAATGTTCAATCTAAACACAACATCAATCAAACATGCATAAACTGCACGAAAGAATAAAAGCTTGGTGCGATCAGGTTCTACCATACACCCTGAAAAGAGAAAAGATGGGTAGCCAAGCTCTATCCTTATACAACCCGGATTACAAAAGAATACATGTTATGAGAGTCTTCTTTTCTTCATTTCTTCATATTCTCCTTCTCTTTCTTTGGATTTGATTTGCTCCACTTCAAAGGCATCACAGGGCATCCCAGGATAAAGCCTTCTATCCACTGCTCATCCTAATTTCCCGATAACACTAATCCTAATTCCTAATTGTAAAATTACATTTAAATGGAAAAGTAAGTCTAACTACACCTGCAAAATATAGGTTTGCTAAACATACATTTCACCCAAGCAATTATATTAATAATTTGGACTTAGCATCCTGTACATGGGTAACCATGCCCACCTGTCTTAACTTGGAATATGCTTAGGGGCTTAAGAAACCTGCAAAAGAGAGCATTTTTATTCATTTTTTCAGTAGCCCGTTAAGCAAAATCCCCTGCAGAAAATATAATTAGGCTAATCATGGCCTAACATCCAATCTACAAAACATACAACCTAATATCTAGTCTAAAATAATACATCACGAAACAAAGCATACATCAAACCATGCACCACCCTAACGTAAGGCTAGAAGTGGTGACTTAATTCTAATATGTGTGTTAAGGCTTGTGTTGTGTGTCCTAACTAAGCTTTAGAATTAAAATTTTCTAAGTGTGAAGAGATTTAATCATAAAGGGTGATTTCACTTTAAGTGGTTTAATTGATTTGTGAATTTTATTTGATGTTTTATTTTATTTCATTTGACCAACATAAAATAACTAACTGTTATAAAGAGAAAGAAAGAGAGGTTCACTCTCTTTTATCTTTGCCTAAAGTCATTTCTAAAGCCAATTAATTAAGCAATTCTCTTTAGTGAATGACTTATTATATATTTTAATTAGTCCTAGGTTTAGGTTCACTTTAAATAAACTTATTCAATAAGAAGGGTATCTCAAGATTAATTGAAATGAGCTATGATCACATGACACATGTTTGTTTATTTCTTTCCATCATATATAGCATGCATATGGTTAAGTCCTAAACATACTTATACATGCAATTTATATTTTTAGCATACTTGAATGATGAATGTAAAGAAAATGCATTTGAAATTGATGTTTCATTTGGTTGAATTATTTTATCAAATTAATTTAAAGCTTTATCTAAATTCTTAAACATAAGTATAGCAAAGAGCTTTAAGTCACATGACTAAGAAATTTCACCAGTTGAAATAAATATGAATGCATGTTTCCTTTTAATAGAAAAGGGGTTTCCATTCATTAATGAAATGTACACACAAATGTAAAAAAGTTTTAAGTAGGTACGACATCATTGTTTCACACTAGAGGAGTGAGGTAGAGACCTCGTTAGGGCTACTTAAAGTCGTGAATCCCTGGGATGTCCAGACTAATATACCCATTATTCTTATATACACATGAATGCACAAACAACTATAAGAATAAAAAACTATGAAAAAGTTGAATTTGATTTAATTGATTTATTTGTGTGAATGAATTAAAGCTCTATCCAAATTCTAAAATCAAAACACATAAGATTGAAATCAAACAGATACATCACCATTATTTTACACCAGGGGAGTGAGGTAAAGACCTCCTTGGGGTTGCTTAAAGCCTTGCGTCCCTGGAATGTCGAGACTAATATACCCACCAACATTCATACTTATCCAAATCAACATAAGAATGAAAGAAAGAAACTCCACTTCATACACTAAGCTTATATTCACATGCATCTCTTATGTATGTATAACTAATGTCACAATTATTCATTAATAAACTTTTGAAAATATATTTGAGATTTAATAGTGATAATAGGCACACATTTTTAATTTAGGCCAACACATGCAACTTGACATAAAGGAAATCATTTCATTTAATTAATTTTTGAAAAAGGATGAATGCATGATTACAAGTGGCATACAACATTTAATACAATTGGAAATAAATTAAAGAATATAAGCACATAATTTCATTTAATTCAGTTAATTCCTAAGGACAATTATATCAAATAAGATCATTTAAAATAAACCAAAGTTCCTTAATGCCATGTTTTTATTTCATGTTTAATTTGGTTTAAAGAAGCGAGGAGATTCAATCATTTGCTGCTCCTAACCCATTCCATATTTGTAATTTAATTTGGTTTAATGAGAATATAATTAGGTGAATTTTATGGATTAAGTAAGTTGTGATATGAATTAAATCAATTAATTAACCCTTGTTTATGTTACCTTAAAGTAATTAACTAATTAATTATGAGCCAACATGATATGCACATGAATTGGAATTTAAATCAGCAATGACCCTAAGAAATAAAAGGCTTAATGCAATTGGTTCACAATTAGTGGTTATTTTGATTAAGAAACTTAATTAAGTACTCTTATGGCTCCCCCACAGATGTAGGTTAGCCATAATTTCCTTAAATAGCTTTAGGTTATTAAATGCCTAAAGATCTACCCAAGAAGATTAATTATATGAGTTCTAGAATGATTATGATTTTAATTTGATTAATTAAGCCATTTTTAATTAATGAATTAAACCATTAATCCCAAATTGATTAATTTCAAGTCAAGTCAAGTGAACTTAGGGAAAAGAATGGAAAAGAGGTCCCAATCTCATTCCTTATGCTCATTCACTATTATACAATGATTAGAAAGCTTAATTAATAGTTTTCTTATTGTTTAGCATGTTAATTAATCACCTTATTAATTAAGAAAGTAATTAAGGCTAAGACAATCAATTTCCATAATTAACTAAGCAATAAATCCCAAGAAACTTATGGGAGGCAGAGGTCATCCCATTAATCAACCTCAAAAAATTTGAAGTTAATTACTTGGGTAATTAGGGAGTAATTAAACAAATTAAGTTTTCGATTAAACTTAAATTAAGCTTTAATTACTTAAAATTAATTAAAATTATGTTTAAATTAATCTACTCTAAAATACCTTTAAAATGGGTATTTATTTGTATTTTTTAGATTTTCCTATGATTTGTTATGATTCTTCAAATTTCAGTTGATTTAAGTAATTTTTCATGATTTTTATAACACCCATTATTCATTTTTACCATTTGAACTTCAAAGTGAGATATCTTCTAATTTAGAGGTCCTTTTGACTTAAAATTTTCATAGTAGTTGTATTTTAATTTTAGTTTTAATCCCTAAAAAATTTAAATTAATCTGATGTGTATTTTTAGTTTAATTAATAAATTTTAATTTTTATTAAAACTTAAATTCAGCCCAAACTATTTAGTTAAATTTTATGATTTTAGGTTTATTGGATTCCTCTTGGAAAGACGAATCCAACGAGCACTTTTTTGTAATTTTTTGTTAAGTATTTTATTTTCTATGTATTTTAGAAATTTTAGATAATTTAAATAAATTTTAAAATCAGAAAATAGGTGATTTTCCACTTAAATCGCCAACATCCGCACCGACGGAAAACGAAGGCCACGCGGCACCACATGATCAGATCCCACATAGCATGACCGGCGCGACGCTAGTTGGCCGGCGTGGTGCCATGTCAATAATCGAGCGCGAAAATAGCGGGTGAACAGGAAAGTGACGCGCGGATCAGATCCAACCATCCAATCTATCCAGATCCGATCCGTAGGATTGGAAGGCAAAAATCCGTGATTAACACATGATCTGAGCCGTCCGATCATGGATCGGACGGTCCGGATTCGATCCACGCGATCGGATGGGATGAAATGCATGGATCTATGAGAGATCTCAGCCATCTGATTCATGAACAAAGGGATCAGATGGTTGGCAGGGGTTCCGGTGGACGGACGGATGGAAATAGTGATTTCATGTGATATTTCACGATTTTGGGTGAAATTTCATCCGATTGGGCTCATTTTCGCAGTAATTTTCATTGAAAAACTTTCTGATTCACATGGGAATGATATAAAATGAAAATTGCATGATTTATCTAAGGGAAATTCCTAAGATCACGTAGAAACCATCACAAATAATAAATCCTATGGTTGGCTAAAGTTTGGAGAAATTACCTCACCGGGGATCGTTTTCGGCGGCAGTGATGACTCGAGCAAGCCCCTAAATGTGAGAGGAAGCCTTGGAAAAAGTTTGAACCTTTGCTTTGCTTTAAAACATTGTGATCACCAATGACCGTCGCTTTCTCATCGGAAAAGCTTCGGTTTGATGTTTTTTGGCTCAAATCAAATGGGGGAAGGTTGCTCCTTGCTTTGAGAAGCTTTTGGGAGCTGAATCAACTCATGGCTCAATGGAATGAGGCCTCTTTTTTTCTCTTTCAAGGGGATGGCCGAAATTTTCACTAAGAGTGATGGGGATGTGATTGTAAAGGTCATGGCTTGATTGAGGACTTTGGATTTTGTTCCAAAGTCCTCTTTTAGGTCTGTGGAGTCAGCTCCATTGAATGCCAAGGATGGGGCTAATTGAATGCAAATGATGGGGAGGATTAAATGAGATTGGGTGGAACCCTATGTGAGGGAGGATTCATGAGGGATTTGATTGGGTTGGGCATATTTTGCCTGATCCCAAGTGGGTTTGGGTTGGTTTTGATCAGCTCCCAAGATGCCATGGGTTGGTTAGAAAGGATTTGGCTCAATTTGGGTCACATGGGTCACATTGGGTCATGTTAGGCGCTAACCAATTGGTCAAATTGGGTCAAACCAAGGCTTATGTTAGATTCAAATGATAATTTGAAGTATTTTGGTATGATCAATTTGATTTAATTTGTCTTAGGATTTATTTTGGCTCATTTGGAATCAAATGAGTCAAATGGGTCAAGTTGACCAAATTGATCAAAATTGGCCAAATTGGCTTGAATTATGAGTTGATTCATGTTTAATTGGCTAATTGAAGATGAATGTTGTCTTTAATTTGAATCAATTTGAATTTAATTTGAATTTAGGATTATTTAACTTGATACATGTATCAATTTGAATTTAATTTGAATCAATTTGAATTTATTATAAAATACTAGTGAAAGTAATATTTTTTTAAGAAAAGAAATTTTTAAATAAATTAGTAAATGAAAGAGTTCAAGCCTGGACTATTTAACAATTCTTGAAAATTTAGGATTAATGGTTTTATAAAAGAAAAATTACAATCATGAGAATTGAAATGATTATATATTATTATTTTTAAACTGAAATAATTGGAGAGAAAGATAGAGAAATCTTAAATCGAATTAAATTGGAAAAAAAATTAAACTTTGACTAGAGAAAATAGAGAATATTGTGTATGTTGAATAAATTAAATGATTTAAATTAAATGAATATGCTAATCAACATTGTTAATAATTAAATTAACTTAATTTCTAAAAATAAATAATGAAATTTTGATGAATTTGAGCATTAAATAATAACAGACATACATTAATATCATAGACAAGAAAATGAATAAAATAAATAATTTGCTTTCAAATATTAATCAAATTAATATATTTATTCTATAAGTACTCAAATTAAGGAAAGAAGTGTTAAAGGGTAGGAGATTCAAGAAGAAGCTTCACAATAAATTAAGTAATTATGTTCTTATATTTATGGTAAAATCTTACTTATTTTTTATGTGATAGAATGCATTAGTACATAATTATAAATTATCTCTGTACTTCAAATTATGATTTATTTTCTCATTTTCTCAATATTGAATAAACATCCTGAATGTTAGATCATGTTATTACTTATGTCATTTCACTTAATTAACTGATTTACTATTTTGAACTAATATTAATAGTTTTATAAATTCTATGTTATGAATGTGTATGCCTAAAAGAGGAGTTCACCCCCTTATGGTACTATTTGTTGGAGACGCAATGTATCCATGCATGAAAAAGGTAAATGGAAATGGTTACTTATTCTTTAGATGAGTTTTGGAAAAGGTTTCCTTTTGGAAAATGTTTTAGATGGTGACTCCTGAAATGATTAATAAATTAAAAAATAAAGTTCCTAAGAAATGTTCATTTATATCTACATCTTATATGTTGGATTGTTTAAACACCCTTTTTACATAATGTTCATATTATAGCAAAATTTATCATGCATATTAATTATGCTTTATTGTTTTATTATAGTGTAAAAACATAATTTATCCACTCATAATGTTATTTAATTACAAGTTGTTTATATTTTCTTTCAGGTAGCATTTCTAACTAGATGAAGGATAAAAGGAAGGATTATGTTTACCGTCATAGAGGGACTTCAAGAGATAGTTATTATATTAGTTTATATTTTAGATTATGTTTTATATGACTTCTATTGGTGGACTTTTATATGTGTGGACAAATTTGTAAAATGTGGTTTAGATTTGTAGTGGCTCTTATATGACTTGGAAAAAAATATTGTGTTATTTTTATTTCTATTGGAGATGTTAAGAAAAATTTTTCTTTTATTATCCATCCAACCGTCCGTTCTCGTCATGGTATTCAAAGCCTCCGGGCCGGGTTGTGACAGCATCAACCTCTTGATAGCAATCCTTAGATTATAGAAAGCAAGTAAGATGGTTGTAAAGTATCATGCAAAAGAAGAAGGAAAAAGATGATCAATAAAATGTATGCTTTTCTTTCCTGTGCAGATCTTTAATTAGTTTATGACTTCAAATTCATATGCCATACGGATTAAGTATGAGGTCTAAATAATGGTAGGGTGATAAAGCAACTTGCACATTTATTATTTTTTGTTTTCTTCTATATTCTGCTTTTTTTCTTTTTTCTTATGTGTGTGTGTGTGTGTTGGGGTGGGGGGGTAATGTTAGCAAAATTTTATTAGTTAAATATACATCATTTATCGTTTCATGCCTGTCAAAGTTAAGCTGGTTATTCTCTAATAGCATCTAATTTGAGCAAATAGCTCCATAATCCTAAGCCTTTGGTGTTAAAATATTGATCCATAAGATTATTTGGGGAACTGTAGGGAGGGTGTTGTATTCAACTGTAAACTATTCAAAGTTGTCACACCTATAATTAGATACTAGACATGCTACTTGGTTGTTGATCATGTTGGATATTAATTGCATCTTAATTATATTGATGTTTTTAGTTTACTCCTTAACTAGCCAAAAAAATATTATAAAACCAAAATTGAGCTGAATGAAGTTTGTTTTCGGTATCACTTACATCCTACCAAAAAGCAAATTAAGATTTGTGCCAACCCTATAATCAAGCTTAATGAAATAATCAATATTGACAACATTGATCTAGGATTTTTGACATAATATGATAATCTCATTCAAATCATCTTTATTGCTAATCTCAAAGCCCTTAACATAGATTGGAAAGTCTTATTCATATCTCCAACAACAATAATCTTAAGATGTACTTCTCCATTTATCCATTCATTATTAAGTTTTCGTAGGGGGTCTTCACCTAAGATCATTTCTCTCTGTTATAAAAAGATACACAACTTGATCATATCATACAATTATTCAAAGCATTAAAGGCCAATCACTGTTGATGAGATTTTTGAAGCTCATCGTCAACAATTCTCCCAAATACGAGAGAAATGAAATGGTTAACAGCATAGTCGGGGAACAAACCAATAATGTCAAAATATAGGATGGGGGATTATAACTACAAGGGAGCAATCAATTCAAATCACGAAGCATAAATATAAATCTAATGGTTTGCTTCAAATCTTCAACATCATTACTCTTGAGATATTGGTCCACCAATCCATCCATCATTACTAGGGAAATAATAATTCAACATAAATCTCAAAATTGAAATGCATTTTGATTTGATATAAATGTCAAAAATGAGGTGGCGCAAATATCCAACGTAAGCTCTACAAAAATACCAAAAAAATACTTTACCCAAGTGTCTATAGATACAAGGGAGGTCTTGACACAATCTAACACTCTAAAATGATGATTAAGTGTTTATTAGTCTTTTCTCTTGCCATGTTCATTTACTGATTTAAGCATTAGTGTCATCCAAAAAATAGTTTACCCAAGTGCCTATAGATAAAAGGGAGGTCTTGACACAATCTAACACTCTAAAATGATGATTAAGTGTTTACTAGTCTTTTCTCTTGCCATGTTCATTTACTGATTTAGGCATTAGAGTGTCATCCATTATAATCATTCCTTGAGGTAGACTCACCATTTTTCTGTTGCATGTGCAGAAAGAGAGTTCGTGCTAAAGAAAATCTTTCAGAAAACTTAACAATATTCAGGATCATTTCCAATACAAACAAATATACAAATACTAAGTTGTTATATGTAAACTTTGTCTCACTGAGCAGTTGCATTTCCAATTTCCTGGATAGGGTGAAAACAAAAACCATACCAAACCTATAACTAAAGCAACACGAATAGACAATACAAAGTCAATTATTCCAAGTTTACCTGAAGATTGAGAGCTTTATTCTTCAAATCCTTGGGCAGAAGAGGATGCTCGGGATATTTGTCTTCCAAATACTAACCAAAAGAAAGCAGAACACAGTCCACCTCAGACGACAAGGTTTTAGAACAAAATCTCAATAGCCAAGAGCCAAGATTCTTTCACCAAAAAGCTGGCCCGGATAATCGTTAGAACTCACCAATGAAATCACAAAAGAGTCAGCAATCACGACATCCCCGTCCACCAGCACCGGGACATAATTAAGTGAATTCAACTTAACAAACTCTGCAATCCAATCAATCGCCAGAATTAATTGCACAAATAAATAAATGATAGGTCTGACACAGAATTTATGTTATAAAAAAAACGGCAGGCTTCAGACCAGGACTCGACTGCTCATTCTTCAGAAGGTTAACAGGCTTGTACTCATACTCCAGCCCTAGTAAACAGAAGAATAACCAATTGATCTATAAACTAAAAACAAAAACACAATATTCTACGGGGGGATGAAAGAAGCTGTCAGTTTCTTGTCAACTTAGGATTTTTATCTTGTTTATAGACCTTTAAGATTCAGTGCGATGCGGACGCGATGTGAAGCAGAGCTCCACCAGTATAAAGTTGAAGCTTCGCCGAATCCGCCATGTGCACGACCTGAAAAATAGCGGACTTCAGCAGCACGAGGAGAAACCGAGATGGTGCACTGCTGTTTACCTGTAAGACTTCAGAAAAAAAAAAATTAAAAAAACAGAAGATTTGCATACATTTCAAAAAAATTTTATGAATTTATATATCACATATTTAAAAATTTGTTTATCTAACACCTAAAATTATATATTTATATTTATTATATTTTTCTACATTTAAAAAATTTATTCATTTTAAAATAATAATAATAATAATAATAATAATAATAATAATAATAATAATAATAATAATAATAATAATAATAATAATAATAATAATAATAATGATATTTTAATTTGATATGAAAATTTTAAATATTTTGCATTTAAATATTAAACTTTACATGTTAGATATATATATATATATATATATCAGATTTATGCTTCAAAAATATAGTGCATCCATAAATTCTGCACGAGTTATTAAACTCTAAAAATTATTTATTTAAAATTTAAATAATAATGTTAAACTCTTAAATAAATTTATCGCTATTTATTACTTATTTACCACCGTACTCCTGAGAGCTCAATAAATTCGAGCAACCTCCTTGATTTACTTTTGCTATTTAAATCTTATCAAAACAAACCTATTTGCTTAAATTCATTTTTGAACCTTTTATCCCAATTTTTGAACCCACCTCAGTGAGGCTTAAATTCATAGTTCCTAACTATTAAGCTTCTCTTTATCTCCCTAAATAACTATTCAAATTCTCTTTTTTTTTTCTCTCTATCTCTCTATATATCATTTTTCATCTCCATGCAAAAATTAAGAGTAAAAATTTATTACCTTATTCTCCACACATGTATATCATGACTTGATGAGTTTGAAGACTTGATCATCATGTCTTGGATATCAATCAAGCATGCCTTCGAAGTTACAAAAGTTCTTTTAGGGGGCATCATTTTGCATTTTTAAATGTATCTTTAAACTTCTTCATTTCAGACTTTAGACCATCAATGGCGATTTTATATTTTTTTAGTTGAGATATATTTCTATGAAAAAGATAATATGCATATGAATAACAAGATTACAATTGTTGATGTATGCTATTCATATTTTAAAAGAGTTGAATAATTACATCATTACCGATTTCATTCAGTATATTATTCTCAATATAAATGACCAAAATATTATTTATCAACTAATCTCGAATTTTATTTCTTTGCCAATTTTTTATAATATTGATAGCAAAAAAGTTATTTCAATACTTCATAAAACAATTATAGAGTCAATATTAGTTTTAATAATTTAAACATAAAATAATAAAAATTATATATTTTTTTTGATCATTTTATCTACATGTATTTCAATATCTTTTATGAAATAAAATTGTTCATCAAGCCGAATATCCAAAACATAAGTTTTTAATTAATTATCAATAATATTAAATCTACTAATGTAAAATTATTTGGATAAAATCATTAACTTAATAATGTAAGTAAGCAACTATTTTTATGTCATCCTAATTCTAATAATAATATGTATCTAATATTATATTTATTTATTATTATTATTATTATTATATAAATAAATGTAGCTTAAATTTTTGAGAAAAAAATATTTATAATTGTTTTATGAATAGAAAAAAATATAAATAAAAAATAAAAATAAAAAATAAATAAATAATTTTAATAATCTTAACATATAAATTTTAAAATTTTTGAGGGGCATAATAATAAATTTGTTATGAATGAAAATAAAATTAAAAAAAGTACAATAATATCTCAAAATCTTATGGGGAGTGATGCTTATGGTATCCACTATGCAAGAATGACTAATGCATTATTGAAATTTTCTTTCAATGAGCTTAAAAAAAATCAAAGTTTAAAATGATTTTCATAACCACTAACATGATAATAATTAAAATGAATGAGTATAAAGTTGTAAAAAAGAACTAAAAATACTTTAAACTTGATACATGTCACAGTCACAAAATTTTATTCAAATTAGACTTATAGTGGACTTTGACAGGTCGCTAATTAGCATGAGAATAGGCACTCTCTGATCTCTTAGAACTCTAGAAATTGTGGGCTAAAAATTAAATATTAAAATGACATATGTGAGTATCTATTCATAAGAAAATGATTATCTATGAGGCCTATATGGACACTCAACCAATAAAACACAAAATAAAATAATATCTTTTTATCCACATGACAAATTCTAAATTATGATGCTTATAATTAAATTCATAAATGAACACAAAATGAAGTCACCACTATACCTTGAAAGGTAAGAAAGTAATCAAAATATAGTAAAATAAAATAAAAAATATTATCCACACATTTCAATAATATCATACCTAATAATAAGAGTGAGCTAGTATTTGAGGCATGCATATAGTGAGCTAGTATTTGATTCAAATTAATGCATATTGAATGGAATGCAAATATACCCAAAAAATGTGTATTCTAAAAGCACACTAACCCTGTAATAGTAAATTTACATGTCTATTTTAACATGCATGCTAATGTTACAGTTTAAAGGACAACTTCAAAGCACTATTTGCACTCCCCATAGAAATATATCTTAAATCATGTTACATTTAAAAGATTGTGTATTCTAATAGCATGCAAAATACAAACTTATATGTGCATTTTGATAAGCATGTCACATGTCAATGTCTTCAACAAGGGTTAAATATCATATATACATTCCATAGGTTTCAGATGACTCAATTAGGAAAGATTTTCATTTCCATCTTTCGTTAATCTTGATGACTCTTTGTGTTCAACATATCCTATCTAAAAGTAGCTAAAATAAAGCTAAACATGTACATGTGATCCTAATTTAAATCCATAAATTATAATTTTGCCTTGCTGATATTGAAAATTTTTATGAGCTTTTGTGTCTCTGCTTAATATAAATTAATTATTGTTTAGCTTCTCATAAGCATTAACTCCATTTAGTGATAATGTTTGCATAGAGCCCATTCACTCATATAAATAGCATTTCCTATTATACTTGTGTTTTTTATTAGTGTTAGATGGCTCATATTTTATTTTCAATCTCCATCTTTTATTTATCAAAAGATGCTTTAACATACCTCATTTCTCATATAATTAGTTTATAGAGTTTGAATCTTATTCTCTAATATAGTTATAAATACTTATAAAATTGTCATTGCCATCCAACTTAGATTCTATGAACCTATTATCATTATTGCTATTGAGCTTACACAATCATAGGCTCGAATGATAGAGACATCGCCCTTCAATAGACCTAATCACCTAATAAGGACTCCTAAGGCATGATGTGTCTTCGAATGTACCAGAGATTTTTTTCTTTGATTTACATGGATGAATAAAGCAGGGTTTATATTAAATTGGATTCTAAGGTTCCCTATGGATGCAAGGCCCCATAGTTAATTACATTTTGGGGAATGAAATTCCCAAAGAATACTCTTGATTAAAGTAGATAATTAGGATCTCCAAAGATTTCAAGGCTAGACTATCAAAGGATTGGTTATATTTGAAAAATCAAATGGAAAAGTTCAAGGAGAAGACTTATTTTTGGAATCCAAAGGGAGGAAATAGGAAATGATCATGATAATAGGAAGCCTAGAGAGCATTCCAATCTATCCTATAATTGGGATTTATATATTTGAAAGTGAAGAAATTTATTCATTTGAGTTGAATTTATTTGATTGTTGGGGCTTATAATCCATCAACACAAGATTGTAGAAATGCATAAGAGGTGAGGATTGTTGACCTCACTTTTGGAGTGAGTTCTCAACTTCCTCATCATAGATCTATGACTCTTATAGACACTAAGAGCTCCTTAATATTAAGATACTTCTAGTGATTAGGTGAACACTTAATCTAAACTTAGAGACTTAGAAAGGTTAGCCATAGGAATAGGCTATGCCTTAGGGACTTAGGAAGACTTGCCTACCCTATAGCCTAAAACCAATCCATGCTTTTCATCTCAAACCAAACCTCCAATTCATACCAAATCTCCAAGACTCATAATCAATCTCATGGTCAAATCCAAGCTCAAAAATTTTCCATGTACCTTACGATTGAATTCAAAATTCTTTCTAAGCCCTTTGATTTCATCTTATGGACTTAGCCTTAACCAAATTCAAATCAATCACAATTCATTTGATTTTCTCAAAGATCAATTCAATCTCTCAATTATTTATCAAATCCAAGCTCAATTTCAAATAATCCAAAACTCAAAATCAAATCCAAGTTCCAAAAAGTCCTTCCTAAGCCATGTGACCCATTCTCATAAACTTAGCCAAATCTCCACTTAAGTTATCCCAAACTTGATTGATATCTTTATAAATCAATTATTCTTTCATTTATATTCACAAATATAAATGAAATCCATACTCAAATGACCAAAATAAAATCAAACCAAGCCAAGGCCCTTCTTAATCCATATGGACCTACCTCTAAAAGCTTAACCAAATCTTAACACAAATCAATCCAAAATCAATTGATTTTTTTTATAAATCAATTATTCCTTCATTTATATTCACAAATATAAATGATCCCCACTTTTCAATGACCAAAAATAAATCAAACTAAATTTATTTCCTCTTTAGCCCTTTTGACCTACATCATTAAGCTTGGTCAAATTTGCTTCCAAGTCACTCCATACTCAAGTTATTTTCTCATAAATCATTTATATCTTCATTTATATTCCCAAATATAAATGAAATATAAATTCAAATAACCAAAACCCAATTCAAGCCTTTTAAGCTATTTCCTTATACTAGGCCAAATCCTATCCAAACCAAGCCAAAAATCAATGTATTTTCTCTTGAATCAATCATTCCTTCAATAATCTACCCAAATATAAATGAAACCTTGTGGTAAAAAATTTTCAATTTCTAAGAGGTATACTTCCATCTTCAAATCTATGCAGAATAAAATATGAAGATAGAAATATGCTTCTTTTATATATTTGGACACCACGTAGATTCGCAGATGTTCTTATTAAGGTGATTGAGTACGACATTGAGGAGAAGTGTACTATCTCAAAAGATAGAAGTCACTACCCTACAATGGACCTAATCACCTGAATAAGGACTCCTAAGGACAATGGGTCTGCTTGTGTACCAGAAATTCTTCCTCTACTTTACATGGAAAAGTAAAGTAGGGTTTATTTTGAACCAGATTAGTTAAGTTCCCTACAGGGGCAAGCCCCCATAGTTAATTACATCCTAAGAAAGGGGATTCCTTAGGAATACTCTCGATTAAGGCAAATGATCATTGTCTCCAAAGATTTTAATAGGAAGGACTATCAATCGATTAGTTTATTTTTCAAGATTAAATGGGATTGATCAAAGAGAGAGAGAGAGTTATTATCAAAGCAAAAGAGAGATAAGTAGGAGATGCTTATGATGCAAGGAAACCTAATGAACATCTCAGACTATTTTATGGTTGGGCTTTACATTTTTGAAATTAATTTAATTTGTTTAAGTTAAATTTTTCATTAGAAATTTAGGGCTTATGATTCCATAACATAAGATTATGAAAATGTCTGGGAGATGAGGATTTTCACTTATGGCCCACAAAAGGGAGAAATAATCTCAGAACCTAAATCTAGAGAGATTTTTGGTGAGGGCCAAAAGCACAACTTAAATCTAAGGCAAAAATGGGTATTTAGTTTGCTTCCACAAGAGAGGACAAACCACCCGACTGCTTGGACTTACAACCACCTGGGGATGGCCACCAACTAACTCCTCCTATGATTTAAAATTCATATAGGCAAGTCTTATGCTTTATGCAAGATAGTTAGGCTATTATTTATTTAGAAATAAATAAATTCCTTTAACTCACTCCCTAAGAGACTAGATCATGTAAGGGCATAAAAAATGACCTAAATCTAATGCAATTCATATTACATTTTATTTTCATTTTTGGACAATCATTTGACTTAAGCTTATAGGATTCATATGTCTAATGCATGAGAAGTAAGATTATTGGCCAAAATCAGTGAGAAGGGAGGAGGTGTGTTTCCATCATGGCTCTCAAAGGTCAAGCCAAGTTTCTTTGGAAAAGGTGGAAGCCTTCTAATCAAGAGTGAAACAATATGCTTTTGTGCATGATGTTATAAAAGAAATACTCATCCAACTAAGGGGTTGCTAATTATTTTATCTTGATTTTTAACTTAGGCTTTAAGTGAGGTTATGAGTTCTTTATTTTTTTACTTTTGAGTTATTTAATTTTGTAGAAGATTTATTTTTCCCTAAGAGCCTAATCATCATCCAAGCCATACATCAAGCAAGGAAAGAACTAAAAAAAGGATGCCATCTTAATGCACAAGCTAAACAAAACATCAAACATTTTATAAAGCTAACACCAAAGAATAAAAGGCCATTTGTGGTTGGGCACCACCGCATAAACCCAAAAACAAATTGGGTAGCCAAGTTCTACCCTTATATAACCCGGATTACAAATGAATTAATTTATAATCAAGCAAGAAAATTTATGTTATGAGGGTCTTCATTCTTCTTTTCTTCTTTCTTCTTTCTTCTTTCTTCTTTTGGTTCTTTCTTTTGGTTCCTTCTTTTGGATGGTTGGAATGTAGATGCTCCAAAGGCTTCACATGGTACATAAGATAAGATCTTATGACCAATGCTTATCCTAATCTCCCATAACAGTTATTCTAAATCTTAATTATAAAAATTACATGAAATGGAAAAGTAAATCTAACTAACACCTGCAAAATAGAGATAAGCTAAACAAACAATACAAATCCCAAGCATGTGTATTGGAATTAGCACCCCACACATGGGCAACCAAGTTCACCTGGCCTATTGGATTATGCTTAGAGGTATAAGCAGCTGCACAATAAAAGCATTTATATTTTTATTACAGCGCCCCTTAAGCACAATCCCCTGTAGAAAATAATGATTAGACTAAATTATCCTACCATTCATTCTATGCACATTCACCCTAACATTCAGACTAAAACAAAATATCACAAAATAAAAGTAAACATCAAACCATGCACCGCCCTAACCTAAAGCCAGACTTAGTCTAATGTGTGTGCTTTATGAGGTTAGTGTGGTATGCTTAGCTATGGCTTTAAGGTTTGGATTTTATAAGTGTGAAGATGTTCAACTTAAATGGGTGGTTTCATTTAAATGTTTAGATGATTTGGGTTGATTTTATTTTTTATTTTGATCTAGTTTAAGTGAATCCTACAATTAGTTACTAAGTGTTGTAAAGAGATGGAAAATAGAAGAGAACTTCTCTTTCCTTCCCTACCCTAAGTAATTTCTAAAGTGGATTCATGCTTGATTTTTTTTAGTAAATGCTATATTATATGTTTTAATTAATCCTAAGTTTACATTTTCCCTAAACAAACCTATTCAAAAAGAAAGGAATTTTAAGATTAAGTAAAGTGAACCAAATTCACAAAATACAAATCACTTCATTTCTTTCTCAACATGTATAACATGCATATGAATGAATCCTAAGCATATCTATACATACAAATGGGAAATATTTAGCATATTTTATGTTGAATGCTAAGTGAGTTACTTAAGAAAATTTGAATGCTTTATGATGCATGATTTTCATTAAGTAGAAAAGAGGTTTTCTTATCCATTTTTCACATGCACACATGTATGTATAAAAGGCATAAGTGAGTACGGTGTCATTGTTAGCACCATGAGTGTAAGATAAAAGACCTACTTAGGGCTACTTAAAGCCTCACAACCCCGGGGTTGTCCAGACTAACATACCACTTTCCTTAAATACAAGCATATGTACACAAGAAATGAATGGAAAAGAAAGATGCAAAAGTTTGTATTTGTTTGCTTGATTTAGTTTATGCAATTTATATGCATAAGTGTGAATGTCCTTCTTGAGTAATAGCATAGGGATGAATAGGAATGATATTAGGCAAGTGTTATGTTCTTTTCAAATGAACTATACACTTTGCCAAATCCTATTCAAAACTAAGCTAAAAGAAAAGAGAAGGAAAAGTACACTATGCACATCTTCATATTTATATCCACATGAAAACTTATAAATAATTATAAGTAGCACACTTTTAATTTATTTATAGATTTTAAAAATATTTTTTATTTAATAGTGATAATAGCCATTCATATTTTAACTTTAGCTAAAACATGCAATTTTACATAAAGAAACATTTCATTTTTGAATTTAATTTTTGAAAAGCATGAATACATGAAACTCATATGACATACACATTTAGCATGTTTGGAAAGAACTAAAGTGATGAAAGCATGTAAACACATTCACCCTAATTAATTCCTAAAGACAATCTTATAAAATAAGAAAGCTTAAAGCAAACAAATTTTTTTTAAAAGAAAGTTTGATTTTATTTTGAGTTTGATTTAATTTGAAAAATGTGAGGTGAGTTTGATGTTTCTAACCCAATCTCAAATATGTTTGTTATTTTAGTTTAATTTTTAAGTGATTAGATCAATTTTATTCTTTGGTTAGGTTTAGGTATGAATTAAGTGTGTTAATTATCCCTTACCTATACTACCTTAGCATACTTAATCAAGTAATTATGAGCCAATGAGATGACATAAAACTACACAAGGAATTTAAATCAACAATGCACCTAATAAGAAAAGGTCCTACTGCATTTGACACATGATTAATGATTAATTAAACTAAGAGATTTAACTTAAGTACTTTCATAACCCCTCTCACACATGTGAGTTGGGTTTTGATTTTCTTAATTGTACATAGGCTCTTGATACCTAAGCATCTACCCAAGATAGATTAATTGAGTTCTCAAAAGTTTTAGAATTTTATGAAATTAATTAAGGGTGTAATTAGTGAATTAACCCTTAATTAAGGTTGGATTAAGAAAGAAAAGAGGTCTAGAGAATATCTTAAGGAAAGTATATCAAAATTATCTCCTAAACCTCATATTCACTTAATTAAAACTTAATTGACTCAATCAAATGGTTAAACCACTAATTATCCCTTAATTAAGCTTAATTATATTAATAAAGTGATTAAGGAATGAATTAGCAATTCCTTTAATTAAGCCACCAATAAATCCCAAAAAAATTAGGGGAGGTAGGGGTCATCCCAGTAATTAAGCACAAGAAGTTTGGGATTAATCAGTGGAGTAATTAGAGGATAATTAGCAAAATAATATTCCCAATAAAACTAAAATTCAGAGAAAGCACTATTCAAAATCTATTGAAATCAATTTTAGAATATTCTATATTCAATTATCTATCTAATGCAATTTATTTCATATTTTTATGATTTTTTTTAGGCTTAGATATGAATTTAGGAAGTTTTCATGGTTAATTAGATAATTTAAAAGTCAAATTAAATGTTTAATCCCGTCGGTGCCATGTGGGCCGCTAACGCGGCATTCCCTTTCCACATGGTGTGATGGGATTGGATATTAAAGTAGTCACATCATAGCGCCGCATCAACGGTGGCACTACGTGCTTTTTCCTCGCCCATCAAATTAAGGATAAGACGTCTGATGTTAAACCAGTAGATCTAAGGGATTAAATGTGAGATCCTACATGTTTTAATCACGGGCGTCCATCCAAAATGTGCGGATGGACGTCCTATGATCCTTCCCTATTCTTCTCTATGAAGAATGGACACCATCCATCTTCTAGGAGAAGATTTCAGCTCGATTGAGCTCGGATTAGATTGAAATTCAACCCACACCATTTAGGCACAATGGCAAGCACATTTAACAGCTAGAATTCTATGGGATTAAAATTCCTTTCATAAAGCTTCAGAAAACATTGAATCTAAGCTCGGAAAAATGGCTAGCCTCGACTGATTTTATAAGCTTCGCCTAGTGGAGACTAAGCTTAAGTTTGGAGGCTCTAAGATTGGGTAGATCCTCCTATGGGCCAACTCCTCTTGCACTTGAGCTCAGTTTTGATTGAAGTAGATCCTCCCTTGCCTCAAGAGCTTGGATGAAGACTTGGGTGAGTTCAGAGCTTCTGAGGGTGCTAAGGGGGAATTAATTTTGAGTGTGGAGTAAGTTTAGTTTTTGATGGAGCTCCCCTGTTTTCAAGCTATGAAAACTAAGAAGATGATATTTCAAACTCTCTCTAGGAAGCTTGGGTAGACTAGCTAGGGATTTCTCTGAGTTCCTATGCTTCAATTGAATCAAGGAGAGTGTGGATTGAATTTAATTAAGGGGAGTATATCTCCCCCAAGGGAAATCGGATGATCGCAAGCCTCCTTGCCATTTTGATCTAATTGAGCACTTTGAGTGGGTTTGTTAGGCCATTTAGGGTGTCCTTGCAATCGATTTGGCCAAAGGAGTGGAATGGTGAAGCTCCCATGTGCCTAAATCAAGTGGAGGAGGAATTCCATGTGGCCACTTTCATGGTGTTTTGGGTTGGGTTTGGCTTAGCCAAACCCATTGGGTCATGTGCACTAGGTCCATTATTGACCATTTGGTCCACTAAGAGGATGCCAAGTGTCCATAAAAAGGAATTGACCAAATTCCAAGTGATTTTGATTTTGGGTTACCCTATGGCCTAAGGGTAAAATGGTCATTTGACCCTAATTCCATTTTAGGCATGTTTGGTATGATGAGAAAATAGGTTTTGCCAAGTTTCAATGAATTTGGAGTTGGTTTGATAGGATTTGGCTCATGTTGACCTATTTAGATCAAAATGGGTCAACTTGGGTCAAGTTGACCAAATGGTCAAATTGGGTCAAACCAAGGGTTGGGTCATGTTCATATGATCATATGAATTAATTTGGTATCTTTGTTTCCAATCAATTTGGTTTATATTTGGATTTGGCTCATTTGATTTCATTTAAGTCAAATGTATCAAGTTGACCAATTTGACCCATTTGACCTATTTGGGTTAGGTCATGGGTAGGTTTAGGTTTGGTTGAACATATGAAATGGATTGGTATCTTTGTTTCCAATCAATTTTGGTTAAATTTGAATTTATCTCAATACGACACTTTAGGTCAAGTTGGGTTCAAGGTCAATTGGGTTAGGTTGGGTTTAGTTGGCCAATTGAGGCTTTGGTCAAGTTCAACAAGTGATTTGGAATGAACTTGACTCATTGGTTTCAATCAATTTGGCTTAGATCAAGTTTTGACACATGTTGACTTTTTAGGTCAAGTTGGGTCAACTTGGGTCAAGTGGCCAAATAGGCTAGGATAGGCTCAAATGTTGACTTAGTCAAGTTCAAACATTGGACATGAATGAACTTAGATCAATAGTTTCAATTAATTTAGCCTATGGTAGATTTTAGCTATGTTGGGTTTCATTTTGACTAAGTGTTGACTTAATCAACCCTTAGGTTTGACTTGGTTTGACCCAATTTGAGATTGATCATCTCATGATGATTGTTTGTCATGATGAGAGATTTAGATGGGCTTAGTTAAATCCAATTTGGTTTGGATTAGAATTTGGCTCATAAGGGGTACTTTAGGTCACTTTGGGTCAAGTGAGCCTAAGTGGGTCAAATGGCTTGATCAAAGCTTGATTTGAGTTTGCTTGAACTCACATATGGACTTATGATAGAAATATAAATCCATTTGAGAGAGATTTAAAGTCAAATGGGTTTTGATTCATTTGACAATTTCAAGTTCAAAGGGTAAACATGAGTTTGATTTGGGCTTGATTTTTGAATTGAGTTTTGGTTAAGTGATTGAAGTTTGTATTTATATTTGGATTCATGATTGAAGGATTGATTGAATCATGAGAGAAAAATCAAAGTTTAACGATTTGAAATTGATTTAGCTAAGTTCAAGATTTTGACTTGAAAGGCTTAGGTTGGATTTTGATTGAATTTGAGTTTGATTTTTTGGAATTGGTTTTGGTTGTTTGAATTTATATTTCATTTATATATGTGAATATAAATGAGAATATAAATGGGTTATGAGAAAATTTCAAGGATTTGAAGTGATTTGAACTTGATTTAGGCTAAGTCCTTAAGAGGGAATCAAAGTGACTTAGGAAAGATTTGGAATTTGGATTTGATTTGAAAATTTGGTTTGATTGATTTGAATTTATATTTCATTTATATATGTGAATATAAATGAGAATATAAATGGGTTGTGAGAAAAATTTCAAGGATTTGAAGTGATTTGGATTTGATTTAAGCTAGGTCCTTAAGAGGGAATCAAAGGACTTAGAAAATATTTTGAACTTGGAATTTCAATCATGGGTTTCAATCATGGATTTTAATCATATGGAATTGATTTGAGTTTGGAGAAAATCAATTAGGCTGGAATTGATTTAAGTTTGATGTTGATTTGATTTGGAGTTTGACTTGAAGGAAGGAAGTAAGGAATGTGATTCAAGCTATAGGATAGGGAAATTTTCCTAACACCTCTAAGGCATGACCTATTCCTATGGCTAACTCTTCTAAGTCTCTAAGGCTAGGTTGAGTGTCCACATAATCACTAGATGTGCCTTAAGACTAAGGAACTCCTAAAGTCTAAGAGAAGTCCTATGTCTAAGATGGAGGGGTTGAGGGCTCATTGTAAAAAATGAGGTCAACAAACCTACAATTATCAAACCAAACTCAAGTCAACCCAAGTCAAGCCTAAGTTAGCCCTTTGACTTGAAAACTTCAAATGAGCTAAAATCCATTGGACTCTAAATTGATTGTAGTTGAATTTATATTTCAATCCTAGGCTCATATATAAGTTCAACTAAACTTGAATCAAGCCAAAACCAAACCAATTGACCACGTAGGTCCACTTGACCCAAAGTGGCCTAAAGGACCTTTTTGAGCCAAGTTCTAATCCAACCCAAATTGGATTGAACCAAACCCATCCAAGCCTCATATCATGATCAACAATCATCCTAGGATGATCAACTATATTGAATTGGGTCAAACTAAGTCAACTTTGTCCTTTTACCAAGTCAACCTTTAGCCCAAATGAAACATAAACTAACCAAAACCCACCATACACCAAATTGAGTTAAACCATTGATTCACTCCAACCCATGATCAACGATTAAACATGACTTGACCCTCAATTGCCAAACCAAGTCCAATTGACCATTTGACTCAAGTTAACCCAAATTGGCCTAAAAGGCCAAAATAGGTCAAATCATAGTCTAACCAAAATTGATTGCAAATAATGGGTAAAGTTCATTCCAAATTGATTATTGAACTTGACTAAAGCCATAATTAAGCCCAATTTGACCAAATAGTCAACTTGACCCAACCTAGCCCAAATTGACCTAAAGGGTTAAATTGGCCAAAATTCAAATTAAATCCAAATTGATTCAAACCAAAACTTACAATCATTTTTAAATTTACCAATTGAACTTGAACCAACACCTAACTGAACCCAATTTGATCAATTTGGTCAATTTGGTCAAATTGGTCAACTTAGCACATTTCACCTATATGAATCCAAGTGAACCAAAATCAAATTTAGGCCAAATTGATTGAAGTCATTTGACCCAAAACTCTTCAAATCATCATTTGAATCTAACCCAAGCCTTGGTTTGACCCAATTTGACCAATTGGTCAACCTAACTCAATATGACCCAATATGAACCCATTTGACCAAATGAAGCCAAAACCCATAAAACCAACTCATGGGACTTTGGTGGCTGACCAAACTCGACCCAAACTCAACCTAAGTCAGCCCAAAATCAAACCAAACCCACTTGGAGCCAAGCCCAATGCAAATCCTCCATGGATCCTCTCCCCTATGTAAGATTTTGCCAAAAATGGCAAAGTCCACCCTCCTTTCACCTTGGCAACCCTCACTCACCGAAATGAAGGATCCCTAAGCCTCCTAGCCCACTCTACAAGATGTTAGGACTTGCCATGGACCAAAGGGAGGTGATCCAACTCACCTCCCATACAAGTTAAACACCTAAAGGATCAAGGAAACCTAATATGCCCAAATCTAGCTTGGAGCCTCCTGTCATGGCTTCTCTCAATCCATACAAGCTATGTGGACTCAATTGAGACCCCTCTGGCACTCTAACAGTGGTTGGATGGCCAAAAAATGGGGAGTCATCCCGTCCATCCACTTCAGCAAACTAAGGGGTATACCCCCTCAATTCAAACGGGAAACATAACACTTCGATTTGTGAGAGCTTCCCAACATGATTTCGAGTCTCCGTGTAATTTCTAGAGCCATCCCAAGCTCTCCCCTTGCGGCATTTCTTCTTCCCGTGCTAAACTGAAATAAGGGAGGCAAATCCTGATTTGAGCTCACCCATTCCTCAACCAAAACCAAATTACTCTTGCACACACCTTCCACGCACATTGTCAAAGCCATCCAAGTCTTTTCCCAAGCTTCCAAGCCACTCGAGGATGGACTTCGATCACCACTGAGCCCCACGATGAAGGAAATCAATCCATCGAGCAAACCAAGAAGAATTAGCTTGATTCCTTCTCATTAGGACCTCGTCTCTACTAAACAAAGCTACCTCCATCGATCCCATATCCAATCTTGAGCTCCAATGAGGTAATTCCTCAAAATCGTAGAAATAAGAAAATTTGGTTGGAGATTTTCGAAGAAAATTTTCATGTGAGTTGATCTTGACCGTTGGATGTGTTTGAATTCCTTCCTTGATGGTGTGGGTTGATTCTGAAGTTCATCCGAACTCGGGTGAGCTCAGATCAAATGATCCATGGCGAACGAACATTATCATTCATCACTCGCAGAAAGGAGGATCATGGGTCATCCGTTCCGCGTGATTGGAACAGACAGCTATGATCAAATCACATTAGATCTCCCCTATTTTCTCACTTTATGTCACGGGTTTGATCTGCGCCGTCCGATTTAAGATTAGATGGCAGAGATTAATACCGCGTCCATCGCCGGCTGACTCGACGCGTGGATGTGACAACTTAAATAGTCAATCCCGTGACATCATATGAAAAATTCACCACATAACGTCGATGGGATTAGGCTTAATTATGGTTATTTAATGTGTTATAAGGCTGAAATATCCATAATTCATAACTAATTGTAAAAAAAAGTCAAAAATTATAAATAATTGCTCATTTTAAAGGTACTTCAGAGAAGAATTTCATAAAAATATTTTCTATTAGTTTTGAACAGTAAACAGAGCTTAACTAGGGTTTAATTAAAAACTTAATTAGCTTAATTACTCTCTAATCATTCAAGTGATTGATCCTAAAATTTCTGAGATTGTTTAAGAGGATGACCTCTACCTCCTCTAATTTTCTTGGGATTTATTGCTTGCAAAATTAGGAGAATTGATTAATTAAGCCCTAATTACTCTCTTAATTTAATTAATGTTTAATTAGTCATGCAAACAATAATGGATTAATTAATTAAGTGGTTAAGTGTTCCTTAACAGTGGGTGAACACAAGAGATAAAATTAGGGCCACTTTCCTAATCTATTTCTCTAAGTTCATTTTCATTAATTAAATTAATCAAAGCTTAATCAATTAATTAAATTGCTTAATTAATCAAGTTGAAAATGTAATCATATGGAATCTTAATTAATTAAAATCTTGGGTAGAGCTTTAGGTGTTTAATAACCTAAAAAGAGATTAATGAAATTATGGTTAGCTCATATATGTGAGAAAATCCTAAAAATAATTAAAAGAGTATCTTAAGCTTAATTAATTAATGATTGTGAGCTAATTGCATTAGGCTCCTTTCATTTCATAGGAGCATTGCTATTTACTTTTCAATTCATTTACATATTACATTAGCTCATAATTATTTAATTAATTATCTTAAGATAACATAAGTAATTATTTAATTAATTAATTTAATTCACACCTTAACCTAATTAATCTATAAAATCAACTTAATTGCTTTTCATTAAATCAAATTAACTTGCACAAGGTGAATGAGATTAGAATTAACAAACTTTTCTCACATTTCCTAAATCAAATCAAATATGAAATTAAAAATGACATTAAGAAACTTTGATTTATTTTAATTGAATTTATTTAGTATGATTGCCCTTAGGAATTAGTTGGATTGAATGAAATCATATGCTTATGTCCTTTTATTTCTTTCCAATCATATTAAAAGTTGTATGCCACTTGATTCATGCATTCTTCTTTTTCCAAAAATTAATTAAATCAAATGATTTCATTTATGTCAAGCTTGCATGTGTTGGTTTAAATTAATATATATATGGATATTATCATTATTAAATCCAAATTTATTTTCAAAAATGTATAAATGAATGATTATATATGCTATAAATGCTATTTATAAATACACAGGAGATGTTTCTTATACGAGGCTTTAAGTATCCCTAACGAGGTCATTTATGGCATGTACTAGCGTATGTCTCTTATACATGTGTGTGTATTTAATTATGGAATTAGAACTCATTGTCTTTTATCAAAAATCCATGCATTCATGAATGATTAAGTTGTTGAATTAACTAATCATATGACTCAGAGCTCTCTTTCTTATGTTCATGTATGCAAATTTACATATGTTTGATTGTAATGGCTATATAGCTTGGACATCCCAGGAATACGAGGCTTTAGTTAGCCCCAAGGAGGTCATTTGATTGCCTCACTTCCTTGGTTAACAATGACACGTACTTAGTTAATTTCATTCCTATGTATTTTTGTATAAGAATTTAGATAGATCTTTAAAATAACCTGACAAAATAATTCAATCAAAAGAAACTCTTAAATTTTAAAAAATACATGTTTACATCCATCATTTAAGTGTGCTAAAACATAATGCATGTATAGGTATACTTAAAGTTTGATCATGTGCATGTTACATATGATGGAAAGAAATGAATGAATATGTGTCATGTGATAGTAATTAATTCCAATTAATCTTAAGATGTCTTTCCTATTGAATGAGGTTATTTAAAGTGAACCTAAACTTAAGATTAATTTAAAATATGTAATAAGCTATTCATTCAAGAGAATTGATTAATTAATATGCTTTAGATATGGCTTAAGGTAGGGATAAAAGAGAGTGATCCTCTCTTTTCTTCTCTTTATAACACTTAGTTGATAAGTGTAAATTAAATGGAACAAAATAAAATATTAAGTAAAACTTGCAAATCAATTAAGTCACTTAAAGTGAAACCATCCTTTATAATTAAATCCTTTCATATTTAGAAAATCACAACAAATCCTAGTTAAGGTATACCACACAAGCCTTAATACACACACTTTAGAATTAAATCACCACTTTTAGCTTTATGTTAGGGCAGTGCATGGAGTGATGTGTGTTTGATTTTATGATGTATTATTGTAGACTAGATGTTAGGATGAATGCTTCGTAGACTGGATGTTAGGTCATGATTAGGCTAATCATATTTTTACCAGAGATTGTGCTTAAGGGGTGCTTGAAATAAATACAAATGCTCTCTTTTGCAGGTTGCTTAACCCCTAAGCATAATATAAATTAGGACAGGTGGGCTTGGTTACCCATGTGCAGGGTACTAAGTCTAAATTATTCATATAACTGCTTGGGTTGTATGGTGTGTTTAGCTAACACTTATTTACAACTGTAGTTAGATTTACTTTTCTTATTTTTAATGTAATTTTATATTAAGAATTAGGATTAGTGTTATGAGGTATTAGGATGAGCAGTGGCTAGAAGGTTTTATCTAGGGAGGCCCTATGATGCCTTTTGAAGCAAATACATCAAAATGGAGAAATGAAGGAGACATGAAGAATGAAGATAAGAAGACCCCCATAGCATTTATTCATTTGTAAAATTGTAATTATTCTTTCATATAACAGGATGTATAAGAGGAGAGCTCAGCTACCCATTTCTCTTTTCGAGTTGTATGGAGGCACTAGATCGCACTGGGCTTTTATTCATTTGCGTTAGATTTATAAAATGCTTGTTATTATATTTAAATTGTGCAATAGAAACAGCATGTCAGTTCTTAGTGTCTTACTTATACGGTGATTTATTGTGTGTCCTAGATCCGATTAGGCTCTTAGGGAAAAATAAATTTTCTATCCTAATTACAACTCATAACTAAATGTTCTAAACAACTCATAACCTCACATAAAGCCTAGGCATTAAATCAAGATAATTAAAAGATTTAGTAATCCCTTAGCTGAATGATTGTATGTTTAATATCATGCATCCATATCGCTTCACTCTTGATAATATAGGGTTCTTATCCTTACATGATAGGGGAAGACTTGACCTTTGAAGGTCTCCTCTAATGGAAAACACCTCTTTCTCTCTGATTTAGCCAATAACCTCATTTCATCATGCATTTAGACATATAAAAATCATATGGCCTTTGTCAAAATGAAGAGTCCAAAATCAAATAAAAATTGAAAAGATTTGCATTAGACTAAGTCATAGCTCATACCACTCATGCTCTAGTCTCTTAGGGAGTGGGTTTAAGGAATTTAGTTTCTTTCTAAATAATAACAACCTAACTATCTTGCAAAATCATATGATTTGCCTACATAGTTTTAAAGCATAGGAGGAGTTAGCTGGCTTTCACTCTAGGCGCTGATAAGTCCAACATTCTATTGGTTTACTCTCTCTTATGGAGGGAAACCATATACCCATCTTCGCTTAGATTTAGGTTGTGCTTTGGCCTCGCTAAAGCTTCCTAGATTTAGGATCTGAGGTTGCTATTTCCTTTGGGCTACAAGCCTAAATCATCACCACCTAGGCATTTTCATAACCTTGTGTTATGAGATTACAAGTCTTAGCTTTCTAATAAAATTTTAACTCAAATGCATAACTCTTTTCAACTTCAAACATATAAAGCCAAACCATAGGATATGTTGGAATGCTCACTAGGCTTTCTAGTATCATGAGCATCCTTTACTCATCTCCTTTGGCTTCAATAATAAATCTCTTTTTTTTATCTATCTCGTTTGATTTTTTAATATAACCAATTTATTGAAAGTCTTATCGTTGAAATCTTTGGAGACAATAATTGCCTACTTTAATCGAGAGTATTTCTAAGAAATTCACCTTGCTTAGGATGTAATTAACTATAGGCGCTTGCCCCCATATTTAACTTTAGAATCTCGTTTAATATAAACCCTACTTTATTCATCCATGTAAAGTAAGGAAAAAATCTCTGATACATTCAAAGACCCATCATGCCTTAGAAGCCCTTATTAAGTAATTAGGTTCATTATAGGGTGGTGATTTCTATCTTTTGATATAGTGCACCATTCCTTTATATCTTACTCAATCACCTCAATAAGTACACCGTCAGATCTGCATAGTGTCCCCATACACATATTCAAAAAAATAAACAATATAGATTTTTTTGGTGACTCCGCTGGGGACGGTTCCTCTCTCCATCTCTAGTAGAAAATTGTTGTCTTCAAGCATTGATAGTGGACTTGTATTTCATATGAGTCCAAGACTATGTTTTCTTTCATTGACACTTAGCTTATTTCATTCTTAAGCAAAGCTAGCCAACATCCTCTAAGTTTTAGGATCTCACTCCTTGTAGGTCTTGGAACTCCTATTGGGTCCCCTAATAAGTGAAAGATAAAATTAACTAATGAAAGGAGATGACAAAAATTTAGAACCTCTTTACCACTAGCTTGGTGAGGCAAGGTTCATCTTATATTTAAGAAAATAAACTCTTTTGCAAAATGCCACTTTCTAAAAGCACTTTTTCAAAATCCACATAAAAAAACATTTTTGCACAAAAATTCTAAAGAAATTTTCAAAAAGAACAAAACTCATATAACCAAACCTCATTTAATAATTCCTATAATTATTACATGGAGGTTTCTTTCAAAATCAAGATCAACAATTTTTTGAAATCCCTTTTTCAAAAGTATACTTTTGAAAATGGTTATCTCCATCCAACATACCCAAATTTGTTGAATGAAGATCCTATCTTCAAGTAAAATCATGACATAAAATTGAAACTCCACTTAGCATATTTCATATGTGTTAGAGTTGAAGTTTCCCTCTTTTCAAAAGCAAGAGATCACACACAAAATCAAGACATTTGAACTTCATTTGACATACCCAAATTTGTCAAATGAGAGTTCCCCTTCTTTTGGAAAATCAAAACAAATTGAATTTTATTTAACACACATACTTTTGTCAAATAGAATTCCTCTTTTCCAAAGTCTTGAAATTCAAAACACATTTGGATTCCATTTGACATACCCAAATCTATCAAATGAGAGTCCCATTTTCAAAAATAACAAAAAATAAATTGAACTCTATTTAACATACCTAATTTTGTTAAATAGATTTCCGTCTTTCAAAATCACAACACATTTTGAACACTATTTGGCATACCATATTTATCAAACAAAGAGTTCCCCTCTCTTTCCAAAAAGAAAGAGAGCTAAGCATAAAAACACTTGGCTCCTACTTAACATACCAAATTTTGTTTAAGTAAAAGCCTCATTTTCAAATCATTAAACACATTTGGTTTCCTACTTAACATACCAAATTTATTAAGTAAAAGCCTCATTTTTAAAACAAATCAACACATATTAGATACACTTGACTTCTACTTAACATACCAAATTTGTTAAGTAAGAGTCTCATTTTCAAATCATAAATACACTTGACTCCTACTTAACATACCAAATTTGTTAAGTAAGAGCCTCATTTTCAAAATAAATCAACACATATTCAACACATTTAACTCCTACTTAACATACCAAATTTGTTAAGTAAGAGCCTCATTTTCAAATCATAACACATTTGGCCTTTACTTAACATACCGAATTTATTAAGCAAAAGCTCCACTTTCAAAACTCAAACCCAAATCTAACCTAAAACCAACTTATACCCTTTCAAGTTAAATTCTTGAACTTAGCCAAATCAACCTCAAATCAATCCAAGCCTTTGGATTTTCTCTCTAAACAATTAATCCTTCAATCACAAACCAAATATAAACACTAACTTCAATCATCAAACCAAAATCAAACTAACCCAATTCAAACCCATGTTCATCCTTTGAACTTGAAATTGCCAAATAAATCAAAACCCATTTGACTCCAAATCACTTGCAATTGGATTTATATTTCAATCAACAATCCTAATGTGTTTCTTTTGTTTTAAGAGATTTTGATTTTGAAAAATAGGATCCTTAGCAAATTTGGGTATGAAAAGGAAATCCTAATGTGTTTCTTTTTATTTTTTGATTTGATTTTGAAAATAAGATTCTTAGCAAATTTGGGCATGGTAAGGAAATCCTAATGTGTTTCTTTTGTTTTGGATTTTGTTTTAAAAATGGAGACTTCACTTTAGTAAATGTGGTATGCGTGAATGAAGTTTCAATGTGTTTCTTTTGTTTTGGATTTTGTTTTGAAAATGGAGACTTCACTTTAGCAAATGTGGTATGCTAAAATGAAGTTCCAAAAATGTTTCTTTTGTTTTGGATTTTATTTTAATAATGGAGACTTCACTTTAGCAAATATGGTATGCTAAAGAATAAAGTTCCAATGTGTTTCTTTTTTTTCTTTTTTTTTTGATTTGAAAAATGGAGACTTCACTTTAGTAAATGTGGTATGCCAAAATGAAGTTCCAATTTTTTTTAAAATTTTGAGAAATGGAGATTTCACTTAGCAAATTTGAATATGCTAAATGAAATTTCAAAATTGTGGTTCAAATTTTGTTTTGGATTTTGTTTTAAAAATGGAGACTTCACTTTAGCAAATGTGGTATGCCAAAATGAAGTTCCAATGTGTTTTGAAATTTTGTGAAATGGAGATTTCACTTAGCAAATTTGATTATGCTTAACGAAATTCCAAAAATGAGTTTCAAATTTTGTTTTGGATTTTGTTTTGAAAAGGATACTTCACTTTAGCAAATGTGGTATGCTAGAATGAAGTTCCAATGTGTTTTCTGAATTTTTGTGAAATGGAGATTTCACTTAACAAATTTGAGTATGCTAAATGAAATTCCAAAATGTGTTTGAAATTTTTGTGTTTTGAAAAGGGAGACTTTACTTTAGCAAATTGGGTATGCTAGAATGAAGTTCCAAATGTGTTTTGAAATTTTTGTTTTGTTGATTTTCTAAAGAGGGATTTCCATTTAACAAATTTGGGTATGTAAGATGGAAATCAATTATGTTTCATTTTTCAAAGATATATTTTCATGTGTGATTATTGCTTTTTGAAAGAGGGAATTCCAACCTAATCATATATGGAATATGTTAAGTGGCATTTCAAAATAATGTCATTTTATTTGGAAATGAAATATTCTTTCAATAAATTTGGGTATATTAAATAGAGATATTCATATGTGCTTTTTGAAAGTTTATTTTTGATTTTGATTGGAAATGAAAACTCCATTCAATAGATGCAGGTATATTGAATGGAGAGGTTTCATATGTGCTTTTGGAGAATTTATTTTTTATTTTGATTGGAAATGAAATCTCCATTCAATAAATATGGGTATATTAAATGGGGAGGTTTCATATGTGCTTTTTGAAAATTTATTTTTGATTTTTGATTAGAAATGAAACCTCCATTCAATAAATGTGGGTATATTAAATGGAGAGGTTTCATATGTGCTTTTTGAAAAGGTGAAAATTCCAACTTAACACATGTGGAATGTGTTGAGTGAAATTTCAAAGTTATGATTATTCTTGAAGATTGAACATCCATCCAACACATTTGGATGTATTGAATGGAAAGGCCCATCTTCAAATTTTGTGCTTTTTGAAAGTTTGGGAATGTTGGAATTTTATTTTTTTTGAAAATGAAGTCTTCATCAAAATTAATTGAGTGAAGAAGTTCATTTGTGCTTTTGGAAGTAATGATTACTGGTTTTATTTTTGAAATGTTTCTACATGTAACAATTATAAAAATTGTTAGATGTAGTGCAAATATTTTATTAAGTGTATTTTGAAAAAGTGTTTTTCGAAATTGAAAGTTTTCATAAAGGATTTATTTTTCTTTATTTTTAGAATGAACCTTTCCTTACCAATAAAATGGTATGGAGGAAGTCTTTAATTATTCTCTTTTTATTAAGTTTTTTATTTTGTTTTTACCCTTTGGGGAACCTAACGGGGGTTTTAAGATCAACATGGGGTGAGGTTCTAAAACCTAAAGATGTTGGCTAGCTTAACTTAAGGATGAAATAAACTATGTGCCAACAGAAAGAAAGATAGTCTTGGATTCATAAAAAAGTACAAACCCACTATCAGTACTTAGAGACAATGATCATTTACCAAAGATGAAGAGAGGAATCTTCCCCAATGGAGTCACCAAAAAAATTTGAGGTGAGGATTTATGCTCGTAGCCCGCAAAGGGAAGTAACAACCCCTGAACCTAAATCTATGGAGCTTCGGTGAGGGCCAAAAGCATGACCTAAATCTAAGGCAAGAATGGGTATTTGGTTTACCTCCACAAGAGAGGATAAACCACACAGCTGTTAGACTTACAACCGCCTAGGGATGGCTGCCAACTAACTTTCATACGGTTTTAAAATGTGTTGGCAAGTCAAATGCTTTTACAATATAGTAAAGTTGTTATTTATTTAGAAAGAGACTAAGTCCTTAAACACACTCCCTAAGGGACTAGATCATATAGAGCATGCTTTAATGACTTAAATCTAATGCAAATTTTGTTACATTTTATTTTTATTTTGGAGAATCAATTTGACACAGGCTTTAGGATTTATATGCATAATGCATGAGAAATTAGATTATGGGCTAAAATCAACTAGATAATGAGGTGTGTCTCCACCATGGCTCTCACAGGTCAAGCCAAGTTCTCCGGTAAAGGTGGAAGCCCTCCAATCAAGACTGAAATAATATGCTTTTTATGCATGATGTTAGAAAAATAAGATAACATCCAGCTAAGGGGTTGCTAATTCTTTTATCTTATTTTATAACCTAAGCTTTAGGTGAGATTATGAGTTATTTATTTTTAATTTGAGTTATTTAATTGGATAGAAAATTTATTTTTCTAAGAGCCTAATCGTCATCCAGGCCATACATCAAAGCAAGGAAGAAACTAGGAAAAGATGTCATCTTAATGCGCAAGTTAAACAAACATCAATCAATTTATAAAACTAGCGCAAAAGAATAAAAGGCTATTTGTGGTCGGGCTCTACCACACAAACCCAAAAAATAAATTGGGTAGCTGAGTGCTACCCTTATGCAACCTGGATTACAAATGAATTAATTATAATTAAGAAAGAAATTCATGTTATGGGGGTCTTCCTTCTTCATTTCTTCTTTCTTCTTTATTCTTTCTTCTTTTGGTTGGTTGGAATGTGGTTTCTCCAAAGGATTCACATGGTACATAAGACATGATCTTATAACCAATGCTCATCCTAATCCCCCATAAAAATCATTCCAAAATCCTAATTGCAAAAGTACATGAAAATGGAAAAAAAGAAATCTAACTAACACCTGCAAAATAGAGATTAGCCAAACAAACTATACAATCCCAAGCATGTATATATATAAAATAGACTTAGCACTCCACACATGGGTAACCAAGTACACCTGGCCTATTTTTAATTATGCTTAGGGGTATAAGCACCTGCATAGCAAAAGCAATTAAATTTTTATTACAACGCCCCTTAAGCACAATCCCCTGCAGAAGATAATGGTTAGACTAAGATCGCCCTATCATTCAGTCTATGTACATACATCCTAACATCCAGACTAAAAATAATAAATCACAAAATAAAAGTAGAATATCAAACCATGCACCACCCTAACCTAAAGCTAGAAGTGGTAATTTAGCATAGTGTATGTGTTATTTAAGATTTGTGTGGTATGCTTAGCTAAGCTTTAAGGTTGAAGTTTTCTGAGTATGAAAATATTTAACTTAGAGGGTTTGTTTCATGTAAGTGATCTAGTTGATTTGGTTGATTTTACTTTGTATTTTGATTTGGTTTAAGTGAATCCTACAATTAATTACTAAGTTGTAAAGAGAGGAAAAGAGAAGAGAACTTCTCTTTCCTCCCTACCTTATGAAATTTCTAAGGTAGATTCATATTTTATTTTTATTTAGTGAATATTTTATTATGTGTTTTAATTAATCCTAATTTTAGATTTTCCCTAAACAAACCTATTCAAAAAGTAAGTCATTTTAAGATTAAGCAAAGTGAAATACTATCACAAAACACACATCACTTCATTTCTTTCCCAACATGTGTAACATGCATATGAATGAATCCTAAGAATATTCATACATGCAAATGGAAATGTTTAGCACACTTTAATGATGAATGCTAAGAGAATTTGTTTGAGAAATTTGAATATTTTTATGATGCATGGTTTTCTTAAGTAGAAAAAGAGGGATTATTTTATCCATTTTTCATATTCACACATATATGTATGAGAGGCATAAGTGAGTACAGCGTCATTGTTAGCACCAGGGGTATAAGGTACAATACCTACTTAGGGCTACTTAAAGCCTCGCAATCCCGGGGTTGTCCAGACTAATATACCACTTTCCTTAAATACATATACATGTACAAAAGAAATGAATGGAAGAAGAAAGATGCAAAAGTTTATGTTTATTTGTTTGATTTATTTATGCAATTTATATGTGTAAGTGTGGATGTCCTTCTTAAGTAATAACATAGAAATGAATAGGAATGGATTTAGGCAAGTGTTGTGTTCTTTTCAAATGAACTATACACTTTGCCAAATCCTATTCAAAACTATGCTAAAAGAAAAGAGATGGAAAGCCACACTATGCACATGTTTATATTTTTACTCACATGCAAGCTCATAAATAATTATAAGTCGCATACCCTTAAGTTTTGATGTTTGATTCATAAGCTTTGAAAGTAATTTTGTATTTAATAGTGATAATAGCCATTCACTTTCTTACTTCAGCCAAAACATGCAATTTGACATAAAGGAAACATTTCATTTTTTTTAATTTGATTTTCAAAAAGCATGAATGCATGATTTTCATATGGAATACACATTTAGCATGCTAGGAAAAAAATAAAGTGATGAAAGCAAGTAAATTCATTCACCCTAATTAATTCCTAAAGACAATCTTATGAAATAGAATAATTTAAAGCAAATCAAATTTATTTTAAAGAGATTTTTAGTTTTGTTTGAGTTTAATATGAATTTAAGAAATGTGAACAGGTTTGCTGGTCTTAACCCATTTTCCACATATGTATGTTATTTTGGTTTTATTTTAAAACCATTAGAAGATTTTTTTTATATTTTATTTAGGTTAAGGTGTAAATTAAGTGCATTAATTACCCCTTGCCTACACCACTTTAGCATATTTAATCCAATAATTATGAAACAATGTATGACATAAAACCACAAGAAGTTTAAATCAGTAATGCATCCTAGGAAAGAAAGGTAGCTAATGCAGTTGGCTCACAATTAATGATTAATTAAGTTAAAGGATTTAATTTAAGTACTTTCATAACCCTTCCCACACATGTGGGTTGGATTTTGATTTTCTTAAGTTACTTAGATTATTGAACACCTAAGCAGCTACCCAAGATGAATTGGTTAAGTTCTAGAATATTTTTATTTTGAAAAGTTTGATTACTTTAGCCATTTAATTAAGTGATTAAACTTGTTTAATTAATTTGCACCTTAATTAGATTTCATCCAAATGAAATGAACTTAGAAAAGAAGATATGGGTAAGAACCCTAATCTCATTCCCTAAGTCCACTCACTATTCTAAGGTGATTAGCAACTTTAATTAATGAATTTATCACTATTTAAAAGGTTAATAAATCATTTAATTGATTAAGAAGATAATTAAGAATAAACTAAGAAATTATCCTAATTAAACCACTAATAAATCCCAAGAAAATTAAGAGAGACAAAAGTCATCCCACTAAATCCACATGAGAAGTTTGGAATTAATCAGTGGGATAATTAGAGAGTAATTAACAAAATTAAATTCCCAATAAAACCCAAATTCAAAAAATATCATTTTCAAAATCAATTGAAATTAATTTTAGATTATTCCTCTTTAACTTATCTTCACAATGCTTTTTATTTTGTATTTTTCTGATTGGTTGAGGAAGCTTAGAGGAACCTTAGGGTGCTAGCCCTGAGTTCCCTAAGCTCAATCGAGTGTGTTAGTCTTGAATTCAAGTGGAATTAGGGGGAGTATATCTCCCCCTAGGTGAATCGGACGGCTGAAAGCTCTTTTGCTGTTCCTATGCAATTCACCCTATTCAATGGGTTTGTTAGGCCGTTTAGAGTGTCATGGCATTTGATTTTGGTATGAAGTGGAGTAGTGAAGCTCCCATGTGCTTGAAATGAGTGGAGGAAGGATTCCCATGTGCCCATGTCAAGTGAGGTGGTCAGTTTTGACCTTGGGTTGGGTTTGGCTGACCCAAACCCAATGGGTCATGTGCACCATCCTCATTAATGACCATTTGGTCCACTAAGATGATGCCAAGTATCCATAAAAAGGAATTGACCAGATTCCAAGTGGTTTTGATTTTAGGTTAGCCTACGGCCTAGGGGTAAAATGGTCATTTGGCTTAGATTTTAGTTTGAATATGCTTTGTGTGATTGAAAAATGAGTTAGGACAAGTTTCAATGAATTTGGAGTTGAATTGATATGATTTGGCTAATGTTGACCCATTTAGGTCTAAATGGGTCAAGTTGATCGCTTAGTCAAATTGGGTCAAACCAAGGGTTGGGTCAAGTTCATATGACCATTTAAAATATTTTGGCATCATTGGTTTGGTTCAATTTGATTTATATTTAATTTGGTTCATTTGATTTCATTTAGGTCAAATGGGTCGAGTTGACCAATTTGACTCATTTGACCTATTTGGGTTAGGTTATGGGTTGGTTTAGGCTCCATTGGTCAAATGAAATGTATTGGTATCTTTGTTTCCAATCAATTTTAGTTTAGTTTGATTTTGGCTCAACATGACCTTTTAGGTCAAGTTGGGCTCAAGGTCAGTTGGGCTAGGTTGGGTCTAGTTGGCTAATTGGAGCTTTGGTCAAGTTCAAACATTGATCATGAATGAGTTTTGATCAATGGTTTCAATCAATTTAGCTTATGTGGGATTTCGGCTAGTTAAGGTTTCATTTTAGCTAAGTGTTGACTTGGTCAACCCTTAGGAGTGACTTGGTTTGGCCCAATATGAGTGATTGATCATCTCATGATGATTGTTGCTCACAATGTGAGGCTTAGTCGGGCTTATTTCAATCCAATTTTATTTGGATTAGAACTTGGCTAAAAAGGGGTACTTTAGGTCACTTTGGGCCAAGAGCCTAAGTAGGTCAATTAACTTGATCAAGGCTGGGATTAAGTTTTGTTGAATTCACATATGGACTTATGATTGAAATATAAATCCATTTGCAAGTGGTTGAAGTCAAATGGGTTTTGATTCATTTCACAATTTCAAGTTCAAAAGGGTGAACATGAGTTTGATTGGGGTTTGATTTTTGAATTTAGTTTTAGTTTGATGATTGTAGTTTATGTTTATATTTGGATTCATGATTGAAGGATTGATTGAATCATGAAGAAAATCAAGGGTTTGGCTTGATTTGAAATTGATTTGGCTAAGTTCAAGAATTTGGCTTGAAAGGCTTAGGTTGAATTTTGATTGAATTTGAATTTGAGTTTTGAATTGATTTTTGGTTTGATGTTTAAAGTTTAAGTTTATATTTGGATTCATAATTGTAGGATTGATTGAATCATGAAGAAAAATCAAGGGTTTGACTTGATTTGAATTTGATTTGGCTAAGTTCAAGATTTTGACTTGAAAGGCTTAGGTTGGATTTTGGTTGAATTTGGATTTGATTTTCAAATTTATTTTTGGATATTTGAATTTATATTTCATTTATATTTATGAATGTAAATGAGAATATAATTAGGTTATGAGAATATTCCTTGAATTTGAATTGATTTGGATTTGATTTAGGCTAAGTCCATAAGATAAAATCAAAGTGACTTAAGAAGGATTTTTTATTTGGATTTGAATTTTGAATTTGGTTTGATTGATTTGAATTTATATTTCATTTATATATGTGAATATAAATGAGAATATAAATGGGTTGTGAGAAAATTTCTTGAATTTGAATTGATTTGGATTTGATCTGAGCTAAGTCCATGAGAGGGAATCGAAGGACTTAAGAAATATTTTGGAGTTTGGAATTTGATCATGGGCTTCAATCATAAGTTTCCATTATTTGGAATTGATTTATAATTTGAGAAAATCCATTGAATTGGTTCAAGGTTTGATTTAGAGTTGGAGTTGATATGAGTTTGGCTTGAAGGGAGGAAGTGAGGAATTTGGTTCAAGCTATAGGGTAGGCAAATTTTCTTAGCACCCCTAAGGCATGACCTATTCCTATGGCTAACTCTTCAAAGTCTCTAGGGTTAGGTTGAGTGTCCACCTAATCACTAGAAGTGTCTAAGGAAACTCTTAGTGTCTAAGAGAAGTCCTATGTCTAAGATGGAGGGGTTCAGAGCTCATTCTAAAAATGAGGTCAACAAAGGGCGCCCAATAGGTGTGGTGTGACTAACAATGAACACCGCACTTATTGGTGTTGATCAAAATGATCAACAACCGAATGATCACAAGCACTAACAGAAATGGTCTACTCCTAACCCAAGGTGTAGAGGAATCCAGACCTTAGTGCGATGTGACTCTAGTCATGTCAAAGGCATAAGAGAGGGAAGGAGGAATCCACTAGGGATAGAGTATGTGAATCTTCTACTAGGGAAATAGGTTCAAGTCATCCACAAGGGGATGAAAGGTTTGATTTGATTTGAATCTCACTAGGGAGAGTAATTGATTTGATTTATTAATTATTTAGTTATGTTGATTTGATTGACTCCACTGGGGGTGGTTGATTGGATTTGTTTTGTTGAATTTATTTTGTTTGTTTTTTGACTCCACTGAGGGAGGAGCGTTGAATTTATTTCATATTTTTAGATTTTGGATTTTGAGATGGGCCCTATTGGTTTGCTATGGATCACTCTGAGTAAAAGCCATGAAGGCCTAAACCTAACTCCAATTTACCGATCCAAAGGGGTAGTCTACTAAACACATAGAAGGAGTAGCAAACCTAAGGGGTGCCTTTCGGTATGCAGCAGCTATACTAGGGATAAAGCATAGTAGACCTATATCCTCCAAAGTAGGGACCAGGTGTTGGGGTGATCTATTGCCAAGGCAACAGATTGAACCTGGCCTAGGGCTGACTATTGAGTGAATGCCTCTGGGGGACTAAAATCAGCTCAAAGATAGTCAAGATTAATTTCATTTTTTAGTTTATTTTTGAATGAATCCCATCAGTTTGTGATGGACTACACTGAGTAGGGGCCATGGAGGCCTAGACTTAACTCAGACTTACCAATCCAAAGGGAGTAATCAACCACCCACAAGGTAGGACTATCCAACCAAAGGGATTACCATTCAATTTGTAATGGTCAAGTTAGGAAGAAAGCACGAGGACTCACATCTTTCAAAATAAGGAACCACTGGGGTGATCGGTTGCTTTGGGCAACAAATTGAACCCGACCTAGGGCTGACTATTGAGTGAATGTTGTTGGAGGGCTTAGATCAGCTCAAGGGAAGTCAAGATTAATTTCATTTTTAAGTTTATTCTGATGGATTCCATTGGTTTGTGATGGATTACACTGAGAAGGAGCTTATATTTGCCTAGACCTATCTCAGATTTATTGAACCCAAGGGAGTAGTTTTTTGGCCGATGGGAGTACTATCTAACCAAAGGAGTGCCTTTATGTTTGCAATGATCAATTCAAGGGAAGAAAGCTCAGAGACTCACATAATCCACTATAAAAGACCATTGAGGTGATCGGTTGCTTTTGGCAATAAATCGAACTTGACCTAGGTCTGCCCGTCAGTTTGCGGCAGTCATGCTAGAAAGAATGCATCATAGTCTTACATCTTCCAAAGCAGAATGACTGTCAGGGCAACCTGCTTATGGCAAAATAGATTGAACCCGACCTAAGGGAGACTACAAAGTGAGTATCGGCCTGGGGATTTATCTCAACTCTAGTAGTCAGGCAATTCCTATAGGAGTTCTGCTGACACTTCCCTAAAGATAGGATGCCTACTGGGGAAATAGGACCCTTTGGGGGCTTGAATTCCTAATCCACAAGCGAGAATTTTGTTTATTTGTTTAGTTTATTTATCATGGACTCTATTAGTTTATGAGGGATCAAACTGAGAAGGAGTTTATATCAACCTAGACCTATCTCAAATTTATTGAACTAAGGGATAATCTGCATATCCGCTGAACAAATTGTCCAACCATAGGGGTGGCTACTAGGAAAGGGGGACTCTCCAATCCAAGAGTAACCTGGGTAGTGTCTAAATGAGGTCACAAAGGATGTGATCCAAATAAAATGCTCGCAGGGAGAGGAGCCGCTAAGGGCTTGATCCAAAACCCTGGAGAAGATGGCATGGCTAGTCATATATCAAATAGGTAATCGGTGGCCAACTCAAGGAGAAAGCGTGGGGACTCACATCTGCCAAGAGTGGTGTATCCACTGGGTAAGTCACTATTAGCATAGCGAACATCAACCAAAGTAAGTTGCCCGTCAGTTTGCAACAATCAGCCTAGGAAGAAAGCTCGGTGACTCACATCCTCCTATAGTAAAATTGATTGTTAGGATAATCGTCTCGACGTCATCGACTAGGATGACCACCGAGTGAATGTCGGAGGACTTATATCAACTCAAATATAGTCAAGAGGAATGGAGCCTCTGGGGGGCTTATCCTAAATCTCAAATATACTCAATCGAGTTAGTACATGGTGGTTAGTTCAAGAAGAAAGCTCGGGGACTCACATCTTCTTAAATAAAATCAATGTGAGGTAGCTTACTGGCTGGGCAGTGAAGTCTACCATACTGACAAGGAGCTCATTAGTTTGCAATGGTCAAGATAGGAAGAAAGTACAGAGACTCACATCTTCCAAATAAGTGACCACTGGGGTGACATACTAGCGAGGTAGCATGTAGACCCGACCTAGAGCAACTAATGAGTGAGTGCCACAAGGGCTTGCTCTCACATCAAAATAGCCCAGGGAAAAAGATATGTGTTTATTTTTATGTTTGTGTTAAAGGGAATAGGATACCTCTTGGGTTCTCTCACACCTACCCTAAACACCCCATGACGGATTCGCAAGACAAGCAAACAACGCTTCAAAATAAGAGAAGATTTTGATGAAATGGAATCGGATTTTTGTTCTTTTATTGATGATTATTTTCAAACATATTTTATGGGTAATATTTCTTCAAATAGAGTCCATTAATTAGAAGCATTGGGTGTTCCCCTTTACAATCAATAACCTGAAAAGATCCTCCTTGGTAGGCCTTCCCTATGACATAAGGGCCTTCCTAAGTGGGTTCAAACTTGCCTCCCATCTTTCAACGGGCAATAATTGGTCTCCTTAGGACTAACACAAGTTCTCTCTTGGAAAGACCTAGAGGCGCCTTGTTGTGAGCTTGAATCATTTTGGCCTTGTACAACTAGAGGTTCTGGCATGCCCGTAGGCGACTCTCATCCAAACCTTAGAGCTCTTCTAATCGCAACTTTACATTCTGCTCTATAGTAATCTTGCTACCCAATGCTATCCTTAGTGATGGGAGTTGAACTTCTAAAGGTAGAACATCTTCGGACCCATACACTAAGGAAAACAAGGAAGATTTAGTTGGAATTCGATATGTGGTGCGGTAGGCCCATAAGGCTTCAACCAACTGCTCATTCCACTGCCACTTGTTGTCAGCAAGAGTCTTCTTTAGTATTTGGATGAGAGTTTTATTGAATGCTTCTACTAAGCCATTTGCTCTAGGGTAGTAGATGGTGGAGTATCTCTAATATATAATGTGTCTTATGGCAAAGCTATTGATCTTGGTGCTTCTAAATGCAGTATCATTATCGGATATAATTTGTCGAGGCACCCTAAACCTATATATGATATAGTTCCTGAAAAACTGAAGCACATGCTGAGCTGTGACCTCTTTGAGTGGGATTGCCTCTGCCCACTTGGAAAAGTAGTCGGTGGCAGCTAAGATGAACTGATGACCCTTGGAAGAAGGAGGATCGATAGGACCCACAATGTTAGTACCCCAACACTCAAATGGCCATGAGGCCAATGTAAGGTGTAGAATGTTGGGTGGTTGATATAGGACCACACCGTGTACCTAACACTGAAGACATCTCCTAGCTACATAATGCAGTCTATAATTATCGAAGGCTAGTAGTATCCTAGTCTCTTGATCTTCATCTTCATCTTCGGACTAGATTGATGCACTCCACATAGACCTGAATGTACCTCAATTATAATGACACAGGATTCATGTTTATCTAAACAACGTAACCACATTTGATCAAAGGGTCATCGGTACAGGGTGTCATCAATGAGAGCATAGGAGAGAGCTCTCTATTTCACCTGATGGGCTTGTGACTTTTCTTGAGGTAGTTTATCAGTGTTCAAATAGTCTATGAATGGTTGCCTCCAATTTAGCTCCTTGTCCTTATAGGCCTCCCTTCAAGAGAAAGTCTCTCGATGAGTTCAACATCAATAAGGGATAGGATTTATCTATTTTGGACCCTTATTGGAATGGACTCATCTTCCAGACATGCCAATTCTTTGGCAAGTTTGGCTAAAGCATCTGTTACTACGTTCTATGCTCGGGGAACCTTATAGATGGTGACTTCATGGATATGGGCCAATAGTTTTATGGTATACTCATGGTAATGATGAAGCTTGGGTTTGAGAACTTTGTAAGACCTCGCAATCTGATTGATGACCAATTGATAATTCCCAAAGATGTTGATACTCTTGACACGCACTGTGATAGCTAACTCTAGATTGGCAATCAAAGCCTCATACTTGGCTTCATTATTGGTGCAGAGATTGGAAAGATAGTATGAGAATCTCATCACATCATAGTCTGGAGTTAAGAGAACTATTCTTACCCCTGCCTTTCTGGAAGAGTAGATCATGGTGCTTCCCCTTTATGAAAAGAAGTTGCACCATCAAAATACATCTCCCATCAGTGGTTGTCAATCTCCCCTAAGTTCATAATTTGTTCATCAGGGAGATCGTCAATAAGCAGAGAATCAGCAGGAAGTGGGTGTTCTGCTAAGAAATTCGTTAATGCTTTGTCTTGTTACTGCATGGAGGGGTAGGAATGTGATATCAAACTACAAAAGAATCATGGACCATCATGCCAAACGTTTAGATAGTGTTGGCCGTGTCATGAGATATTGTAGTGGTTTGGTTCTAGAAATCAAGTTCACCTTATGAGAAAGCATATAATGTCGTAGCTTCTGAGATGCAAAGATCAAAACTAGGCAATGTTTTCAATAGGTTGATAGTTCACTTCAGTAGGAATCAGATGATGGTTGAGGTAGTAGAGAGCCCTCTCCTTCCCTTCGTCATTGGCTTGGGCCAACAAAGCACTGAGAGAGTCATCCAATGCAGTAGTGAAGAGGATGAGTGGCATGCTCGGGGTAGGGGCTGCTAGAACTAGCGGCTTCACCAAATAATGTTTGATATCTTCAAAGGCTTGATGGCAATTATCATCTCACTTAAACTTGGCATCCTTTTTGACAAGTGCTAAGAATGGCTTGCATCTCCTCGATAGGTTGGAAATAAAGCATCTTAGATATGCCAACCATCCTTGGAAAGATCTGAGTTGAGTTAAACTCTTAGGATGTGGCATTTCTAAGATAGCTTTGATCTTTTCAGGATCTATTTCTATTCTCCAGTGTCAGACAACAAACCCAAGGAATTTCCCTAAAGCTACTCCGAATGCACACTTCAGAGGATTCATTTTGAGGTTATATTATCTTAACCGTTCAAAAACTACTCTCAAGTCAAAGAGATGGTCTTCCTTTTCTCTACTCTTGACTACTAGATCATCAACATAACACCCAACCTGATGATGGATGAGTTCATTGAAGATCTGAGTCATGGCCCATTGGTAAGTAGCACTAGCATTTTTAAGGCCGAAAGGCATGACCTTATAACAATAGATTCTGATCGGGGTTTGAAAAGTAGTATTTTTTTCATCCTTGGGGGCCATCTTGATTTGGTTGTAGATGACCCATCCATGAAGGATAAAACTACATGAGATGAGGCAATGTCCACCATTAATTATGGTATAGGAAGAGGAAACTCATCTTTATGACATGCTTTGTTTAAGTCCCTAAAATCAACGTATATGCGAATTTGACCATTCTTCTTCTTAACTAGGATGACACTAGCTAACCAGGTAGGGTATTTTTCTTCCCTAATGAAACCAGTATCGATCAATTTCTTGACTTTAGAAGTGACCTGTTATTTGATTTCTAATTGCATGCGTCTAGGAGCTTGCTTGATAGGGTTAGTGCTAGGATCTATTACTATTTTATGGACTGCTACGTCAAGAGATAATATGGGAATCTCTTCATAATTCCATACAAAGCAGTCCTTAAACTTAGTCAATAGCCTAACTAAGTCATTGGTTTCTTCTTCATTCAGCAACGAACTGATGTATGTCGAGCGTGGATTTTTTTCTGTCCCGAGGTTGATTTCTTTAAGCTTGTCAATTGTTGAATGGATCTCCTCTTCAAATTCTGGTGGTGCATTTTTGATTTGGAGATCATCTGGATCATCTGAGATTTCTAAATACACATCCTCATAAGAGTTGATTTGGTGTGAAAAGAACCTATCAGACTCCAAATGGTTGGTGACAACTAAGCAGTAATCGTCATCATTGACTGGACCCACTATACCGAATCCTAGTCCTGATCTTGATTGTGCATCACTGTCTATGTTTTTCCATAGCTTTTCAAAGTACTCCGACATGTGCTTAGACCATGAATAAGGAATCAAACCCTTTTTTGCAAGATTAATAACACAAGGCGAGTACCAATCAAAAGGTAATTTCATTAATTCTTTATATGAATCATCCTCAAGTTCTACATCAACTTTAGGATTTGAGAATGATGATCCCAAAAAGAATCTCTTTGGCTTGACATCCCTGGAAAACTGAGGGGCTTCCTTAACTACTAAACCTTCAAAATTTTGAGATGAAAGTGAGGTTAGAGTTAAGGTTTTTAACTACTGTCTGATAGTTTTACATACATTTGATTCGAATACTTTGCTTTGTCTGGAGGCTTGGTCTTCATCACTGTTCGGCTCGAGTGTCACCTCCAATGAAACCCGTTGAGAGGGGTTGGCTGGTATGCTAATCACATTAGACTCATCCTCCGAGCTGGATTTCAGGTCTATGTGCATAGTAGGGGTACTCCTATGAACTGGAACATTACCCCTGTTGGCTGATGGCCAACCAGGGGGCCTTCCACCTCTGGAACTGCCTCTATTTTTTCCTCTAGCTCTGCATGGTGGAGGTCGAGTCATCCTACCCATGTGTCCATATGATGGAATGAACTGTGGGTGGAATGTGATATGTGGCTTTATTTCTTCTTAAATTTCCCTTTCTTGTTCACTTAGATTTTCATTTTCTTTTATTTTTCTTTTTCTTTTGCTTTTTTTATTATTTTTCTTTTTCTTCAGAATTTGAATTTTGTCCAAGTTTATAAGAAAGGGTGTTTGGGGGAAGATAGTAGGTCGCATCCTCATATATCTCAACCTCTTTAATTAAAAATGGCTTTTCATCTCCTTTGACACAGTACTCAATCTCATCCTTCCTGAATTTGATGCACTGATGGAGGGAGGATGGAATCATCTTGTTCTGATGTATCCAAGGCCTACCGAGCAAAGCGGTGAACAAAGTATTTAAATCAATGATATTAAACTTGGCTTCAATCTTCCAGTCACTTATCTCCAAAGGTAACACTATGGAACCTAAAACCCTTTCGCCTTGTTCATTGAATCCTCTCAACATCATCCGATCTCTTCTGAGTGTAGAGATGTTGATCCTCAAATAAGTAAGGGTCTTTATACTCATAATGTTCACCGATGCACCTTAATCGATGAGAACTCTTACAAGTTTGAATCTGCCCATGATCACTGTAATGTAGAGGGGACGGTTGTGCTCCAAGTCCCCCAAAAGAAGGTCTTCATCTGTGAAAGTGATCCCCTGGGCTTCTCTAGAATAATGTGCCTCTTCTCTAATAGCAGTCAGCTGAGCTAAGCATATCTCAAGATCAAGGAGAGCCTTTATTAATGATTCCCTCATCTTTTTGGATAAGATAAGGGCATCGTATATGCTTAGCTTAGATGGCAACTTTCTTAGGTGAGAGAGTACATTGTAGTCCATCTTGGACATCCTTGAACCTCTCCAATATCCAAGGGTGGAGCATCCTGTGGAAGGGCTTTTTGATCCTCTGAACCAATGACTTGTTTCCCTCTATCTTGAGGTACTGCCCTAAGAGGTAGAACATTACCTGGAGGTTGACTTGGTCTCTTATGTGGTAATGGAAGATTCTACTTGCACGTCAGGCTCACCTATAGCTTCTCTATGGGACCCTCAAAATTGGATAATTAAGTCTATCTCAAGAGGTGAACCCATAATATTCATAGTAGAAAAATTTAACTCTGAATTAGAAAGAGGAAGATCAAAATTGTTATAATTGATGTTTAGACTTGAAGAGCTATCATTAGGAATAGATTTAGACAACCCATCAGAAGTGACACAGATATAATTCAAGCTAGCTTTGTTCTTCAATTTTTTGGATTTGATAAGAGGTACATAGAAGAAATCAAGTAAAGTAAGAGGGGTGAGGGATTTGATGCCCTCATTCACGATACAAGATGTCTACTAGAAGAATAACTAGCTAAAGTAGAGGAGGTCGCTGATATAGTAGCTGCAATGGTAGACTGGAGACTGGACTCGATCGATGGTTACACTGCTTGGCTATCCCGAGTTGGCACAGGCTGCTATTGGTACTGCTAAACTCCCTCTTTCCCTGAGTTGGCTCTGGCAACTTGCAAAACTTCCTTGATGTTGGAGGTTTGAAATGGCTCAGGCACTGCAAGGAAAGTTTCTTGATTTTTGAGACAATTTTCTTAAAGGTTTTGGATAAGGAGATATCCCAACCTTTTTGTTTTGGAAGGATCACAAGTATCCCCAATGATTACCCTAATGGAACTGTATGGTTGTTCCACAAGGTATTCCTTCGGGATGACTATAGCACCGGCCTTGAAGCTATGTTCAAGCCGTCCTTAAATGTGAAGCAATCTTCCAAAACATGACCTAACATATGATGGTAGGGGAAAAAGTTAGGATTGTTGCTTTTGCCCACTTCCTCCGGTCTCCTAGGTTCAGGTAGCTAAAAATCAAGCTTCTTTAAGAGATTCTTAAAGATCTTTCTGATTACCTCCCTCTTAAATGAATAAGGCTTGTTATGTTTATCCAAAAGAGTAGATGAACCATAGCTACCTAGCGATGGGTATCTGTACCGCTACTGCTGGTAATGTGGTTAAGGAGTAGGCGATGTAGGCAATGGAGGCTACTGTGGCGGTCGATAGGGCTGCCTCGATGGTAGTAGAGGAGGTGGAAGTGACGATTGTGGAGCACAAGGTCTCTCAAATAGCTCTCTGGCTGGCTATTTTCCATTGCCTACTGCTATCACTGCCCCGGGCTTCTTATCAAAAGATTTATGTGGCTTTCACTTTGTTAATTGGTCTGGAAAAGATGACTATTTGGCTTTTCTTTATAAGCTAGCTGCCTTGTTAATTAATTTCTCAAAAGTTTTGATGGTGAAACCTTTAAGAATGAAGGCGATCGGGCCATGGATATTCTTAAGTAGAATCTTAATGGCGTGCTATCTAGACAGCTGTGGTTTGCTTTTCATACTCAAATTATGCCATTTGAGAATGTAATCAATGAGGGACTCGCCGGGGTTTTGTTGAGCCAGAACGAGATATCCTACAATCACCTTTTGCTGAGCTCTAGCAAACCTCTTGATGAAGAGTTGCTCCAACTCAGTAAACATCTTCAATGAACTATTGGGAAGTTCAGCGTACAATTTAAAGGTTATGCCTGCTAAGCTACTGACAAATAGACGGAAGAGTAAAGCATCACTTCCATCGGTGTTGCAACAACTGGCCCTGAACTGCGCAATATGTTGCCTTAGGTTCCCACTGCCATCAAAGCTCTTAAAAGAAGGAGGCACAAAATATTTAGGATATCGAATGACATCAAATTCCTCCAAGTAGGTTCTACCCTTTGGAACTAATGATCCTCCTTGGGGTTGAGCCAACGCTTCTCTCACCTACTACTCAACCATGCCCTTGATATCCTTTTCTTGTATGGAGGTACTTTCCACTACCTTCATCTACATGCTGGTGTTACCTTGCTCTATTAGAGGTAAAGTATTGGCTAGATCTAAGACATGCACCAACTGGCCGACTAGTTATAGTAGGATGGACTGCCACTGCTTATTTTGAAGTGCTAAGACTACTGTTAACAAGTCCTTAAGCTGCTTCCCCATCCTATCTATCTGATCATCTTTCTGCTTTATCTCCTGAAGGAGGTGTTGGGTCGAGTAGGCTGTGTCTTTCTGCTCGACCTCAGCACCTTCCATAGTCTTCTGCTCACAGAGGAGAGAATCCTGGGTATCTACCATATACACCCCCACTAAATCTTTCAATAGATCATCCTCATTGGGATCAAAGCTAACTTTTTCCTCATCAGACCAGTCATATCCTAAGATCTCCTTCTTCTCCATGAGATAATTGGCTAGAATATCATCTATAGAATGATCTATCTGAACATGCACAAAGGATCTAGGCTAACCGGTGGTGGGATCACTATCATGTATTGTAAGGCACCGGACCTCCCCTGCTATTGGAGAGTTAACCCTGAGGGCTATACTCGCTGAAAGAAATATGCTCCTGGCTGTCACTGAATCTATATGGAGTGGCACTCTTAGGAGGATCTATCATCATAGGTGTGGCTGAACTGTCACCCTCTCCTTCGACAACTACTACAACCATCTCTATATCCTGCTGCGGTGGTGGTGGTGATGGGACAACTACGATACTTCAAGGTCACCATTCCTTCTTCACTATTACTGGGGTGGAAGGTCGAGCAGGAGAGATCGGCCTCACCACAGTAGGCGGTGTAGATGGGACGGGATCTCTCAGCCATAGTCAAATCGCCAATGGTGACCTCTTCTCCCCCGATGCGGCCTTCATGGTCTTGGCTGGAATAGTAGATGCTAAGACATGTACGGGAGACGAGGGTATGGTGGTGGGCACCACGACTCTCTGGATAGGAGCTCTCTTATGATGTGTAGTCCCGTGAGTAAGATCACGATGGTGGCATGGGGCGCCAACTGAGAAATCCATAAGCGCGAGGTTGCTAATGTCGGCTATACCTCTCTTGCTAGTAATGTGAATGATGTGCACCTCTCTAGCCCTCTCGCTAAGTCAGCCACACCGTGGGAATGACCGATCAAATCAAAGCCGAATTAGATCATCCGTAGGCTCTGCCTACTCTCTATAAAACTAAATGAAGGCCAGCGTATGACCTCCTCCTCTCACCAACCGGTGAACTCAACGGTGGAGGTGAAGAAATCCTCGACATTCTCTATCCAAAGAGGATGAAACTAGTTTGCTGTAACCAACGAGGAAACCATCGTGGGCAGATCCTCTACAATGGACTGAGTAGTTGCCTCTAACTCCCTAGCAATGAGAGTGTGGTACCGCTTTATCATGCGGTATTTGATTCTTCTTTGGGTCCTGGTAGGGCAAGCAGAATAAGAGCTAGACCCAACCTCAAAAGCAGGAGAGACAATCCCTGGGATCAGAGGAGCCTTTCCAATGGAGGGTGCTAGTGAGTGGGTGCTAGCCCTAACTGGGGTAGCATGGGGAACAACCGGGCATACTGGCACTAGCACTGATACTAGCATAGATACTGGTACTGTGGGAACCATCACTGCCTTCCTCTTCAGTGAGGAAATATCCGAGTTACATGGCATATCGATCCGCATGACCGGCTTTTGCCCAGTCACCGTGCTCTTACTAACATTCATGAGGGGAGTACCTTCACATGCAATCCTGGCCCCTTCGAAGCCTCGACCAAAGTGGATGAGGTGAGCATAGTCAGATCAGGGAAGGCTAGCCTGATTTAGGGCCAAGTCCATCCCATGAGAAAACGAGAACACATACTTTTACGCTGCCATTGCAATCAACTGAAACTAAAGCTGAGACTGAAACTGATGCTGACTGAAGGTCTATAATGTTGAAAATAAACTTGAATCAGATTCCTATTTTGTTGATTTTGAATTTGAATTTAGAATTTTAACCCATACTCTACATCTTGAAAGTGTTAAGTCAGGCTCAAATGGATTTAGAAGAGATTTTGAGATTTGATTGGAAAGATGAATTTTTGAATGTAGAATCCACTTTCAACAAATTTGGGTATGTTGAAAAATGGGTTCAAATATTTTTGGAGAGATGCTTTCATAGGTTCATATTTGAATTTTTATTTTTGATTCTGAGGACCCTTTATTTAACAAATTTGGGTATGTTAAAGTAAAGGGTCAATTGATTTTGTTTTTGATTTGTGATTTTTTGGATTTACTTACTTAGCAAATTTGGGAATGCTAAGTGGGGTGTTTAAAAACAATTTCTTATTTTTCTTTGTTTGCATTATTTTGTAAATCATTTAGGATTTTGAAAAATGGAATCCTCATTTAGCAAATTTGGGTATGCTAAAATGAAGAATCCAAGTGTGTTTTATTTTTTTGAAAATTTTTGAAAATAAGACTCTTAGAAAATTTGTGTATGCTAAGAAAATCCTAATGTGTTTCTTTTATTTTAAGAGATTTTGAATTTGAAAAGTAGGATCATTAGAAAATTTGGGTATGCTAAGGAAATTCTAATGTGTTTCTTTTATTTTTTTTATTTGGTTTTGAAAATAAGATTCTTTGCAAATTTGGGTATGCTAAGAAAATCCTAATGTGTTTCTTTAGTTTTGGATTTTGTTTTGAAAATGGAGACTTCAATTTAGCATATGTAGTGTGCTATAATGAAGTTCCAATGTGTTTCTTTTGTTTTGGATTTTGTTTTGAAAATGGAGACTTCACTTTAGCAAATGTGGTATGCTAAAATGAAGTTCCAAAAGTGTTTCTTTTGTTTTGGATTTTATTTTAAAAATTGAGACTTCACTTTAGCGAATATGGTATGCTAAAGAATAAGGTTCCCATGTGTTTCTTTTATTTTGGATTTTTTTTTTTTCAAAAATGGAGACTTCACTTTAGCAAATATGGTATGCCAAAATGAAGTTCCAATGTGTTTTGAAATTATGTGAAATGGAGATTTCACTTAGCAAATTTGAGTATGCTAAATGAAATTTCAATAATGTGTTTCAAATTTTGTTTTAGATTTTGTTTTGAAAATGGAGACCTCACTTTAGCAAATGTGGTATGCCAAAATGAGTTCCAATGTGTTTTGAATTTTTATGAAATGGAGATTTCACTTAGCAAATTTGAGTATGCTAAATGAAATTCCAAAAATGTGTATCAAATTTTGTTTTAGATTTTGTTTTGAAAATGGAGACTTCACTTTGGCAAATGCAGCATGCTAGAATTAATTTCTAATGTGTTGTTTGAATTTTTGTGAAATGGAGATTTCACTTAACAAATTTAAGTATGCTAAATGAAATTCCAAAAATATGTTTGAAATTTTTGTGTTTTGAAAAGGGAGACTTCACTTTAGCAAATGGGGTATGCTAGAATGAAGTTCCAAATGTGTTTTGAAAAATTTTGTTTTGTTGATTTTGAAAAGAGGGATTTCCATTTAACAAATTTGGGTATGTAAGATGGAAATCAATTATGTTTCATTTTTCAAAGATGTATTTTCATGTGTGATTATTGCTTTTTGAAAGAGGAAATTTTAACCTAATCATATATGGAATATGTTAAGTGGCATTTCAAAATAATGTCATTTTATTTGGAAATGAAATCTTCATTCAATAAATTTGGGTATATTGAATGGAGATATTCCTATGTGCTTTTTGAAAGTTTATTTTTTATTTTGATTCAATAGATGTGGGTATATTGAATGGAGACCTTTCATATGTGCTTTTGGAGAATTTATTTTTGATTTTGATTAGAAATGAAACCTCCATTCAATAAATATGGGTATATTGAATGGGGAGGTTTCATATGTGCTTTTTGAAAATTTATTTTTAATTTTGATTGGAAATGAAATCTCTATTCAATAAAAGTGGGTATATTAAATGGAGAGGTTTCATGTGTGCTTTTGAAAAGGTGAAAATTCCAACTTAACACGTGGAATGTGTTGAGTGGAATTTCAAAGTTATGATTTTGCTTGAAGATGTAACATCCATCCAACACATTTGGATGTATTGAATGGAAAGGCCCATCTTCAAATTTTGTGCTTTTTGAAAGTTTAGGAATGTTGAATTTTTTTTTTTTTTTGAAAATGAAGTCTTCATCAAAATGAATTGAGTGAAGAAGTTCATTTGTGCATTTGGAAGTTATGATTATTGGTTTTATTTTTGAAATGTTTTTACATGTAATAATTATAAAAATTATTAGATGTAGTGCAAATATTTTATTAAGTGTTTTTGGAAATTGAGCCTTTTCATAAAGGATTTATTTTTCTTTATTTTTAGAATGAAACTTTTCTTACCATAAAAATGGTAAGGAGGAAGTCTTTAATTATTCACATTTTATTAATTTTTTTTATTTTTATCCATTGGGAACCCAACGGGGGTTTTAAGACCAACACGGGGTGAGGTCCTAAAACCTAAAGATGTTGGCTAGCTTAACTTTAGGATGAAATAAGCTAAGTGCCAATGGAAAGAAAGATAGTCTTGGATTCATACAAATGTACAAATCCACTATCGGTACTTGGAGTCAATGATCATTTATCAAAGATGGAGAGAGGAACCTTACCTTCCCCAGCGAAGTTGCTAGAAAAATCCGTGGTAAAATATTTTTTATATATCTCCGCCTTCATCTATCTCCCTTTTCTTTTTAGGGAAAAGAAGGACAAATGGAAAACAAATATATATATATATATATATATATATATATATAATATGCCTTATTGAGATGCCACGTAGATTCGTAGATGTTCTTATTAGGGTGATCAGGTATAACATTGAGGAAAGATGTACTATCTCAAGAGATAGAAGTCACCACCATATAATGGACCTAATCACCTCAATAAGAACTCCAAAGGACTATGGGTCTTCAGAATGTACTAGAGATTCTTCCCCTACTTTACATGGAAAAGTAAAGCAGGGTTTATTTTAAATAAGGTTCATTAAGTTTCCTACGGAGGCAAGCCCCCATAGTTAATTATATCTTAAGGAATAGGATTTCTTAGGAATACTCTTGATTAAGGTAAATGATTGTTATCTCCAAAGATTTCAAAAGGTAGGACTATTAATCGATTGGTTTATGTTTAGAAAGTCAAGTGGGATCAATCAAGAGGAGGGAGTTCTTATCGAAGCCAAATGAAAATAGGCAAGGGGTGCTTAAGATACTAGGAAGCCTTGTAAGCAACCCAAACTATCCTATGGTTGGGTTTTACATTTTTTGAAATTGAATTGATTTATTTGAGTTGAATTTTTATTAGAATTTTAGGGCTTATAATTCCATGATACAAGGCCACAGAAATGCCCAAGATGTGAGGATTTATGTTCGTAGCCTACAAAGGAAAGTAGCAACCCCTGAACCTAAATCTAAGGAGCTTTGGCGAGGGCCAAAAGTACGATCTAAATCTAAGGAAAAAATGAGTATTTGGTTTACCTCAATAAGAGAGGATAAACCACCCGACTGTTGGACTTACAACTGCCTAGGGGTGGCCGCCAACTAACTCTTCCTACAGATTTAAAATATGTATGCAAGTCAAATGCTTTTGCAACATAACTAAGCTATTATTTATTTAGATAGAGATTACGTCCTTAAACACACTCACTATGAGACTAGATCATGTAGGGCATGCTTTAATGACTTAAATCTAATGCAAATTTTGTTACATTTTATTTTTATTTTGGAGAATCAATTTGACACAAGCTTAAGGATCTATATGCCTAATGCATGAGAAATTAGATTATGGGCCAAAAATAGCAAGATATGAAGGTGTGTTTCCACCATGGCTCTCACAAGTCAAGCCAAGTTCTCTAGCAAAGGTAGAATCCCTCTAATCAGAAGTGGAATAATATGCTTTTTATGCATAATGTTAGAAAAGTAAGACAACATCCAGCTAAGGGGTTGCTAATTCTTTTATCTTATTTTATAACCTAAGCTTTAGGCGAGGTTATGAGTTGTTTATTTTTAATTAGAGTAATTTAATTGGCAAAAAATTTATTTTTCTAAGAGCCTAATCATCATCCAGGCCATACATCAAAGTAAGGAAGAAACTAGGAAAAGATGTCAACTTAATGCGCAAGTTAAACAAACATCAATCAATTTATAAAACTAGCACAAAAGAATAAAAAATCATTTATGGTTGGGCTCCACCGTACAAACCCAAAAAACAAATTGGTAGCCAAGCTGTACCCTTATACAACCCAGATTATAAATGAATTAATTACAATTAAGCAATGATTTCATGTTATGGGGGTCTACCTTCTTCATTTCTTCTTTCTTCTTTTGGTTGGTTAGAATGTGGTTGCTCCAACGGGTTCACATGGTACATAAGACATGATCTTATGACCAATGCTCATCCCAATCCCCCATAACAATCATTCCAAAATCTTAATTACAACGTACATGAAAATGAGAAAAAGGAAATCTAACTAACACCTGCAAAATAAAGATTAGCCAAACAAACCATACAATCCCAAGCATGTATATATATAAATCGGACTTAGCACCCCACACATGGGTAACCAAGTCCACCTGACCTATTTTGGATTATGCTTAGGGTTATAAGCACTTACACAATAAAAGTAGTTATATTTTTATTACAGCGCCCCTTAAACACAATCCCCTGCAGAAGACAATGGTTAGACTAAGATTGCCCTACCATTTAGTCTACGTGCATACACCCTAGCATCCATACTAAAAACAATATATCACAAAATAAAAAAAGAATATCAAACCATGCACCACCGTAACCTAAAGCTAGAAGTGGTGACTTAGCCTAGTGTGTGTGTTATTTATGGTTTGTGTGGTATGCTTAGCTAAGCTTTAAGGTTGAAGTTTTCTAAGTATGAAAATGTTCAACTTAGAGGGTTTGTTTCATGTAAGTGTTTTAGTTGCTTTGGTTGGTTTTACTTTATATTTTGATTTGGTTTAAGTGAATCCTACAATTAATTACTAAGTTGTAAACAGAGGAAAAGAGAAGAGAACTTCTCTTTCATCTCTACCTTAAATAATTTCTAAGGTAGATTCATATTTGATTTTTATTTAGTGAATATTATATTATGTGTTTTAATTAAACCTAAGTTTAGATTTTCCCTAAACAAACCTATTCAAAAAGAAAGGCATTTTAAGATTAAGTAAAGTGACATACTATCACAAAACACACATCACTTCATTTCTTTCCCAACATGTGTAACATGCATATGAATGAATCCTAAGCATATCTATACATGCAAATGAAAATGTTTAGCACACTTTAATGATGAATGCTAAGAGAATTTGTTTGAGAAATTTGAATATTTTTATGATGCATGATTTTGTTAAATAGAAAAAGAGGGATTGTTTTATCCATTTTTCATATGCACACATATATGTATGAAAGGCATAAGTGAGTACGACACCATTATTAGCACCAGGGGTGTAAGGTACAAGACCTACTTAGGGCTACTTAAAGCCTAGCAATCCCAAGATTGTCCAGACTAATATACCACTTTCCTTAAATACATATACATGTACAAAATAAATGAATGGAAAAAGAAAGATGCAAAAGTTTGTGTTTATTTGTTTGATTTGTTTATGCAATTTATATGTGTAAGTGTGGATGTCTTTATTAAGTAATAACATAGGAATGAATAGGAATGGATTTAAGCAAGTGTTGTGTTCTTTTCAAATGAACTATACACTTTGTCAAATCCTATTCAAAACTATGCTAAAAGAAAAAAATAAGGAAAGCCACACTATTCACATCTTTATATTTTTATTCACATGCAAGCTCATAAATAATTATAAGTAGCATACCTTTTAGTTTTGATGTTTGATTCATAAGCTTTGAAAGTAATTTTGAATTTAATAGTGATAATAGCCATTCATATTCTTACTTTAGCCAAAACATGCAATTTGACATAAAGGAAACATTTCATTTTATTAATTTGATTTTCAAAAAGCATGAATGCATGATTTTCATATGACATACACATTTAGCATGGTAGGAAAGAAATAAAGTGATGAAAGCATGTAAATTCATTCACCCTAATTAATTCCTAAAGACAATCCTATGAAATAGAATTATTTAAAGCAAATCAAATTTATTTTAAAGAGATTTTTAGTTTTGTTTGAGTTTAATTTGAATTTAAGAAATGTGAAGAGGTTTGCTAGTCCTAACCCATTTCCCACATGTGTGTGTTATTTTGGTTTAATTTTAGAACCATTAGATGATTTTTATATTTTGTTTAGGTTGGAGAATCCCATGTAGAGGAATTTTATTGGCACAAAAAGGGGAGTTATAAGATCTTTAAGAGGGGATAAACTCAAGAACTACTGCTCAAAGAGCAACAATCAGCCTAGAGAGTGAATCCCCTATCTAAGTACAACCAAAAAATGGAAAAAGAAAAGAGAAAAAAAAAAGCAGCAAGAGATACAAAAGTAGCAAAAAAGAAAAGCTAGAGGACAACCTTCAAGAAAAGCTTGAGAAGATGAGAGAAGCATTTGCCACCTCCAGAGAAGGAACCTACAAGGAAACAACATAGAACCTACAAATAGCTAGAAGAAGGAATTAGCACAGGTAAAGAGATACAAACAAAATTAACTGAAAAAACAAATGAAAGTGTAAAAAATGTGGAGAAGTGTGTGAAGGAAGGCTCAAGCTCAGTCACAGAAGAATGGGGCAGCTGCAAACTTGAGCATCCAAAATTCAAAGGAAGGGTTACATCACAAGTGCTACTACCAGCCAAATTATGAGTGAAATCATCCCAGCCATCATAGCTTACATAACTGGGGGAAGGCAGCTGCCACTGGATGAAAATCATATGATCTTTAATACCTGCATACCAAGCAATAGCAAAATACACTATAGAATAAAATAAAACACTATTCAGCATGGCAAAGGGATGCCACCAATCCCCTATAAGAGAAGCATCACCTAAGTATTCCACCATAGCATGAGAATTAATAGCCATCAAAAATCCCTACCTAGATGAAACATCATGGCAAGGAAAACACCCCCATAGCGATGAAAGCTAATCAAGAGAAACAACCTCCTATTAATAGCTAGATCATAACAGTAATTACACAGGTCTAATAGAGCCAAGAGTAACCTTAGCCAGCAGATAAACACATACAGCAAAGGCACAGGTAATGAGGCTAACTAAATGGCAATCAACAGAACAAAAAAGAAATCCACCAAAATAATCGTCATGAACATAATAACGATAATCCATTCAAATTGACAAATACAAAGAAACCAAATAATGTAACCAATAGAGGAGAAGGTAGGCAATGTCATTACAGAACTGAGCCATGTTAGGAATCAAAAAATAAATAGCTAAAAAATCCATCATATTAAGAGAAAACAACCGAACTGCTAAGCAAACAGCAACAATAAAAGCAGTATGAGAAGGAGACCAAAAGAAGTCCCAACCGTGTAGGGAAATAGCAGTAATCACCAAAATAAGAAGAGAAAGAGAAATAGTGAACACAACTTTGGGATTAATGTGCATATGTATGTTATTTTGGTTTAATTTTAAAACCATTAGATGATTTTTATATTTTGTTTAAGTTAAGGTATGAATTAAGTGCATTAATTACCCCTTACCTACACCACTTTAGCATATTCAGTCAAATAATTATGAGCCAATGTATGACATAAAATCACAAGGAGTTTAAATCGAGAATGCATCTTAAGAAAGAAAGGTACCTCATGCAATTGGCTCACAATTAATGATTAATTAAGTTAAAGGGTTTACTTTAAGTACTTTCATAACCCTTCGCACACATGTGGGTTAGATTTTGATTTCCTTAAGTTACTTTGGTTATTGAACACCTAGGCACCTACCCAAGATGAATTGGTTAAGTTTTGGAATGTTTTGATTTTGAAAAGTTTGATTAATTAAGCCATTTAATTAAGTGATTAAACTTATTTAATTAATTTGCACCTTAATTAGATTTTATCCAAATGAAATGAACTTCGAAAAAGAAGATATGAGAAAGAACCCTAATCTCATTCACTAAGTCCACTCACTGTTCTAAGGTGATTAGCAACTTTAATTAATGAATTTATCACTATTTAAAAGGTTAACTAATCATTTAATTCATTTAGAGGATAATTAGGAATGAACCAAGCAATTACCCTAATTAAACTACTAATAAATCTCAAGAAAATTAGGGAAGGCAGGAGTCATCCCATTAAATGCACATGAGAAGTCTGGAATTAATCAATGTGATTATTAGAGAGTAATCAACATAATTAAATTCCCAAACATAAATTTAGAAAATATCACTATTCAAAATCAATTAAAATTAATTTTAGATTATTCCTCTTTGAATTATCTTCACAATGCTTTTTATTTTATATTTTTCTGATTTTTCTACATTTAGTTATGTTATTTTGAAGTTTTCATGATTATCTATTAATTAAATAGCCTAATTAAATGACTAATTCTATCGGCACCATGTGGGCTGACGCTGCGCACGCTTTCCACATGGCATGATGAGATTGGTCACTTAAGTTGTCATATCACAGTGCCGCATCAACGGTGGCACTACGCGCTTTCTCCTCATCCGTCCAATCAAGCATCGAATGATTGAGATTGAGCCAATGATTCTTAAGGGATTAATCTATGGATCTACCTGGCTTGATCATCGCCCATCCAAAATGCGTAGATGGATGGCCCATGATATGTCCCTGAGCTCGCCTACAGGAGATGGCCATCATCCATCTTCCATGGCATGATCTAAGCTTGATTGAGCTTGGATTGAGCTCAAACTCAACCCACACCATCATCATGCAAGGGAGAAGACATCCAACAGCTAGTTTTACTTGAGATGAAAATTCCTTTCACAAAAGACCATGCACTTCCTATTCTAGGCTTAGTTTTGATCTGTACCTTGTCGGAGGCTATCACTAGCTCAAATTTGTTGAGGTAGCTTCGTCTAGTGGAGATGAAGCTCTGTTGAAAGTTTCAAGCCTTGGGATTAAGTAGATCTTCCTATGTACTAAGTCACCCTTTAAATGCTCACAGCCTTGATCAAAGTCCCCTCGCCCTTGCCTTGAGAACTTTGATGAAGCTTGGAGTGAGCTCAATTAGATCCCCTCAAGGTGCTTGAAGGAGGAATTGGCTTGATTTTGTGTATTGGATGAGATGGATATTTGAGGGAGCTCCCTTGTTTTCACTGTAAGAGAAACCGAAAATGGAGAATTGGAAATTGGTTGAGGAAGCTTAGAGAACCTTGGGGTGCTAGATTTGAGTTCCCTAAGCTCAATCGAGTGTGTCATTCTTGAATTTAAGTAGAATTAGGGGAGTATATCTCCTCCTAGGTGAATCGGATGGTCGCAAGCTCTTTTGCCATTTTGATCCAATTCACCTTATTCAATGGGTTTGTTATAACATTTATAGTGTCTTAGCATTCAATTTTGGGTGTGGAGTGGAGTAGTGAAGCTCCCATGTGCTTGAAATGAGTGGAAGAAAGATTCCCATGTGCCCATGTCAAGTGAGGTGGTCGATTTTGACATTGGGTTGGTTTTTGCTGACCCAAACCCAAAGGGTCATGTGCACCATCTTCATTAATGACCATTTGGTCCACTAAGAGGATTCTAAGTATCCATGAAAAGGAATTGAACAAATTCCAAGTGGTTTTGATTTTAGGTTACCCTATGGCCTAGGGTAAAATGGTCATTTAGCTTGGATTTCAATTTGAATATGTTTGGAATGATTGAAAAATGGGTTAGGCTAAGTTTCAATGAATTTGGAGTTGATTTGATATGATTTGGCTCATGTTGACCCATTTAGGTCAAAATGGGTCAACTTGGGTCAACTTGACCAATTGGTCAAATTGGGTCAAACCAAGAGTTTGGTCAAGTTCATATGACCATTTGAAATGTTTTGGCATCATTGATTTGGTTTAATTTGATTTATATTTGAATTTGGTTCATTTGATTTCATTTAAGTCAAATGGGTGAAGTTGACTCATTTGACTTATTTGGGTTAAGTCATGGGTTGGTTTAGACTCCATTGGTCATATGAAATGTATTGGTATCTTTGTTTTCAATCAATTTTGGTTTGGTTTGATTTTGGCTCAACATGACCTTTTAGGTTAGGTTGGGTTGAAGGTCAATTGGGCTAAGTTGGTTCTAGTTGGCCAATTGGGGCTTTGGTCAAGTTTGAACATGGATCATGAATGAGTTTTGATCAATGGTTTCAATCAATTTGGCCTATGGTGGATTTTTGCTAGTTTAGGTTTCATTTTGGCTATGTGTTGACTTGGTCAACCCTTAGGTTTGACTTGATATGACCCAATTTAAGTGATTAAACATCTCATGATGATTGTTGCTCACAATATGAGGCTTAGTTGGGCTTAGTTCAATCCAATTTAGGTAGGATTAAAATTTGGCTCAAAAGGGGTACTTTAGGTCACTTTGGGTCAAGTGAGCCTAAGTAGGTCTATTGACTTGATCAAGGCTTGAATCAAGTTGGTTGAACTCACATATGGAATTATGGTTGAAGTATAAATCCATTTGCAAGTGGTTTGAAGTCAAATAGGTTTTGATTCATTTGACAATTTTAAGTTCAAAAGGGTGAACATGAGTTTGACTTGGGTTTGATTTTTTAATTTAGTTTTGGTTTGATGATTGGAATTTATGTTTATATTTGGATTCATGATTGAAGGATTGATTGAATTATGAAGAAAAATCAAGGGTTTGGCTTGATTTGAAATTGATTTGGCTAAGTTCAAGAATTTGACTTGAAATGCTTAAGTGACTGAATTTGAGTTAGAGTTTTGAATTGATTTTTGGTTTGATGTTTAAATTTTATGTTTATATTTGGATTAATGATTGTAGGATTAATTGAATCATGAAGAAAAATTAAGGGTTTGACTTGATTTAAATTTGCTTTGGCTAAGTTCAAGATTTTGACTTGAAAGGCTTAGGTTGGATTTTGGTTGAATTTGGATTTAATTTTTGAATTTATTTTTAGATATTTGAATTTATATTTCATTTATATTTGTGAATATAAATTAGAATATAAATGGGTTATGAGAAAATTCCTTGAATTTGAATTGATTTTTACTTGATTTAGGCTAAGTCCATAAGATAGAATCAAAGTAACTTAGGAAAGATTTTTGATTTGGATTTGAATTTTGAATTTGGTTGATTGATTTGAATTTATATTTTATTTATATATGTGAATATAAATGATAATATAAATGGGTTTTGAGAAAATTTCTTAAATTTGAATTGATTTGGATTTGATCTGACCTAAGTCCATGAGAGGGAATCAAAAGACTTCAGAAATATTTTGGAGTTTGGAATCCAATCACGGGCTTCAATCATAATTTCAATTATTTGGAATTGATAAATGATTTGAGAAAATCCATTGAATTGGTTCAAGGTTTGAGTTAGAGTTGGAGTTGAAATGAGTTTGGCTTGAAGGGAGGAAGTGAGGAATTGGTTCAAGCTATAGGGTAGGCACATTTTCCTAACACCCTTAAGGCATGACTATTCCTATGTCTAACTCTTCTAAGTCTCTAGGGTTAGGTTGAGTGTCCACCTAATCACTAGAAGTATCTTATGACTAAGGAGATTCTTAGTGTCTAAGAGAAGTCCTATGTCAAAGATGGAGGGGTTGAGAGCTCATTCTAAAAGTGAGGTCAACAAATCATAAGTCCATATGTGAGTTCAACCAAACTTGATTCAAGCCTTGATCAAGTCCATTGACCCACTTAAGCTCACTTGACCCAAAGTGACCTAAAGCACCTTTTTGATCCAAATTATAATCCAACCCAAATTGGATTGAACTAAGCCTATCTAAGCCTCACATTATGAGCAACAATCATCGTAGGATGATCAATCACTCAAACTGGGTCAAACCAAGTCAAACCTAGCCTTTGACCATGCCAACACTTAACCCAAATGAAACTTAAACTAGCCAAAATTGACCATAGGCCAAATTGATTGAAACTATTGATCTAAACCAGTTTATGATCAATGATTGAACATGACCAAGTAATCATTTGAGCCAAACCTAGCCCAATTGGCCACTTGACCCAAGTTGACCTAAAAAGTCAAAATGTGTCAAATCTTGATCTAAGCTAAATTTATTGCAACCGATGGGTCAAATTAATTTTAAATCACTTGTTGAACTTGACTAAAGCCGCCATTAGCCAACTAGACCCAACCTAGCCCAATTGACCATAAACCCAACTTAACCTAAAAGGTCAAATCAAGCCAAAATCAAATCAAACCAAAATTGATTGAAATCAAAGCTTGCAAAATATTTCAAATGACCAACCAAACCTAAACCAACCCATGACCTAACCCAATTGAGTCAAATGGGTCAAATTGGTCAACTTAACCCATTTGACCTAAGTGATCTCAAATGAACTAAAACAAAATATAAATCAAATTGAACCAAACTAATGATACCAAACCACTCCAAATGGTCATATGAACTTGACCCAACCCTTGGTTTGACCCAAATGGTCAACTTGACCCATTTTGACTTAAATGGGTCAACATGAGACAAATCATATCAAATAAACTCCAAATTCATTGAAAATTGGCACAACCCATTTTTTAATCATTCCAAATATGCCCAATTCAAAATCAAATCCAAATGATCATTTTACCCCTAGGTCAAAGGGTAACATATGATCAAATTCACTTGGAATTTGATCATATTCCAACTCAAGACCACTTGGCACCCTCCTAGTGGACCATTTGGACACCAATGAAGGTGGCACAAGACCCAATGGGTTTGGGTCAGCCAAACCCAACCCAAAGCCAAAACTGACCCCTCCACTCAAAATTTTCCACATGGATCACCTCCCACACTCATTTTAGCACATGTGCACCTCTACACTCCAACTCCTTTATCAAAACCAAACCACATGGAACTCCTAACAACCTAAATAACCTATTTAATCTCATCAATTTGATCAAAATGGCAAAATGAACTTTGGTCATCCAATTCAAGTAGGGGGAGATATACTCCCCCTCATTCCATTCCAATTCACTTACCTTGCATTCAATTGAGCTCAGATGATCAAAGGCAAGCATCCATAAACTTTCCTAAGGATTCCTAAGCTCATTTGAAATTCCCATTCTCAGTTTTTCCTATGCCAAAAATAGGTGAGGTGAGGGAGAGTTCAAACTTACTCAATACCCAATCAAAGTCCAATTCCTCTTGCAAGCACCATCAAGGCACTAAGTTGAGCTCATCCAAAACAAATCCCAAGCATCCAAGTCACGGGAAGTGGGAGTTAGACCAAAACCGCAAGCCATTAAAGAAAGCTTTGGTAAATTGGAAGATCCACTGCAAATTGAATCCTCAAACCTTCAACAGGGCTTCATCTCTACTAGACGAAGCTACCTCAATGGTTGGGAGATCCAATGATAGCCTTCGATGAGGTATGCCTCAAAATTGAGCTTTAAGTTCAAAATTCTTTGGTCCTTTGTGAAGGGAAGTGAATCCCAATAGAATTCCACCGTTGGATCTTCTTCTCCTTGCTTCTAGATGGTGTGGGTTGAACCCTAGCCTAATCTAAGCTCAAGTGAGCTTGGATCAAGCCATGGAGGATGGACGGTCTCCGTATCCCATAGGTGAGGGTAAGGATAAATCATGGACCGTCCATCCCATGTGTTTTGGATGGACGGTCCTGATTAAAACACGTTAGATCCAGTGATTTTATCTTTTGAAATCATGGGTTTAATCTTGACCGTCTGATCTTTGATCAGACGGCCAAGGAGAAAGCACGTAACGCCACTGACTAACACATCATGTGATTTGATAACTTAAATAACCAATCCCGTAGTGCCACAAGGAAAGCGCACCGCATCAGCAGCCTACATGGTGCCGATAGAATTAGTTATATAATTATGATATTTAATTATCCTTTAATCATTGAAATTTCAAAAATACATAATTAAATGTAAAAAAATTAGAAAAATATAAATGAGGGCTCATTTTAAAGATAATTGAGAGGGGAATCCAATAAAATTATTTCTAATTAATTTTGACTAGTGAATTTTCTTTAATTAGGGTTTAATTGAAAACTTAATAACCCTAATGACTTCATTAATTAATTCCAAACCTCTCAAGCATGTTTGGTGGGATGACTTCTGCCTCCCCTAATTTTCTTGGAATTTATTAATGAGTTAATTATGAAAATCAATTAATGAATCCCTAATTACCCCTTTATAAAATTAAGAGCAATTAAATATGTGAATAGTGGTTTGATCACTTAATTAAGATAATTAAACATTATTTAATTGAATAGGAGGTTTATGGAATGGTTTGGGGAAATTTTCTCTAAGCTATTCCTTAAACCCCCTTTCTTCCTTAATCCAAACCTAATTAAGGATTAATCCACTAATGATCTTCTTAATTAGCTTAATAAAAATTTAAAAATCAATCTAAACTTAATCAATCTCTTACTAGGTAGATCCTTAGGTGTTCAAAAGCCTAAGGTAATCTTAAGGAAATCAAATCCAACCTACATGTATGGGAAGGGTTATGAAAGTACTTAATGAAAACCCTTTAGCTTAATTAATCAATAATTATGAGCCAATTGCATTAGGCCCCTTTCTTTCTTAGGTGCATTGCTGATTTAAATTCCATGTGATTGGATATCATATGTTCGCTCATAATTGTTAGGTTAATTATATTAAAGAGATATAAGTAAGGTGTAATTAATGGATTTAATTCACACCTTAACCTAAACAAAACATAAAATCAATGTAATTATTCTAAAAATTAAACTAAATCAATTCACACATGGGGAAATGGGTTAGGACAAGCAAACTCTTCTCACTTTCCCTAAATCATTTTCAAAATTAGAACAAAAATCTCTTTAAGCAATTTTGGTTCACTTTAAATAATCTTATGTCATAAGATTGTCTTTAGGAATTAATTAAGGTGAATGAAATTACATGCTTACATCACTTTCTTTCTTTCCAAGCATGTTAAATGTTGTTTTCCATGTGATCTCATGCATTCATACCTTTTTGAAATATCAAATTAAAATGAAATGTTTTCTTTATGTCAAATTGCATTTTTTTTGGCTAAAGTAAGAATATGAATGGCTATTATCACTATTAAATCAAAAATTATTTTCAAAAACTTGTAAATCAAAGACTATAAATGAATGTATTCTACCTATAAGTATTTATAAGCTTGCATGTGAATATAGCTTAAAATGTGCTTTATGTGACTTCCTTTTCTTTTCTTAACATGGGTTTGTATAGGATTTACAAAGTGTATAGTTCATTTGAAAAGAACATAACACTTGCTTCAATTTATTCCTATGCACTCCCATGTCATACATTAAGAAGGACCTTCACATTGCACATGTAAATTAAATAACCAAAATCAAACAAACTAACATAAACCTTTTGCATGACTCTTCATTCATTTGCTTTCTTTTTGTACATTGACATGTATTTAAGAAAAGTGGTATACTAGTCTGGACATCCTGGGGTTGCGAGGCTTTAAGTAGCCCTAAGAAGGTCTTGTACCTTATACCCTTGGTGTAGAAAATAATGGCGTCGTACTCACTTATGTCTTTCATACATGTAAATGTGCATTTGATTAATGGATAAAAGAATCCCTCTTTTCTACTTAATAAAATCATACATCATGAAACATTCAAATTTTCCTAAACAACATCTCTTAGCATCCATCATTAAGGTGTGCTAAATATTTACATTGCATGTATAGATATGTTTGGATTTGTTCATGTGCATGATACACATGTTGGAAAGAAATAAATTGTTAGGTGTTTTGTGATAGTAATTCACCTTAATTAATCTTAAAATGCCTTTCTTATTTGAATACATTTTATTTAGAGTAAATCTAAACTTAGGATTAATTAAAACATAATATAAAACATTCACTAAAGAAAAATCACTAATGAATCTACTTTAGAAATTACTTAAGGTAGGGATGGAAGAGAAGTTTTCTTCTCTTTACAATTTTTAGTAATTAAATATAAGTTCACTCAAACCAAATCAAATCATCAAATAAAATAGACAAATCAACTAAATCACTTAAAATGAAACCACCCTCTAAGTTGAAACTCCTCACACTTAGAAAACTTCAATCTTAAAGCCTAGTTAAGACATACCACACAGGCCTTAAATGACACACACATTAGGTTAAGTCACCATTTCTAGTCCTATGTTAGGGCGGTGCATGGTTTAATGCCTAATTTTATTTTGTGATGTAATGTTTTAGACTGGATGTTAGGGTGGATGTGTGTAGACTAAATTATAGGATGATCTTAGTCTAATCATTATCTTCTACAGGGGATTGTGCTTTAGGGGCACTGTAATAAAATATAAATGCTTTTGTTATGCAGGTTGCTTATACCCCTAAGCATAATCTAAAATAGGCCAGGTGGACATGGTTGCCCATGTGTGGAGTGCTAAGTCCAATTTATTCATATACATGCTTGGGATTGTGTGGTTTGTTTAGTTAATCTCTATTTTGTAAATTTTAGTTAGATTTACTTTTCCCATTTTCATGTAATTTTTGCAATTAGGATTTGGAATGAATGTTATGGGGGATTAAGATGAACATTGGTCATAAGACTATGTCTTATATCCCATGTGAAGCATCTAGAGCAATCACATTCCAACTAAGCCAAAAGAAATAAAAGAAAGAAGCAAAGCAAAACTTGAAGAAAGAAGAAAAGAAGAATGATGAATGAAGACCCCCATAAAATGAATTCCTTTTTGATTATAATTAATTCATTTGTAATCCAGGTTGTAGAAGGGTAGAGCTCGGATACCCACATTTCTTTTCTGGTTTGTGTGATGGAGCCCAATCACAAAGGTCTTTTATTCTTTTGCGCTAGCTTTATAAAATTGTTTGGTGTTTGTTTAGCTTGTGTATTTAGATGGCATGTTTTTCTTAGTTTCTTCCTTGCTTTGATGAATGGCCTAGGTGTGATTATGCTCTTAGGGAAAAATAATTTTTGTATCCAATTAATCAACTCAAAATTAAAATTAAATAACTCATAACCTCACTTAAAGCCTAGATTATAAATCAAGATAAAAAATTTAGCAACCCCATAGCTGGATGTTGTATGTTTCACATCATACATAAAAAGTATCTTGCTTCACTCTTGCTTATGGAGGGCTTCCACCTTTGCCAGGGAACTTAGCTTGACCTTTGAGAGTCATGATGAAAACACACATCCTTCTTGTTGATTGTGGACCATAACCAATTTCACATGCATTAAGCATATGAATCCCATAGCTTGTGTCAAATAAATTATACAAAAATGAAAATAAAACATAACAAAATTTGTATTATATTAAGACATTTATTCATGCCCTACATGATCTAATCTCTCAAGGAGTGAGTTTAAGGACTTAGTCTGCTTTCTAAAAAAATAACAGTTTAGCTATCTTGCAAAACCATAAGACTTGCCTACATGAATTTAAAATTGTAGTAGGAGTTAGTTGGCGGCCACCCCCAGGCGATTATAAGTCCAACAGTCGGGTAGTTTATCCTTTCTTATAAAGGTAAATCATATACCCATTTTTACCTTAGATTTAGGTTGTGTTTTGGCCCTCGCCAAAGTTCCCTAGATTTTGGAGGCTATAAGCATAAATCCTCACCTCTTAGATATTTTCATGATCTTGTATCATGAAATTGTAAGTCCTAAATTTCTAATAAAAATTTAACTCTAAGAAATAATTCTCTTCAAATTCAAAAATATAAAGCCCAACCATAGGATAGTTTGGGATGCTCACTAGGTCTGCTAGCATCGTGAGCATCCCCTTCTTGTTCTCTTTTTGTTTTGATAATAACTCCATTCTCTTGATCAATCCCACTTTATCTTCCAAAAATAAACAATTGACTGATAGTGTTATCTTTGAAATCTTTGGAGACAATGATCATTTACCTTAATCGAGAGTATTCTTAAGGAATCTTATTCTTTAAGATGTAATTAACTATGGGGGCTTGCCTCCATAGGGAACTTAACGAACTCGATTTAAAATAAACTCTGCTTTACTTCTCCATGTAAAATAGGGGAAGAATCTCTGGTACATTCGAAGACCCATTATCCTTAGGAGTCCTTATTAGGTAATTAGGTCCATTGTAGGATGATGAATTCTGTCTCTCGAGATAGTACATCATTCCTCAATGTCATACTCGATCACCCCAATGAGAACATCTGTGGATCTACGTGGTGTCCTACCAAAGCATTTTATTTATTTTTCTTCATTTAATTCATTTAGATGAAGATGAAAATATAACACCACACACTTTCCAAGTATGTTAAATGTTATTTTCCATGTGAACTCATGCATTCATACCTTTTGAAAAATCAAAATAAAATGAAATATTTCCTTTATGTCAAATTGCATGCTTTAGCTAAAGTAAATATGAATGGCTATTATTACTACTAAATCAAAAACTATTTTGAAAATCTATAAATCAAAGATCATAAATGAAAGTATCCTACTTATAAATACTTATAATTTTGCATGTGATTATAGCATAAAATATGTTATTTGATTTCCCTCTCTTTTCCTAACATGGGTTTGTATAGGAATTGCAAAGTGTATAGTTCATTTGAAAAGAACATAACACTTGCTTAAATTCATGCATATCCACTTCTATGTTATGACTTAAGAAGGATCTTCACATTTAGATATGTAACTTGGATAACCAAAGCAAACAAACAAAAATCTTTTGCATGAATCTTCATCCATTCATTTGCTTTTGTACATGCACATGTATTTAAGAAAAGTGGTATATTAGTCTGGACATCCCAGGGTTGCGAGGCTTTAAGTAGCCCGAAGTAGGTATTGTACCTTACACCCCTAGTGTAGAAAACAATAGTGTCATACTCACTTATTTCTTTCATATATATAAATGTGCATTTGATTAATGGATAAAAGAATCCCACTCTTTTCTACTTAACCAAATCATGCATTCATTAAGGTGTGCTAAGACTTTGCATTTGTATGTATAGCTCTGCTTAGGATACATTCATATGCATGATACACATGTTGAAAAGAAATAAATGGTTGTGTGTTTCGTGATAGTAATTCACTTTAATTAGTCCTCAAATTTCTTTCTTATTTGAATAGTTTTATTTAGAGCAAATATAAACTTAGGATTAATTAAAATAAATAAAAAAATATTCACTAAAGAAAAATCACTAATGAATCTACTATAGAAATTACTTAAGGTAGGGATGAAAAAGAAGTTTTCTTCTCTTTTCTTCTCTTTACAACTTTTAGTAATTAAATGTAGGTTCATTCAAATCAAATCAAATCATCAAATAAAATTGACAAATCAACTAAATCACTTAAAATGAAACCACCCTCTAAGTTGAAATTTCTCACACTTAGAAAACTTCAACCTTAAAGCCTAGCTAAGATATACCACACAAGCCTTAAATGGCACACACATTAGGCTAAGTCACCATTTCTAGTCCTATGTTAGGGCGGTGCATGGTTTGATGCCTAATTTTGTTTTGTGATGTAATGTTTTAGACTGGATGTTAGGGTGTATGTACGTAGACTGAATGGTATGGTGATTTTAGTCTAATCATTATTTTCTACAGGGGACTGTGCTTAAGGGGCACTATAATAAAAATATAAATATTTTTTTGCTATGCAGGTTGCTTATACCCCTAAGCACAATCCAAAAATAGGTCCGGTGGATTTCATTACCCATGTGTAAGGTGTTAAGTCCATTTTATTCATATACATGCTTAGGACGTGTGGTGTGTTTAGCTAATCTCTATTTTACAGATTTTAATTAGATTTACTTTTCCCATTTTCATGCAATTTTTATAATTAGGATTTGGAATAAATGTTATGGGGAAGTGGAGGTGAACATTGGTCATAAGATTATATCTTATGTACCATTTGAAGCCTTTAAAGCAACCATATTCCAAACAAGCTAAAAGGAAGAAAGGAAAGAAGCAAATCCAACATGAAGAAAGAAGAAATGAAGAAATAAAGAATGAAGACCCCCATAACATGAATTCCTTCTAAATTATAATTTGTAATCCAGGTTGTATAAGGGTAGAGCTCAGGTACCAATATTTTTTTTCGGGTTTGTATGTTGGAGCTCAACCACAAAGGCCTTTTATTCTTTTGTGCTAGCTTTATAAAATTTTTTGATGTTTATTTAGCTTGTGCATTAAGATGGCATATTTTTCCAAGTTTCTTCCTTGCTTTACTGAATGGCCTAGATGTGCTTAGGCCCTTAGGAAAAAAATTAATTTTTATCTAATTAATCAACTCAAAATTAAAATTAATAACTCATAACCTCACCTAAAGCCTAGGATATAAATCAAGAAATAAAATATTTAGCAACCCCTTAGCTAGATGTTATATGTTTCACATCATGCATAAAAAAATATCTTATTTCACTCTTGCTTATGGAGGGCTTCCACCTTTGCCAACTAATATGGCTTAACCATTGAGAGCCATGGTGGAAACATACCTCCTTCTTGTTGGTTTTGGTCCATAACCAACTTCTCATGCATTAGGCATATGAATCCCATAGCCTGTGTCAAATTAATTGTCTAAAAATAAAAATAAACTTAACAAAATTTGCATTATATTAAGTCATGAGTTCATACCCTACATGATCTAGTCTTTTAGGGGGTGAGTTTAAGGACTTAGTTTTCTTTCTAAATAAGCAATAGTCTAGCTATCTTGCAAATGCATAAGATTTGCCTACATGTATTTAAAATTGTAGGACAAGTTAGTTGGTAGCCACCCCTAGGTAGTTGTAAGTCTAATAGTCGGGTGGTTTATCCTCTCTTGTGGTGGTAAACCATATGCCCATTTTCATCTTAGACTTAGGTCGTGCTTTGGCCCTCACCAAAGTTCCCTAGATTTAGGATCTGAGGTTGTTGTTTCTCTTTGCAGGCTATAAGCATAAATCCTCACCTCTTAGGCATTTTCATGATCATGTATCATGGAATTGTAAGTCTTAGATTTTTAATAAAAATTTAATTCAAACAAATAATTCTCTTCAAATTCAAAAATATAAAGTCCAACCATAGGATGGTTTGGGATGCCCGCTAGGTTTCCTAGCATCATGAGCATATCCTACTTATCTCCCTTCGATTTTGATAATAAATCCCTTCTCTTGATCAATCTCATTTGATCTCCCAAAAACAACCAATTGATTGATAGTCCTATCTTTGAAATCTTTAGAGACAATGATCATTTATCTTAATTGAGAGTATTATTAAGCAATCTCATTCCTTAAGATGTAATTAATTATGAGGGCTTGCCTCCATAGGGAACTTAATGAACCCAATTTAAAATAAACCCTACTTTATTTTTCCATGTAGAGTAGGGGAAGAATCTCTAGTACATTCAAAGACACATTGTCCTTAGGAGTTCTTATTAAGGTGATTAGGTCCATTGTAGGATAGTGACTTTTATCTCTCGAGATAGTACACCATTCATCAATGTCATACATGTTCACCCTAATAAGAACATCTGTGGATCTACATGGTGTCCAACAAAAGAAGATTTTATTTTTGTTTTCATTTAATTCATTTTAGATGAAGATAAAAATAAATATTTCACCATACATATTAACAGACTACTTTGCCGAGAAAATGTGAATTCTTGAGAGTGACCATTCAAATCAGGAGGAAGATAGGGTCAGCTTCTGATGAGGATGACATGTTGGATGACACAGTTGAGGTCCACATGATACATGGGGATCCTTACAGTGGAATCAGCTTATCTAGGAAGGTGTTGTACTCAAGGAAGGTGACACTTCTCTCTCAACTCAGCACCTCCTCCACCAGCTTAGATAGAGGGATGATCACATTAACAAGATAGAGATAAAATTATACGAGTTGATGGTAGTGGTTTTAGCATTGCAGACTTCAACCCCAATTTCACAGCATTCTCCCATGGTAGCCGATAGACCAGAGTTAGTGTATACTTTAGACCATCCTAGGTGCACTCCCTCAAAGGATGATGTTGGTAGCTTGCTTAAGAAGATTACAGATGGCACCTCCATGCATGAAAAGGATATCAAGCATATGGTGGAGCAAGTGAGGGAAGCGATGGTGCAAGTTAGGGGGAGCTCATCCATTCCAAAGGGTAGACCATGCCCATTGGAATTCGATGTAGTTCAATACCCCAAGGATTTTGTGCCACCTTCCTTCAAGATCTTTGATGAAAGTGGGAACCCACATCAGCATATTGCACATTTCATAGCTGACTGTTGCAATGCCGATGGCAGTGACGCGCTCTTGTTCAGACTCTTTGCCAGCAGTCTAGTAAGGGTTGCATTGGATTGGTATGCTAATCTGCCCAACGGTTCAATAGGGATTTTTGTTGAGTTGGAGCACCTCTTCATTAAGAGGTTTGCTGGAGCTCATCAAAGAGTGAATGTAGGCAACCTCATTGTAGTGAAGCAAGTTCCCAATGAGTCCCTTGTTGATTATATTCTCAGGTGGCGCAACCTAAGCATAAAATGCGAGTCGTAGATGTCCGAACAACATGTCATTGAGATTCTTCTCAAGAATTTTCATGACCCGGTTGCCTTCATGCTTAAGGGATTTAGCATCAGGACATTTGACTAACTAATCAACAAGGCGACTAGCCTACAAGAGGAAGCAAAAATAGTTGCCCTTCCTTGACCAATCATCTCAGCCCAAGCCACAAAAGGTGTTTAAGAAGAAGCTAGGGATAGTTATGTCAGTGGATAGAGGGAAGCAGCCAACCAGAGTCCAGTATGAGAGACCCTGAGCTTAGCAGCCTCCTTTTTCACCCCCTCTACCACCACCTCCATCGTTATATCAGCCACCACAATGGCCATTCTTGCCATCTCAAAGATACCCAGCAGCAATACTGCTATCCACCGCCAGGTAGTTAATACCCACCTACTCTTGCTAATAGATTGAATAAGCCATATTCATTTAAGAGGAAGATAGTTAGAAAATCTTTAAGAATCTCTTAAAGAAACTTGGTTTTCAGTTACAAAAGCCCAAGAGGTCAGAGTAAGTAGGAAAGAGTAATGATCCTAACTATTACCCCTACCACTACATGATTAGTCATGTCTTAGAGGATTGTATTACTTTTAAAGATTGGCTTGAGCATAGCTACAAGTTAGGTGCCATAGTTATCCTCAATGAATAACTATTAGAACAACCATCCAGTTCTATTAGGATAATTATTGGGGATACTTGCGATCCACTTAAGAAAAAATAAGGTTGGGATATTGCCTTATCCAGAACCTCTAAAAAAGTAGTTTATAAAATCAAGAAACTCTCTTTACAGGTGCATGAGGCAGCTCAAGCCTCCAACATCAAGGAAAGTTTGCAAGTTATCAGAGAAAACTTGAAGAAGGTGACATGTAGCAAGCAAAGAATCTACCTTACTTGCTGGATAGTTCAAGAAGCAACCACCATCCAGTCTCCATCTACAATTGCAGCTACTTCTTTTTCCTCCACTAGCTCCTCTTCTACCAACAAGAGCATTATATCAGCAGACAAGGGCATTAAATCCCTTAATCTGCTTACTTTATTAGATTTCTATCATGTACCTCCACCCTAAAAATAAATCAATGAAGAAAGCTTTCACTTACATCTTGCCACTTATGATACTCTAGATTTTATTCATGTTGAAAACTCTCCAAATCTAGAAAATAATAATGATAGCTCTAATCATTCTGATCCCGTCTCTTCTAATTCAGAATCAAACTTTCCTTTTCTAAATCAATCGAGTTCACCTCTTGACTTAGAGTCAACTGACTCTGAGGATCTCATAGAAGAAGTTGTAGGTACACCTAATGAGAAGGTAGAACTTTCCACAAGTTCATCATTTTAAGAAGTCACTCAAGTCAACCTGCATAGTGGCAAAGTTCTACCTCCTAGGATAGCACCTCGGGATAAGGGTAAATAAGTCAGTGGTTTCAATGAGTAGATAGTCCCTCCATAAGATTCTCCACCTATGGATATGCTTGTGAAGGACCAAGTCAAAGTTGATTACAACATCCTAAGCACATCTTAGAAAGTTTCTAGCTAAGTTGAGCATATGTGACACCCTTATCTTATCCAAAGAGATGAGGGAATCTCTAGTCAAGGCTCTTTTTGATCTAGAGGTATGCTTAACTCAGCTGACTGCTACTAAAGAGGAGGCACATAGCTCAAAAGACATTCTAGGAGTCACATTCAGTGATGAAGACTTACTTTTAGGGATGACCAAGCATAACTGCCCTCTTTACATCACAGTGGATGTTGGCAGATACAGGTTAGCAAGAGTTTTGGTTGATCAAGGTGCTAATATTATGAGTCTGAGAACCCTTTCCTACTTGAGGATCGACACCTCCAAACTCCAAAGGAGAGAATGATGTTGAGAGGATTCAATGAACAAGGCGAGAGGGCCTTAGGCTCTATAGTGTTTCCACTGGAGATAGATGATTGGAAGATTGAAGCCAAGTTTCATATCATAAACTTGGATACATCTTTCAATGCTTTGTTTGGGAGACCATGGATACATGAAAACAACATAGTTCCATCCTCTCTACATCAGTGCATGAAGGTCATGAGAGGTGGGATTGAGTACTGCATCAAAGGAGATCTCAAACCCTTCACAGTTCATGAGGTCAAGATATATGAAGATGCAGCCTATTTTCTTCTCCAAAACCCACAAGTCCATTCTCGCATATCTAGTCAAGATCCCCACAAGGGATAAAAAAAGAAAAGAAATAGAAAAAGAAAGGAAAAAATACAAAGAGAAAGAAAATAAAAGAGAGCGAGACATGGACTCAGGGGAAGATATAGAGCCTAACATTAGATTCCACCCATAGTTCATTACTCCATTTGAACATATGGGTAGGATGACTTGACCTTAACCATGCAGAGACAAAGGACAGTTCAAAGGCAGCCCTCGAGGTGGAAAGCCTCCATATTGGCCACCCAATAGGAGGTATGTCCCAGCCACTTAGAGCACACCTACTATCCACATAGAGTTAGAATCTAGTTCAGAGGATGAGTCTTATGTGATTAGCACACCAGCCAGCTCTTCTCAATAGCAGATCCCTTTTGAGGTGATGTTTGAGAGGATAGTGCTAAAGATCAGGCTCTAAAGAAAAACATAAGTGTATCCAAGTCTGCATATAAGACAGTCAGACATCAAGTCAGGGTTGGGAACCTTAGCTCTAACCCCACTTTCCTCATAAAATGTTGAGAGTTTGGTAGTTAAGGAAGCCCCTAAGTCATCCAAAGATAGGAAGACTCAGAGGTTCTTTTGGGAGCATCATCCTCAAGTTAGGAAGCTAATGTAGAACTTGAGTATAATTCATATAAAGATTTAATACAATTATCTTTTGATTGGTACTCACCTTGTGTTCTTAATCTAGCTAAGAAAGGATTAATCCCACATACTTAATCTAAATGTCAGACTACTTTGAAAGGTTATAGGATAACCAAACAAGACATCCTCAATCAAGACCAGGACTAGGATTTAGTACAGTGGGTCTAGTTGATGATGAAGATCACTACCTAGTCATCACCAATCATTTGGAATCTGATAGGTTCTATTCAAATCATGTTAACTCATATGAGGAGGTGTGTTTAGAAACTTCAGATGATTCAAATGACTTTGAAGTCAAGGATGCACCGCCAGAGTTCAAAGAGGAAATTATTAACCATCGATGAGCTCAAAGAAATCAACTTAGGAACTGAAGATAATCCTTGTCCGACATACATTAGTTCTTTATTGAATGATACTAAAATAAATGACTTAGTTAGGCTGTTGACTGAGTTTAAGGATTGGTTCACATGGAGTTATGAAGAGATGCACAGTTTATCTTCTGATGCAGTAGTCCATAAACTAGCAATAGAGCCTAGTGCTAGCCCTATCAAGCAAGCTCCTAGATGCATGCAATTGGACATTGAACAACAGGTCATTTCTGAAGTCAAGAAACTAATCGATGCTGGCTTTATCAAGGAAGAAAAATATCCTACCTGGTTGGCCAGTGTCACTCCAGTTAATGAAAATAATGGCTAAATTTGTATATGCCTTGATTTTAGGGATCTAAATAAGGCATATCCAAAAGATAAATTTCCACTACCAATCCTAGAACTAATGGTGGACATTGCCTCATTTCATGCAATCTTCTCTTTCATGGATGGCTTATATGAATATAACCAAATAAAGATGGCCCCTGAAGAAGAAAAGAAACACTACATTTCAAACCCCGATTAGAATCTTTTGCTATAGGATCATGCCTTTCAACCTTTAAAATGTTGGTGATACCTACCAGCGGGCCATGACTCGGATCTTCGATGAACTCATTCATCATCAAGCTGAATGTTATGTTGGTGATCTTGTAGTCAAAAGTAAACAAAAGGAAGACCATCTCTTTAACTTGAGAGTAGTTTTTCAAATGGTTAAGACAAGTTAACCTTAAAATGAATCCCCTGAAGTGTGTATTCGGAGTAACTTTAGGAAAATTCCTTTGGTTTGTTGTCCAGCACCGTGGAATAGAAATTGATCTGGAGAAGATCAAACTGATATTAGAAATGCCACCCCTTAAAATTCTAACTCAACTCAGCTCATTTTAAGGCGTCTGGTGTATCTAAGGTGCTTCATTTCCAACCTGTCAAGAAGATGCCAACCATTTTCAGCACTTGTCAAAAAGGATGACAAGTTCAATTGGGATGACAAGTGTCAGGATGCCTACGAAGACATCAAGCACTACCTGATGATGCTGCCAGTTCTAGCATCCCCTATCCCGAGCAAGCCATTGATACTATATACTGTTGTATTAGATGACTCCCTTGGCACTTTGTTGGCCCAAACCAATGATGAAGGGAAAGAGAATGCACTCTACTATCTCAGCCGTCGTCTAATCCCTATTGAGGCAAATTATCCACCCATCCAGAAGCATTGCTTAGCTTTATCTCTAGGATCAATCCACTGTAATATCTCATGACATGGTTGACACTATCTGGATGATTTGTGCGATGGTCTATGATTTTATCATAGTTTTATATCACTTTTGTATCCCTCTGTGCAGTGAAATGATAAGCACTAGATATTCTTAGTAGCACACCCACTTCCTGCTGACTCCCCGCTTAGTGATGACCTCCTAGATGAACAAATCATGAACCTAGGGGACACTAGCATTCACCACTCTAAGATGTATTTTGATGGTGCAACTTCCTTTCAAAAGGGAGAAGAACCACGATCTACTCTTCTAGGAAAGGCAGGGGTAGGAATAGTTCTCCTAACTCCGGATCATGATGTGATGAGATTCTTATATCATATGTCCAATCCATGCATCAATAATGAAGCCGAGTATGAGGCTTTGATTGTCGGTCTGGAGTTAGCCATTATGCTATGCATCCAGGATATCAGCATCTTCGGGGATTCTCAATTAGTTATCAACCAAATCGCTGGGTCTTATAAAGTTCTAAAGCCTAAGCTCCATCACTACCACAAGTACACTATGGAGTTATTGGCTCAAATTCTAGAGGTTACAACTTACAAGATTCCTCGAGGAGAGAATGTAGTAGTGGATGCATTAGCCAAGCTTTACAAAGAGTTAGCATGTCCGTAAGATGAGTCCATACCAATAAGAGTACAAAATAGACAAGTCTTATCCCTTGTTGACACTAAACTCATCGAGAGACTCTCTTAAAGGGAGGTTGTCATTACCAAAAAGGATGATGAGTCATATTGGAGGCAACCATTCATGGATTATCTAAATATAGGCAAACTACCTCAAGAGAAGTCACTAGCACATCAGGTGAAGCAGAGAGCCCTTTTATGCATGTAGATGGCACCTTATACCGATGGTCCTTCAATCATATGTGGTTACGTTGTTTGGGCAAGCAATCTCATAAGATCATGATCGAGGTACACTCAGGTTTATGTAGGGCACATCAATCTGATCCAAAGATGAAAGCAAAGATCAAGAGACTAGGATACTACTTGCCTTCGATGATCATAGACTGCATGGATGTAGCTAGGAGATGCCACCAATGTTAGGTACACTGTGTGGTCTTACACCAACCACCCAATATTCTACACCTTACCTTGGCCTCATGGCCATTTGAGTGTTGGGGTATCGACATAGTGGGTTTGATTGACCTCCTTCTTCCAAGGGTCATCGATTCATTCTAAGCTATCACTGACTACTTTTCCAAGTGGGCGAAGGCAATCCCACTCATTGAAGTCATGGCTCAGCATGTGCTCTAATTTTTCAGAAATCATATCGTATATAGGTTCGGGGTGCCTTGAAGAATTATATCTGATAATGGTATTGCATTCAAGAGCACTAAAATTAATAGTTTTACCCAGAGACACAACATAGATTGGAGATATTCTACCATCTATTACCCAAGGGAAAATGGTTTGGCAGAAGCCTTCAACAAAACTCTCATTTGGATATTAAAGAAGACACTCGACGATAACAAGCGATAGTGGCATGAACAATTAGTTCAAGCCTTGTGGGCTTACCGCACTACTTACAGAACTCTAACTCAATCTACCCCTTTCTCCTTAGTGTATGGGTCTGAAGCAATTCTACCATCAGAAGTTCAACTCCCATCACTGAGGATAGCTCTGGGTAGCAAGATCACAAAGGAGCATAATGCCAAGTTACGGTTAGAAGAGCTCGAAGGTTTGGAGGAGAGATGCCTCCGAGCATGCTAGAACCTCAAGTTGTATAAGTACAAAATGATTCAAGCTCATAACAAATTAGTCTATCCTAGAACTTTTCAAGTAGGAGGGCTTATTTTAGTTATAAGGAGACCAATTATTGTCCGTCGAAAGATGGGAGACAAGTTTGAACCCACTAGGGAAGGCCCTTTCTTCATAGAGAAGGCCTACTAAGGAGGATCTTATTAGCTTATAAATTGTAAGGGAGAGCGCCCAATGCTTCCAATCAATAAGCTCTACCTTAAAAAATACTATCCATAAATCTTGTTTCAAAATAACTATCAATAAAACTTCTTTTCATCTCAAATCCCATCTCTTCATGTTGTTGAGAAGCATCTTTGTTTGTGAATCTGCCATGATGTGTTTAGGGTAGGTGTAGGAACCCAAGCGATCCAATCCATTATCAACACAATATAACCACCAACTACACACAACCACATATAAAATAAACACATATCTTTTGTCTCAGGCTATTTTGATGTGGGATAAAGTCCCTCGTGACACTCACTCATTAGCTGCTCTAGGTCGGGCTGACATGCTACCTTGCTAGTGTGTCACCCCAGTGGTTCCTTGTTTAGAGGATGTAAGTATACAAGCCTTCTTCTTAACTTGACCATTGCAAATCAACGAGCACCTAGTTAATTTTGTAGGTCTTACTACGCGGCCGGTAAGCTACCTCATGTTGACTTTGTTTAAGAGGATGTAAGCTTGCACGCTTTCTTCTTTAACTAGCCATCAAGCATTGATTGGATCGAGTATATTTGAGGCTTAGGATAAGTCCCCTAGTGGCTCCTTTCCTCCTGACTACTTCAAGTCTGGGTTTAGTCCTTACATGAGACTTCCCACTTAGTAATCACCCTAGGTCGGATATCATCTGTCCCACCGATGACAAACTATCTTGGTGATCATTTTTTACTGTGAAGATGTAAGTCTACAAGCCTTCTTCTCAGATTGATTGTCACACACCGACGGACACCTTAGGTTGGTTGGTTCTTATGCTAAATGACCCACCCGGGATACACACCATTGATGTAAGTCTACAACCTTTCTTCTAGAGTTGGCCACCATATACCTATAAGCTTTCTTTTACAGGGTCTTGGATAAAGCCCCTAGCAACACCTCCCCTATGGGCACTTTATTTGGATCACATCCTAAGACCCCATTTAGACACTACCCAGGCTACTCTTGGGTTGGACAGACCCCCTTTCCAAGTTGCCACCCCAGTGGTTGGAGAACTTGTCTTATGGATATGCTGATTCTCCCTTAGTCCAATAAGTAGATAGGACTAGGCTGATATTAGCTCCTTCTCACTGTGACCCCTCGCACACCAATAGGGTCCACACAAATATAAAAAAAAAATATTTTTGCTTGTGGATTAGAAGGACACCCCTAGAGATACCTTTTCCCAAGCAGGCATCCTATCTTTAGGGTAGTGTTAGAAAATTCCTTATAGGAATCACCTGACTACTTTTATGTTGAGATAAGTCCTCAGGCAGCACTCTCTCAATAATCGCCCTTAGGCTGGGTTTGATTTGTTGTGCTATCAATTGATTGCCCCAATGGTTGCTCACCGCTTTAAAAGTTGTAAATCTACACGCTTTCTTCCTGCTGCACAGGCACCCCAAGTCGATTTCTACCCCATTTAGATTATCTGATTTTAAGATATAAGATAGAATCCATCATAAATTATTTATATTTCTGAGTTGAGATAAGTCCCATTTAGAGATCATCCTTAGGTTGATAATGATTTATATTTTCGCAGATTTCTAATATCTAAGATTGGACAAACTAATATATCCATCCAAGGGTCCATATATCCACTCTCATCCCTAGCAGATATTTCCCCAAGCAAACTAAAGAAATCCATAAATCAAATCCATCTTATTCCCTAGCGAAATCAAGCTCATACCTCTGGCAGAGATACCCACGACTTCTTTTAAACCAAATCACATCCTCCCCTAGTGGAGCCTTACATCAGATCAAATCAAATTTCTCCCCACCAAGGCACAAATTGATTTAGCCCCTCTAGTGGAGCCTAGAACACAATCATAAATCAAATTAAATCAAATTATTATCTTTAGTGGATAATTCAAACCTACTTCCCTAGTGAAAGGTTCATACACCCATCCCCAGCGGGTTATAAATCCTAATCCCTAGCAGATGTTCTCTCCCAAAATCATATTTGCAATCAAGCTTAAACCCTTATCCTCTCTATCGAAAACCAGAACCTACTTTCCTAATGGAAGCTTCACATACTCAATCCCTTAGCAGATTCCTCCTCCCTCTCTTATGCCCTTGGCATAAGTTTAGTTGCATTGCACTAAG